>PVIW01000787.1:0-120372 GCA_004026585.1 Noctilio leporinus
ACTGGCTTATTTCACTAAGCATAATATTCTCCAGTTCCATCCATGTTGTTGCAAAGGGTACAAGTTCCTTCTTTCTTTCTGCCATATAGAATTCCATTGTGTAAATGTACCAAAGTTTTTGGATCCAATCATCCACCGATGGGCACTTAGGCTGTTTCCAGCACCTGGCTATTGTAAATAGTGCCGCTATGAACATAGGGGTGCATAGGTTCTTATGAATTGGTGTCTCAGGCTTCTTTGGGTATAGTCCAAGTAGTGGAATGGCTGGATCAAAAGGCAGTTCCATTTTTAGTTTTTTAAGGAAACCCCATACTGGTTTCCACAGTGGCTGCACCAGCCTGCATTCCCACCAACAGTGTATGAGGGTTCCCTTTGCCCTGCATCCTCGCCAACACTTGTTGTTTGTTGATTTGCTGATGATTGCCATTCTGACAGGTGTGAGGTGGTATCTTAATGCAGTTTTAATTTGCATCTCTCTGATGACTAGCGATGTTGAGCATTCTTTCATATGTCTCTGGGCCCTTTGTATATCTTCCTCAGTGAGTTGTCTGTTCAGGTCCTTTGCCCATTTTTTAATTGGGCTGTCTGTCTCCCTACTACGCGTGCTTTTAAACAGCCAACTGCTGTTTGGGAAAGTAGGTTGACTGGAGAGTTATCTTTTTGGCTCAGTTTGTCCAGTCGAACTATGTATTAGCTAACTAACTATTATTCAGAAATATAATGCACACGTATTTTAGTTATTTTGGCTTGTATCCCACCACAGAGTTATGCTTCTAAAAAGGAGCAAAGAAATAAAAACATGTTTTAATAGCTAATAGTCTAAGAAGAGTTAAATCAGGCAACAAACGTCTATTAGCCCTGACCAGGTGGGTCAGTTGGTTGGGTATCATCCTGCAGCCCAAAAGGTTGCTGGTTTGATTCCCAGTCAAAGCACATGCCTGGATTGTAGGCTTGGTTCCCAATTAAGGTGTATACAAAAGGCAACCGATCCATGTTTCCCTTACATTGATGTTTCTCTCCCTCTCTTCCTCCTTCCCTTTGCCTCTCCCTAAGAATAATTTTTTAAAAAATAATTTTCACAGAATACAAAAGAAGCCCCAGATATGATCCTTGCTCTCAAACCTACAGCTGACACAGAACAAGGATGTCCTGAGGTGTGGGTATAATTTCAAGAATCAAAATCAAATCTCATGATTCCCAGACGCTGAACACCAGAAGGCCCTGTTGGTGGATTCTGGGGGCTCCGTCAGAAATCCAGTCAAGTAGATGGACAGGTGGTTACCAAAAATGATTTTTTGGGACAGCAGGCGGCGATCATTTTGTCTCACTCGTGATCAACTCAGAAGTGTCCTGTGTTGCCCTCCAGGGCAGAAGACCAGGTGAGAAACTGGTGTGTTGTGAATAAGCCGTTCTCAGTGAGCACGGGTGTATATTTCATGCTGTACTTCCTTTTTTATCTATCTCAGCTCTCAAAAATGACTATTCAACAGGATGGCTTTAGTTGGGGTTGCCAGCCTTTCTGTGGAGCCAGGACATGACCCATGTTTAATGACGTTGTCCTGTGTCCCCTATGGACTGTGTAGGATGCCCTGAATATCCCAGATCCCACTTGTTTCAATAAATTACAAAAGCTGTCAGGTAGAGGTACTCTTCAGATCTACCTGGGCATGCGGTACTTTTCTTTACTAGATCTGGCAATCCTGCTTTAGTCCCTAGGGCCATTACCATGAAAAAAAAAGAGAGAGAGAGCGCACTAAAATGTTTGCTGATGGTGAGGGGAAAATCAAACAAACTAACTTAAAAAAATAAAGGATTTCCTGGTCATTGTCCCCAGCTCCTAAATGGGTCCCGGCTTTGGCAGGGTCTAAAGATAAAGGAATGTTTTCTATCTTTGTCTTGCTTCATTCCCTCACCTGAGATGGGTGAACTGGGAAGAATGCTGGTTTTATTTAGGCCTAGGATGAAGGAAATGTGCCAATTTTGATTGCTGCCCGGTTAACACAGCCCCGTTGATGAATTACCCCACCTCCTCTTCTTCCTCAGCTGGCTGCCCACCTTGTTGTCATTTTCGATGACAACCGACCCCTCTGCCTCATCCATGGAGCTGGTGTTTTGTTTTTATTGTTCCATGTCTTCATTTCATCATAGCATCTCATGGGTCTGGGTGTCAACTCTAGTTTCTTCCCCAGATGGCCTACCTATGTTTTTATTATTATTATTATTATTATTTTAAAGATTTTATTTAATTACTTTTAGAGAGAGGAAAAGGGGGAGAGAAAGAAGGAGAGAAACATCAATGTGTGGTTCCCTCTCATGTGCCCCCAAGTGGGGACCTGGCTCGCAATCCAGACATGTGCCCTGACTGGAAATCGAACTGGCGACCCTTTGGTTTGCAAGCTGGCGCTCAATCCACTGAGCCACACCAGCCAGGGCCACCTTCGTTCCTTCATTTATGAATACAAGTGGGAATGTGGCTGTTAACACTCGACCCAAACCCACAGGAACAGAAATACAGATTCAGCCAAACTGAACAACTACACAGCCAATCCCGAGCAATTAGCGTTGGGCAGAAACTCGGCTGCCTGCTTCACCGGACAAAAATAAATTAATTTATAAAACCTTGCAGGGCCTCTCTTGCAAAGGCTGAGACTGGCGGGAGGGCCAAGGTCAACAAACTCAGCTTCAGCCTCCTTTGCTTTGCCTCCCCTCACCCCACCTCTGCAATGAGGTCCTGTCCTCTGAGCCTCTCAACAGATGGCCTGGTGACCCCCCTGCTCAAGGATCCCCGAAGTTAAGTATAAAGAGGTCCACGAAGACATTTAAAAATATAGATTTCTGGGTCTTGCCCCAGAGGTTTCAACTGAATAGGTTGGAGGAGGTGCCCTGGAATCTGAATTCTTAACCAACCTGGCCCTAGGAATTCTGGGAGCTTGGGAACTGCTAACCTCGCTCCCTGTTTCTCAGCTGAGGGGAGAGTCAGACTATGCATGGGGGGCAGTTTCTCAGTTTTCCTGGGTGTCTCCCATGTTTCCAGGAGGTCAATACTTACGGGAGGCTGCCAATCAAAAATGAAACCGGAAGTTACGAAGTCAGGAATCTCAGCCAGGTGCCACCCGAAAAAGAGATCTTAAGAACTTAAAGGCTGGTTTACAGAAGACCCACGAACGTCAGGAATCTACCCTCATCTTCAGGCCAATGAACTTGCTACTTGGACTCTGGCTGGACTCCTCTCTGCATTCCTTACCCATAAATATAACCTACCTCCTACCCTCAGCAGACTCTCCTATAGCTTGCTATACTGCACAGGTCCAGAATGGCAATTCCCTTACTATCTCCAAATAAATTCACTTTCTGATCACTTGAGTTCACCTTGGTTTCCCGCTTTATTTAGGTTGACGCATGCTATTAAACTTTGGTTTGCTTTCCTCCTCTGGATCTACCTTTTTACTGCAGGGGGTCTCAGCCAAGAACCCCGAAGGGTAGAGAAAAAATGATTTTTCCTCCCCTACACCATGGATTAAGAGTGAGTTTGCAGAGGCAGCTCTAAGGCCTAAGGAAGGAGACCACCCGCTCACAGGCCAGGCCAGCCAGCCTTCTGAGTAAGTCCAATGCGCTCACCACCCCTCACAGGCCAGGCACCCACACTCAGAGCTCCCAGCACTGAAATTAGGGCTGAGCTTCTGGGGTGCTCATGGCATAGCCATGCAACCAGGGAGCTGGTGAGAGGTGGCCCTGGGGCTGGGGGCAGCAAAGAAGCAGGCCCAGACCTGCGCTGCAGAGAGACCCACAGGGAGGCTGCAGCTTAGTTACCCAGTCTCCTGATGGGGGGGCAAAGTGCAATCTAAGCCTGTCACCCCAATACCCAGGGGACTCTCACACCAGCCCAGCAACTCTGGGCTCCCCTCAAAGTGCATTCAGGACCCAGCTGGTCCAAGAAGTGGGAGTTTGACGGAGTGATGCAGAAAGCCAGCAGAGGACTGATTCTGGGAGAGGGTCTCTCTTTCCCTGGTGCTTCTGAGGCCCCTGAAATGGTTAACAGCCAGCGGGACTCCGTGGAAGCCAGTCTTCAGAGGGAGGATTCCAGAGGCTGAGGGAGCTCATTAACTTGGAAAGGGATTTTTACCCCTTATCTCTCTGCTGCACCTTTTCCGGGGCAGCCGGAGAGCAGGGCGCAGCTCCAGAAGCTGCTGCTGTTTCAGAGAGGACACAGGCACCGAGAGGCCATGTCACCCCGAGACAGCAACCGTGGGGCCAGCTGGCCTGTCGGCTCGTCCCAGCACGCCTTGGCTCCCAAAGGTGCCAGGCCCACCCCTGAGAAAGACACTTAAGACACTGAAAGTCCAAGTTAAATACATGTACAGAGCAAACTCATTGGATCTAATCAAACCTTCTAGGTAAAAATGCTGTATGGGAACATCCAGAAAACTGACAAGCAACAGTCTCTCTGACGCTCATCGCTGATGACATCGCCACCCTGTTTGCGGGTGGCAGAGTGTGGTGCCCCCTTAGGCTCGACACCCAGGTTCTGGCCGGCCGGGCCCTGACCCCAGCCTGTCCCCTGCGAGGTCAGGCTATGAGCTCAGAGGAGATTCATTCCAGACCTTCTCGGGGCATAAACGATACACAAACAGGCAGATTACAGTCACACAGATTTGTCCGGTAGCCAGTTAGACAAGGGCGAGTCTCATTATCAGGCTTTCCCCTTCTCCAGTGCTGCTCCGCTTGGTCACCCTTCGGCCACGGGGACAGGCGGAGACAACTCTGATATCCTGGAACTCAGCCCTGTGGCCGTATCATTCAAACCCTTAATCCCTCTTCCTCTGAAGGGGCATCTCCATTGTGGGGCCCGACAGCCCTCCCAATCCCCACACTCGGCAACAGAGCCCAGAGGAAACCAGCGTTGAGCGTGCCCGTGGGGGTGAGGCAGGGACCAGTTCTTCCTAGACGCGGACAAAGCATGGTGATTGGCAGGGGGTGGGGGGGCAGGCAGGAGAGGGTAAAGGGAGGATAAATGGTCCAGAAGGAGACCTGACTTTGGGTGACGAAACCACAATACAACATACAGCTGCTGCATGCTAGAACTGCACACGTGAAACCTACGTACGCTTATTAACTAATGTCACCCAAATACATTCGATAAAAAAAAAGTATTTAAAAAATAGATTGATAAAATGTTCACGAATAACGAAAGAGCAGGGACCGGTTCTCCGCCTGGAAATCAGCTTCTGGTATCCCAGCTGCTTCCGAAGCTCCTTTTGTAAGCGTTCCAGTTACCTCTATCAGACCAGACATTCCATGGTTTTGCAATGATTGCGGCATGCAGGTACAAGGGTTGTATTTCCCACAGTTCTCAGCGGCAGGCACCCAGAGTCCATACTAGTCAGTTAAGACGGAAAGAGAACTAGAGAGTTCGCAGAATTGTCAGGAGGGCTAAACACCCCACAGGCTGTATGTAGTCAGAGCTCCTGATGATTCTGTGAACCATCTAGCAAAAAACAGAAGAACTAAGTTATCAAAGTTTGACTCCTCTCTACCATCACTTCTGCAGTTACACGCAACCAGTGGGACTTGGACAAAAATGAGACCAATTTCTCTGCTAAGCCATGATTACATGAGGTTTTATGTCACCCTCGCACCTAAAAACATGTCTAACTAATAAAATGGTATATTTGACTTTATCAAGTACCCCGCACTTGAATAACTCATTTCTTCTATTTTCCCAAGGACTTCAGATTCATCGTGTATTTAATATGTATTGATTGCATGCCTCCCATATGCTCTGTGAATCCGATCAATAAGACTTTGCCAAGCCCTCAAGCAGCTATTAGTCTGAAGGACAGGTCCAGTGCAGAATGGTGATCCTCTGAGATAAGACTCTACCCACAGAAACGCATCAGCCGGAGCCCCTCCCTCAGCGGGACACGGAAGTCCCGTCCAGGCTGAGCCCTAAGGGAAAAGAAGGGGTTAACTCGATGGAGAGAAACCACAGGAGCGACACGTGCAAAAGGCACAGTACCAAAAAGCAGACACACTCAAAAATTGAGAACTAAAGGAAGAGTTGATCGTGGGAGGCCTGGGAGCCCTGTGAAGAAACTGGAGTTTTACCCTGAGGATAATGAACCACCATCGCCTGACTCGGAACAAATCGATCGGATTTGCTGGCTACAGAGGGGCGGACGGTGGATTGGCAAGGGGAAGTCATCGCAGCTGAAAGACCAGAGAGTCATTTAGGCAAGAGGTGGTGGGGATGGTAGGGGGTGAAGGCCGTAGCACGGACAGAAGGTCGGGGCTGGACGGCGGGGAGGTGGGGCTGACACATCTCTGACACAGGTCTGGGGAAGGCGCTGCCTTGGTCCATGTGGGACTTGGTGTGAAGAGTAACCACATACGTGAGTGAGGACTGGGATCCCCTCCCAGTGGGGTATTTTCACTTCACCGTCCAAAGATGAGAACAGCTGCCCGGGCTCCCGGGTGCCTTACTTAGTCATGTCTTGGTGGATTACAAACTCTGGGCCCTTCAGATAAGCCCCAGGTCTCTGCGCTCTGTTTTCACAGTTTGGACAACACTGGGACACTTTGTTTAAACAGTGATTACCACGGAAAGCAGGGTGAGGTTAAAGCCTTGGCCAACTGGAGTCAGACTCTGGAGTCAGACGGCACAGTGGTGGGGCTTACCCCTCCGACCACCGCGGGGAGGAGGGACAAGGCCGACCACAGGGATAGAGCCACAGCAGAGAGGGGCCAGCTCCTGGTCCCCGTGGATATAGACGGGCTTCCTCTTCCCGAAAGGGAAACTCCTTCACAGTCACATGGTGCTAGAAGAAGAACAAGGATTCCGCAGTGGACAACAGCACCATTTAAAAGGGCTTTTGTGTTCTCTGGCCGGAGGAGCACCGCAAATGCTGGGCACCCCTCTTTCTAGAAACGCTGGCCTAGTCCTCTTTTTCTCTTCCCAACTGTGACCAAGACGAAGGGCTTCTTCCCTACTTTCCCACAGCTTCCTATCAAAGCATTTGCCACACTGCTCCATGGGGAGGTGCTGTCTGTCTCTGTCTTTTCCTGAGCTCAGGGACCCATTGCATTTGACTTACGTAGCAGGTGCTGAGCACGAAATAGTTGTCAAATAAACACCGTGGAATGAGTTGCTGGTAGAGTAGCCTAGTTTCCACCTGTGGTTGTACAGATTGTGCACTGGCCATGCCCAGCAGCCCTAAAAAAGGACAGAACCTATTGGCCGGACTTTAGGAACAGCCCGTGGAAACCATTGGACCCTTGCGCTCTCTGTACCTGAGCAAGTCACCCAACCCAACAACCCCTTCAGCATTACTGCACGCCCGCATGGGGTGACATGAACACAGCTCCTCCAACAAAGGTGACCTTGGGTAAGGTGGCACCCCTTCCACGCCTCCCACCAGTCTTTTCACTTGGCCCAAGTAATTCTTCCATTGCCTACCCAGGATACTTCGGTGCAGGCGATCTTATTTCCAGGATGGTGACCTAGTCCACTAGGCCAGCAGGACCTAACAAGTTTCTGCTCTGAAACCATCAGAAACGTTGCCAGTTAAGCCTGGGGCTAGCGAGAGCCCCAGATTCCAGCCTGTCACAGAATGCTTACATGCAACCTCAGCCTTGTCTCTGGGTAACAGACCAGAAGAGTTTCCAGGGTGGAGTCTCTTGGAGCCTGCAGCCCTTTTCTAGCATACCTCGTTCCCCATCATTATTAGGTTTGTGAGGGGGTAACAATATGACAGGGCTGGGTGCAAGCTGATGGACCATTGAGCATCCCCCTGGTCTTAAAAGGAAGACTCAGAAAATCAGGGACCCAGCCAAAGCTCAGCCCACTGTCACGATGGCCACAGGGAGGCAGAGAGATGAAAACTCATGACAGCCTGTCGCCACGGAATCTGCCAGGAAGAGCCTCATGGGGATGTGAAACCTGTCTCTTGGAGAATTCCTCCAATTTATTCACCTCTCCCGTGACCTCTCCGCACGGTGCAGACAGACTGTGTGCTGTTAGAGTATCATGCTTTAGCTCACACCTTCTGGACTTTGCACCTACAGTGTCTCCTAGTGAGAATGCCCTTCCCCTTGTCCATGGCCACACAGTGCGTGCCAGACGCTGAAAAAGCACCAGCCTAGGGGATATGCCATGTCAATGTCACCTCTTGTCCCTCCAGAGGCAGAGGGTGCGCTGTGCTGGGGGTGATTTCAAAGGCATGATGGAAGCCTTCCCCTTCTCTTCTCCCCAGGGTGGCCCCCATACTCACCTGGTGGCTTAAGTGACTTGATTACTCACACCTCCTTCAGGTTAAAGAAGAGAGGGCAGTAGACGCAATGTCACCTTCAACCATTGTCATCAGTCCTTCGCTGGCAGAGCACTTATCACAGGAGGGAGCAGTACCACAGCTACCGATGTGTGGACCTGTCTCCCCCCTAGTGACCAGCAGAGAGCCTAGTAACTGGCACTTTCATAGAATACGCTAGAAAGAAGAGGTGTGCTTCTGTTACCAGACCACCTGGGGCCTTAAGTTCTATATGAAAGAGTTCTCCTTGTGAAAAGTGTGAAAGGCATGAGTGTGGCAGGCAGGGCTGGAGGTTTCCACCAGGTCCCTTCTGTTGTCCCCATTTGTCCCAGCTGAGGACACCTGGATACATCCAAGGCAATTCTTCTAGAGCCACCAGCCTGGCCAGTGACCAGTGTCTGATTTAGGAGACGAGTGGCCCAGCTCTGCTCCGTGTGACAGAAGAGGTGGGGGGTCTTCTGAGAGGAAGCCTCTTTGCTCTAAAAGTTCAAAAACGCACAGCAAAAATATCATCACCTCCCCCCACTGAACATTCCTGTGGATCGATGACCCAGCCACTGGGTCAGGTAGGATGCATTGGGCCAACAGTCATCGGAACCTCAACTAGCCGATGATTTAAATGAGTAGTCTGCCAACTTTCCCCCGAAGGGCCAGACAGCACACACTTCAGGCTTTGCTGGAGCGTGGCCTCTGTCACACACTTACACCTGCCATCATTGGAGCCCCAGAGCACCAGCGACAATATGTGAGCCCGAGGAGGCTGGCAGCGTGCCAGCAAAACTCTATTTACAAAACCCAGTGACAGGCTGGACATAGTCATACGGCTTAAACGGTAAAAGCATTCGTAACAGGAAAAGATCCTAGGGCTGGCTCAGTAGCTGGGACAGGGCATCTCCACACCTTTGTCCTCCTTCGGGGTACCGGGTGGGAGTCTGAGAGGGACCTGGAAGGTTCGTCTTTTCACAGCTCAGCCCCTCTTCCCTGTCGATCCTCCAACTGCATCTTTTCCACCTTCCACATGTCCCTTCCTCGGTGCCCCTGCGTTATTTCTGTCTTTTTCCTTCCCTGTTGCTAATTCCCCAGGCCTCATGGAGGTCCCAGAGTCCAGGGAGCCCACCCACACCTACAAAGGGGAACCTCTCTTTGCTTATCTAAACCCACAGGTGAGAGAGAAAAGCCACACATCAACCAAGAACATAATGTGGTTTACAAGCTAAGAAAAGGGAGAGGGTGTTAACCCTGATGTTTAAAACTCTGACCTTTAAACACCACTCCAATTTAGAAACAAAGGAAAAGGAACTATTAAAAGATCCCCATCATTTTGTGGAAAGGGTTGTCATACTGGGGCCTTTACCGGCACGTGTCAGGAAGCCTGGGCCTGACCTGTGTTGCACTGGACCACAGGCAGGAAGCGTGACAGGAAAGCCAGGGACAGAGACAGCCTGTGAGCCCCAGGGTGACACTCGTCCTTAGAGCAGCATTTTCCTCTATCTTAACCATCTCGAGCTTCCATAACAAAATACCACAGACTGGGGGTGCTTCGATGGCCAGAATTTATTTCTCACAGTTCACGATCATGGTCTTGGGCTTCCAGCCTCCTTCTCACGGGGCAGAGAAAAAGCTCTTGCAGTCTCTTTCTTCTGAAGACACTAATCCTATTCTAGGGGCCCCATCCCTGTGATCTCATCAAAATCTAATTACCTCCCAAGGGTCCCTTCTCCAAATACCTTCACATGGTGGTGGGAGGGCGGGGGAGATTCAGAATATGAATTCGAAGGAGACACAATTCAGTCCATAGCATGCTCCCCACCTGGGAGTTCCCCTGAGCAGATGGACACCCCAGGGCAGGAGCCCCACATCCCTGATTACATTTCCCATGAGACAGAGCCAAATGTCTGGAATTCAGAATCCTGCCACTCTGCTGATTAGGAAGGCCAGGCAGCCCCAAGGGAAATCTCAGGCAAAGGGGGTCTCCCAGAATAAAATTGTCCTTCTGTCCATCAAATAGCACACTGAGGGTCTGGGCTCCTTGCAGGTGAGAAGTGACTGTTCTTCAGAAAGAAATAACAGCAAAGCAGCTGTTTCTGCATAATAGAACACAGAAACAAGAGGTAAAGGCTGAATGTTGAATCACTGAATCATCTTCACACAAAGGGTCGTTTGACCAGTTTATGTTAAATCTCCCTGGGGACACAGGATTGGTTCGTTAATAATTAATTAACATATCTAAGGTTAATTAAATAACATATCTGAGGCCCGCTTTCTTTCCATTTCCATAAAGAAGTTATTCATAATGGTGAGTTAGTGAGAAATTATTAGTAATTTTATCATAAAAGTGTAAAAAAAAAAGGTTGACCTAAAAAAATTTGTTGTCTTAAGCAATAGAATTGCGACTAAGACTGGGATTCTTTTTATAGGCAGTTACAACCTGTGTTTCCATTTTTAAGTAAAATATATATCAGTATAGAATAGAAGTGTGAATAATATCATTCTGAATCATATAGATAGGCTTTTGTAAATGCTTTCTTACTGCCTCCCATAACGCAGCTCCCAAAATTCATGCCACCCTTGCTTCCTTGGGCTTCCAACATAGATTTCACTTCTTTTCTGACTTCAGAAGGATGGGATCGGTCCCTTTTCCCAACCCTCATTAGCCTGCATGGAATCTCTGTGCTTGGTGGTTATATTCTTTTTGGAATATAATTACGTATAAGCTTGTCTCAGCTTTTCCCTAAACCATTACTTCGTAGGGTCACCAGGACAAGGGTACCTATACCCTGTGTTAAATGTTCTGCTTTATCCATGGTACACACTTTCTAAATGTGTGTGAAATGACTCTCAAACCTTAAATCAAAATGTGATCGAAGACCAGCCTTTGAAGCAGACATACCGAGCCTTCTAGACCTGGCTGGTGCATTTCCAAATTGAATTCTCAATGTTATGCCTTATCCAAGCCATAAAGGTGGGAAGGGGCAGCTCCTTCCCTAAAGAAGCTAAGTCACCCCTTCCCAGCTGTGTGCCCCTAGTTAGGGGAACCCACATTCTTTTTTCTGAACCCAAAGTCTCAGTCCAGAAGCAGTGTTCCCTGTACCCAGTGCCCTGCTGGACTGTGGCCGGCCTGCCCCCTTACATGGATGCACATCTTGAAAGCCCAACTTTTCATGTTTCTGGGGGTTGTTTTCATGAGACACAGAACAAGGAGATGTTGGGGGTGGAGAACAGACACAGGCTAGATGGAGAATCAGTGTGATTATAAAAAAAAACCAAGTAAGGAAAGAAGCATTTGGTGTTTCTAAAGCTAAAGAAATGCACCCCATCTGCTATTCGGTTCCATGTGTTGCAACTAGAGACAAAAGAATTCTTGAAGGAGCATGAAGAGTTATTTTCAAAAAAGAATTTTTTTGAGATACATTACTTCACTAGATGGCACTTCTGGCGGGCAGAGCAGGGTCTGACAATGGCAGTTTTGTTTGTAAATCAGATGTAAGATGAGAAGGCCAGGGACCTGGTAGGGGCAGAAGGATTCCGAGGCTAAAATATCTCCAGGAGAAAGGAGGTGGAGTACACTTGAGGGAAATTAGTAGAGAAGTGGGAAAAAGCGGGGGGAAATTAACTGAACATATGTAGGAAAGGAATTTAAAGGTAGGCTATATCTGGACTCAATGGGTAACACAGATGACAAAAACAAATCCCTTCTAAGCTACAGTATATCTAATACGTGTAATTCTTTATGGCAGATACCAGAGCTGAGGAGTTTTAAGAATGGGGGTGGGGACCAGGCTAGAACAAATCATACTAAAACATTTGCTTTTTTTTTTTTTTTTTTTAAGAGAGGGAGAGAAAATCAATGTGTGGTTGCTTGTCACACACCCTCAATGGGGGACCTGGCCCACAAGCCAGGCATGTGTCCTGACTGGGAATTGAACCAGCGACCCCTGGCTCACAGGCTGGCACTCAATCCACTGAGCCACACCAACCAGGGCAGACATTTGCATTTTTAGCATGGGGACCAGCTGGCCTAGGAATAGATCTGAGAGCTCACCTTCTGAGGGATGGCATGGTGGGAAAGGGGTCCTGGGGGAGGATGGGGGATGGGGTGGGTAGCCCTACGAGGCCTGAGGCAGGTTCTCAATCCTAAAGTCATAGGCAAGCACACCATGGAAAGTGACCATTGCTGGGGTCTTCAAAGCCACATGGGTGTCATCTGATTGTAACGCCTACGCCCATCCACAAATGTCGATCTCGGTGAACCCCAAAATTAACTTCGGATGACGAAAACAGCCTGCAGTTAAGCTTTTCCGAGGGACTTCGTGAACTTCCCTTCTGCACCTAGTTCATGTTGTAAGTTGAGTTGGAGAATGTTGACATGAGGATTCGATTCGCTCAGAGGAATTCCGAAACATCTCACACTAGAGATCAAACGTGAAGGAGCACGGGTCTGGGAATTGAGAAGACATTTGTGGCAGGGACTTAGGGGGACAAACGTGGGTATCTTCCCTCACTTCATACTATGCCATGGCTTCGTTCTAGCCGTCCTAGGGTATGGAGCTGAGAAAGATCCCCGACCCTTGAGCATTTAGGGGGCTATGGAACCATCAGGCAAAGTGGATTTTTCCTTTCTTCTGATGCACCAAGGAGCTTAAGCCCTACAGGATTGCTTATAGCCTGGACATGAGTCCCTACTAATGATCCAGAATTTCTTTATCCCAAAGACAAGTCGACATGTCAATGTTTAACAGGAGTAAGTGAAAGTCCTGGGCCTGTCCAGCTGCCAACGCCTGTGCAGAGTGGGAGGGAATCCAGAATATTCCACAAGCAGGGAGAAAGGCAGGACCCAGAACAGGTCCATCCTCCCCACATCCCTCTAAGTGAACTTCCCTTCTAACCTTCCCTGCTGCTTCCAGAATCCACTCGGGTCTCCTCCTCATTCCCTCCATCAGGCTGACAAGCCTAGGAACAAGGCCCACCTGGTCTGACCTTCTATAAAACTTCTGGCTCTCAAGCCAGTTTTATATTAGCTAGTTTATGATATTTTACTCTTTGTCCTTTTAAACTGAGGCTAAGTGCAATTTAAAAACTTTCTCATCGGCTCTTCGTAAGTATCACCCACTATTCAAATTTTACATGCATGACCTTATTCAAATATAATAATAACCCAGTGAGCTGGGTGGGGGCAGCTGATATTACCAATCTGTAGATGAGAAAACTGAAGCCCAGAAAGGTTAAGTGACTTCTCCACAGACACACAGCTAACGCATGGCAGAAGCCAGATTCAAAACTGCTCAGTTGACTCTAAAGCCCCATCTCATACTTGCCTCCCCCACTGTCTAGTTCCTCCACCTTAACCAGTATGGGAAGTTAATTCCCCAAAAGTACAGTCTTTTTAACATGTATGTTTCTGTTATAGAAAACAAAACCCAGAAAATTAGAGACATAAAAGCATCAGATCCACCCTTGACTCACATCCCAAAGCCACCCCTGGGTGCACGTGGGGTAGGTTTCTCCCTTCTTGAAGCTGGTCAGGGCACATGCCCAGGGGTGCAGGCCAGGTCCCCAATTGGGGGCGTGTGACAAGCAACCACACATTGATGCTTCTCTCCCTCTCTTTCTCCTTCCCTTCCCGGCGCTCTAAAAATAAATACATAAAATCTTTTTTGAAAAATCCTCTTCCTCCAATTCTTCCACACACCCTCCAAAACTTCTGTCTTTGTCTGCTCCCCACCAAACCTGCCGCCTAGCAGCCCCACATGGGCGCCCCTACTCTTGATTCTCTCCTATGAGTAGATTTCTCATTCCTATGCCACGTTCTCCAACCATCTCCCACCTCCTGCCTCCTTGACTCCCCCTCTTTTCCCCGTCCCCCGATTCTAAATCAGAAAAGCCCAGGGATGGAGCTGGGCAAAGAGGAAGCCCGCTGTGGTCGGAAACATGCAGGGAAGCTGTAGACAGACAGAGGCTTCTGTGCAGACAGCCCCCGTCCCCGTTCACCCCCACAGCAGACAATAGACAGCCGAACCTCCTGTTCTCTCTGGGAGGTGGCTCAGCATGCAGAATTCCTGCAAGGCACTTTCTACGCACGTCCATGCCCCTTCAGCCCACTCCCACCCTCGCCCCATCACTTTGAACGGCCGATGAATCTTGAGAACCGTGTTGAGGTTTGCCCAGGCTCCCAGCAAAATCGGAAACGCATCACCAGCGCCCAGGCTCCCAGCCTCCCACCACCACCCTGGCTTCTGAGCAAACTCGTTGGAGCTGTGGAAGTACAAAATGTGATGCTGTCCCTCGCTGGGCAGGCTGCAGAGTTGCAGGTTCCCGCAGTGACGGTTCCAACCCTCCACGTTCATTAACTCCGTTTACCAGTTACTCCGCGCCCCAGCTCAGCACCAGCTCATGCCCCTGACGGAGATCAAACCCAGGAAACATTTAAATATGATCTCCTGCCCAGCAAGGTGCGCAAATCATTTCCCTCATGGAAAAAACCAGGCAGGGAAACAATAGCACATTGATGCCAGTTACGCAACCAGCAGCACTGGGCGTGGTTAGAGTCCTGGTTTCCAGGCGTCCTGGGAAGAGGCCCCCTGCTGATGGGTGGCTGACTGGGGGATGAAGACACCTACCTCATCTCTTCCCCACATTCCCCCACTGGGTGTCGGCCCAGGAAGTGAGATGCCCCCAGCCCCATCCTGCAATGGCAGAGAAACTTCAACTGGTGTCTCCAGACCACCTGGGTGCCAGTGTCCCCACATTACCCAAGCTAGACATTTCAGGAACCTCTGAGCGACCCCCGGTCTTCACCTCCTCATGCAGCTGCGCCCCGTGGTCTCTGGCACCCCTGCCCTCCTTTATTCCTGTCCCCGCCTTGACCCTTTCTCCTGGGAACAATAATTCATCTGTCTAAATCTCACATGGGGTCACAGATATCTCTCAACAAAAGCCCGTCTGGGCCAACGAAATGTGACGGAAGTGATGTGTCACTTAGGGTGGAAGCTGGAAGGACCCATGCCTGCTTGGCCATGCTCTTCTTTCCCCCTGTCACAGTGGCTGGCCATGTGTGACAGGGTTGTGCCATGGGTCTGGGTCCCAGAGCCAAGCTCCTAAGAGAGAGAGAAGCAGCGACCACAGCCCCTGCCACACACATGACCCGCAACGCTTTGTTCCAACAAAGCCCCTGGTTCTTCGGTGCTGTCACCTGGGGCCCAAGCTCATCTGCCCTGAGTTAAGTGACCAGAACAGGGACACTGCTCTGGCCATGTCCTTCCTTGAAGAATATCTTCACTTCTTCAAGCTCTTGGCTAATGCGTTAGAATCTGGAAAACAAAACAGGAACGCTAAGAGCCGGTCTCATATCACGAAGAAACGTATCTGGCTTTTGTCCCTAGTTCCTGGAAGGGAACCCAAGTAATAGGGATGTCTTTGTTTTTCTTGAGTCGCCGGGTCACACCTGAGTTTCTGCTAGCAAGGGGATTCATGTGGCCCCCTAGATGGATTCAGGATGGGCCAGCTGGTCACGCCGGAGAGACCAGCGGTAGGATCAGTGAGAGGGCTGGAGCTTCGAACCACTGATTTCAGCCCAACTTACCAACCGCCAGGGAGGGGCAGGGCCAGGTTAATGAGTTCAGTCACACGGCCGATGAACTGATCAATCACACCTTTGTAATGAAGCCCCAGTCCAAACTCTGGACCCAGAAGCTTGATGGAGCTCCCCGCTTGGTGAACGAACCCAGGGATGCTGTGGGAACAGGAGGTGTTTTGATACCTTGGGAAGGAAACCCAGAAGCTATGCCCTTAGGATCCTCCAGGCCTGGCCTGATGCACCTCTTCAGTTTGGCTGTTTCAGATTGGTACCCTTTATAATGGAATTGTAATCACAACTGTAGCACTTTCATGAGGTCTGCGAATCACCCTAGTGAATTGTCAAGCCTCAAGGGGATCCTGGGACCCTCCCAGATTTGTAGCTAGCCAGTCAGGAACTCGAGCAGGCTTCTTGTGCCCTGCGCCCTTTAATGTATGGCTTTGGCTCTAACTCCAGGTGGCCGGCACCAGGAGTGAAATGCAATACACCAGGTGGTGTCAGGATCACCAGGAAGATAGGTCACGTGGTGGATCAAGGTGGGAGATCCAGGCAGGGGCGGAGCCTTCGAAGGATGAGGTGGAGATGGACCGCTATGGACAGGCAGAGGTGTTTCTCATTAAAACTCAAGCCACGCCCTGATCAGCGTGGCTCAGTTGGTTGGGCATCATCAGGGAACGGAGACAGAGCCTGGGTAAGGACCACAGAAGCACATCTGCAATAGAGGAGTTCGCGGTCCGGACACCACGTGTGAGGACAGAGTCCCCAAGGCACGTAAGACCTGGGGGTGAGACATCGTGCTGAGCCCACCTACTAAAACGGGGGGCTGAGGCTGTGGTTAGATGGTCGCTGTGGTCCTGAGACATCAGACCCTGTGGCTTCGTGGTTGATCTGGTTACAGACACCAGAGCCTGTGGCTGGATGGAGCTGGGGAAAGTTGCAAGCTGACAAGTTCATGAGAAGAATCCTCCTTGCTTTGCCCTCTCTACTTTGAACGAAGACCTACCCTAAGTGACGAACTTCACAATAGCCTGTCCCCACCCTCAGGAGGGAAAGGGGGGAGCTATGCCCAAAGGCAGCCCCGGGTGTCTAGGTTTTGACTCAGGGATGGTTTTATTGCAGACTCAGCCTACCCTTGCCCATGTTCTCACAGCCCTGCCCGAGGTCACCGGTGTAACCTGCTCCAGCTACGGTTGACTCTGTATGGAGAAATGGGGGAGGAAGCACATTCTTACCTAAGATCAGTTCAGCTTGCCCGAATCTAAGAAAACTAAACTAGACATGACATGGGATGAGTAGGGGACCTGCCCTCCAGCAGAATCAAAGAAATAGTGTGGCTCAGGTGAGGCTGTTCCTGTCAGCCTCCCATGATTCTGGGTGGTAGTGAGGACTATCTGGGCTACATCGCCCCAGGTCCATGGCCCTGGGCCCTCAGAGCCCATAGACTACACAAGCACGTCCTGCTGCTGGGGACAAGGCGTGGTCGCCTAAACAGCCACCCTCACCTTCCATCTCCTCGCCTGAGTGCTCAGTCATTTCATTGCTCCTCCAGCTGTTGACTGCAGATGGCCTCTTTCAGCACAATAAGTCACCTGCTTACCTGGTAGCAGTTCCCGTCTTCTAGGCTGCGTTCTAAGTGACTTGCACACACAGGTCCGTTAGCACACAGAACAACCCTGAAAGGTGGCTATTGTGCCCATTTCTTGGGTAAACCAAAGAAACCACATTTACTGGGACCACCCACCCTCCACAAGCCAAGGAGAGAGGCTCAGGAGCAGGCAGGGTCGCAGATAAAGGCTCTGGGTGCCTGCCTCACCTTCCCTGCCTCAGTGGGAGAGCTGGCATAGGTGCTCAGTGTCCCCTGACCATTGTCCACAGGAACAAACAAAGGTAAGTTCAACCGCTAGAAATGGCCGGGATCAGTGAGGAGAGCCCGCTGCTCTGCTCTGCTCTGTGGAGTGGCTTTCTTGAGCATCCTTCCTGTCCAATTAAACCTGCTTTTCCACTTTGACCTCTTGGCTGGCTCCCTGCTTGAACTCTTTCCTGCCTGGAGACCAGAACCTCCTTGGCTCAGGGCTTCCGCATCACGTGTCAAGGGCTGTCCATCTCTGAGCTCCAAAGGGAACTAATGTAAAGATGCTCCCCATCTACAGCCTCTTTTGCTTCCAGGATTATTTCCAGGCCTGAAAACACCTGCTCACTGTGTTTGTGATTCAAACCGACGAATGGGTTTACACAGGCTTTTCACCCCCCACCCCCTCCCCGGCAGAGCTCCGCTGCTTGGACTCTTGGAAGGTTGTTGTATTCCCTTGAGGGCAGGACCGCGGGCAGAAAGGGCCTGACTCCCGGTGGTGGGACACACAGACCAAGGTCCCTGCACTTCCGATCCCTCATCATGAGGCATTATCACAGCAGCCACAGACCCATCAGGGAGACCCACCCTTCACCCCGTGCCAGGCCGCCCTGCCTCAGACTTTCAAATCAGGCTATTACGAGTCCAGAAGCTCCATTGTTATTCAGGGGACCTCAGCTTCTTAGCTCTTATCTAATCAACACACAAACCCAGTTATTGAGCCCGTATTTACATAACCCCTTCCCTCCACCCTCCAGCTGCTCCCCTGGGCACAGAGCTCTGGTTTCACTTAATCAAATGTCCCAGGTAACAATCCATCCTCCGTTTGTGTTGGCAGGATTTGAAGGCGAGGGAAAGATAACACCCAGCCCTCCCTGCCGGGGCTGGGCTGCGGAACGGGGTGTCCTGGACCCGTTTGTGCAACGTCATTCTCTTTGTGTCCACGGCTCACGTGATTAGATTCTGTGCAGGGGCTCCGTCTCCTCTGAGAACAGAATGCTGACTGGCCCATGAGATGCATCACCCTGTCCCCCACACAGGCCAAAGGCAGATAAGCAATCAGGGCTGGTACGTGCCCTTGAACCCTAAAGGGTTGTTATCCTGACTTCACAGATGTGGAGACTGAGGCTGAGGAACTTGTCCTGGGACAGACCGCTGGTAAGTGGCAAATCCACTCTGATGACAAAATGCGCTGGATGGCTCAAGTGGACCAGTGTCACTCAGCTCAGCCCCCTGTAGCCAGTCTCCACCCCCAGAGACGCTGTCTCCATAGATTTGGTGTGGCTCTCAAAACCTGCCCTTTCAATCCCTGGCTGGTGGCACAGCGGATAAGGCACCGGCCTGTGAACCCGAAGGTCGCTGGTTCGATTCCCAGCCAGGGCACATAACCAGGTTGCAAACCAGGTCTCCAGCCAGGTTCCCAGCTGGAGGCAGGTGAAAGGCAACCATACATTGATGTTCCTCTCCCTTCCTTCCTCCATCCCTGCCCTTCTCTCTGAAAATAATGAATAAAAATCTTTTAAAAAACAAAACAAAAACCTTGTCTTTTCAAAGCTCTGGTTCTGAGAGATTTTAGTAAGAAAGGACAAGCTGAGGCCCCCACCCTACCCCTTCTCCCAGTGACTGTCCCTATGTTCCCTATGTCCCTATGTCCTCTGTTCCCATAGTGGGACTCCCATCAGGTCAGGGTACCTAGTTCCTGGGAAGACAGTGGACACCTCTGGACCCTTGTGACATGCCCCCTGCTAGAGAAAATCTTGTGACTAGCACAGGCTGAGGGTAAGAGAAGAAGATGGTGCCTCTCCCTCTTGGAGGACCCTGTGTCCATCAAAAGCCACCCTCCTTGTGACCATTTCCTGTCTCTCCTTCAATATCACCTCCCAGCCCCTCCACCTCTGGTGTTAAAACAAAACAAAACAAGGGGTTGGGGGGAGGGGGGAGGCAGAGGCAAGGAAGGGGAGCGGCTTAGACAAGAACCTAGTATAAAGGAACCATGGACATGGACAACAGGTGGGATTGACTTTGGGGGGAATGGCTGGGTGGGGAGGGGGACAGAGGGGATCAAAAAGGGGATGGATGTAATACAACAACAATAAAATTTAAAAAAAAAAACATATTAAAATAAAACCGGAAATGTGAAGGATTTAAAAAAAAAAAAAAAAACCTAAAAAGCAACCACTCATCCAGCTGTGGGTTTACCATTTTCATGCTGAATGGTGAGTGACCAAGATGTGTGAAAGGGTGGGGGCTGGTGGTCACTGGGTGAGGAAGAGTCCTCGATGCCATAAGTATAAACTCTTGATTATATACGAGGTCTGTCTCAAAAGTATCAAGCCACACGACGGTTTCATTAGATTGACATCTGCTCAATACTTTCAGGACAGGCCTCATATATGGACTTAACCTTTTCATCAGCCACCTCAGGTGGACACGCCTAGCCCACACCTCTGGGATCTCGGTAGCTTCTAACAGCCAAGGGTTGTTTTTCACCCGTGGCAGAACCAAACGGGTTGGCTTCAGTCTCAGCCTGCTCCACGTTGTTGGGGTACCAGGATCAAAGGGAGAGCACAGCCCTCCCTGGGACACTCAGGTCTCACGGCACAGGGACACTGGGGTCCCACGGCAGAGGGCAGAAAGAGACGAGGTAGCCAGGCAGGGGCTCTTAAGTCTTCTGCCAAGAAATGGTTCCATACCGACCATCCGTTCCAGATTCAGTCCCTGATGCCGTGGCTCCTGGCAAAGGATCTGGGGATCGGTAGATAAGGACAGTCACCTGGCCCGGATGACTCAGGTAGCAGCACAGATAAGTCATCTTACCACATGACCGCCTTCAGCCATGTACCTTGGGGCCCGGCTGGCTCCTGGGAAGCAAATATGAGAGCCGGCCATAAAGACCTGAACCCTTCTCGTAATAACTGAACCCCATTGGCCTCAGGCCAGCGATGGATGCCTTCCCGGGCCACAATTGCTCTACTGACCTGCAGCCCAACTCCCGCTGGGTTTTATGGGAAGCCTCTCCACAAAGGTGGGGACAACAGTGGGCCCCAGTAACCCAGGAAGATGTCCTTCGAAGCAACTGACTGAACTGTGCCTCAGTTTTTCATCCTTCACTCGGGAAAAGCATACTAGGTGGTTCCGCGGGACAATTCAGGGGGAAGTGCCTGCCAAGCAATTTAGAAAAACCCATCAGCAGATTTGCTAGAAGAGGTGGGAGGGCAGTCCTATCTGCTTGGGAAGGCAGGTCTCGGACAACAGAGTGTGAAACGCCCCGATAAACATTCTGTTGAAGAGGCAAGTCTTGAACTCTCCCTGCCAAAATTAGAAACCACCTTTGTCCGCCTTCTGTCATAACAACCCCGAGTGCTTAATCAGCAATCGGGTAGGAAAAAGAGCCCTGTGCTTGAGGTCTGGGTGTTTGTAACCCAGAGAAGAGCTTCCAGTTTCCAGAGCCGCCCTGCCCACCAACCATTTCTCCTCTCACCCCTGACCAGATAGCCAAGTGGAACATCCGTTCTCCAGCGTAAGAAGGAAATGACTCAAGGGAAAAGACCCCACAAATAAGTCAGCTTGGTCCAGATGGTTACTTCAAGCGAGGTGCATGGAAAAAAAGCAATTGGTTGGCAGGGGGAAGGGGGAAGGGGAGGGGGAGATGCCCACGATCCAAGCCTGGCTCGGTTTCCCAGAGATGCTACTGGGCTCACACCCCAATACTGCATGGTGGTCACACCCGCTGCCATTGGGTAAGGAAACCCAATGACCTGGGCAACTGAGACACTTGGAGAGCATGGACCTGCCTGTGTTTCCCAAGCCAGGTAATGCGTAGACAAGTGACCGAGACCATTTACAGCAAGGGGAAGGCAAGGCAGCTGGGGTGGAAAGGGAGGTTGGGGAGGTGAATAAATGGAGGTGTCCCTGCAAAGTGAAGCGGGAAGAACTCCCCTTGGGCAACGACACTGCAGGGAGTTTTATTATTAGCAAGGCTGGATTTCTGCTGAGTACTGATGCAGATAGAAGCAGGCCCATGATGGGAGCAATGTTCCAACACGGAAGGGTCCAAACACCCAATCTGATTTGATATAACAACTCAAGCAGTTTTTGGCTTTGGTCTCCCACCTTCGATTTGGTCTGTCCTGGCGTGGGGCAGGAGGAAAGGCAACTCTCCCCAGAAAGCACACTCAAGCAATTGTGGTTCTGCATTCAGCCTTCTGTACAGAAGACAGAACCGTTTTTGAGTTTTGGTTGGGTTTTTTTCGTTGTTTTGTTTTTTTGTTTGTTTGTTGCTAATGACTCAGCATCATGTTTTAAAGTCTCATTCTGATTCAGCCCTCAGCAAAGCTGGGAAGATAGATGGCTTTAGTGTGGATCTAGCTGGGAAACAGAACAGGCAGAGAGATGCTCCCAACCAGGGACTCACTTGGTGACCACGGGGCAGAGTGATCCCAGCCTGGCGCTAAGTCAACTTACTGCAGTGAAGCGAGGTCTCCCTGCAGTTTATTGTATTTATTTCCTTTTTATTTATTTTTTATTGATTGGTTTGAGAGAGGGAAACAACGATTAGTTGTTCCACTTATTTCTGCATTCACTGGTTGATTCTTGTCTTTACCCTGACCAGAGATCAAACCCACAATGTTGGTGTATTAGGACGATGCTCTAACCAACTGAGCTACCCAGGCAGGGTTGGAGCCCTGCAGTTTAAATGCCCAAAAGCTTCTTCAACTCAGCCACCTCCCAAGGAGCTTCTGGCCTCCCCTGGCCAGCATTGGACACCCAGTCCAGCCTCATATCGTGTCCTTGGTTCCACGCACTCAGCACACAGGATCACACACATACCCACAGTGCCAGGGAATCTCCTGGCACCAGCAGGGGGTGGACAGCAGCTCATCTGTGCCAGAGGTTGGACCAGACCACCTGAGATAGAACCATGAGCATGAACATACCCCAGGAATAAGGATTCCTCAGAAAACAAGGGGTTGGGAGACTCCCTTTGGTAAAGCAGGTTTGGGGAAAACTGACTCACCTAAGACTGTGTGCATCACTGGAACCAACCTCCAGGTGGTCCCCGAAGACCATGACACTTGGTCTTTATGTCATCAAAATCAAACCCGAAGCCCCATTTGCTCCAGGGTGTGCAGCCCCCTAGGCAAACTGCAGCCAGAGAGAGCCCATCTCTTTTCTTGAAAGAGAAGAAGGTTTGATCCTCAGAATGGCTTCAAAGACTAGAAGTGAGGGTGCCCTGGACACACAGCACCTTCCTGGGTGCTGGCCTGACCCAAGCCTGCTGTCCCGCCTTGAACAAGGACTGAACCCTTTTTTTCCAGCCCCACTTGCCTCATCTGAATAGCAAGGCCTTGCTGAACAGCAGTGGGGGGTTGGTTAGGTGAGAGCAGAAAATGCCAGGTCCTCCCTCATTCACGGTCCCCTTTGCTTCCCCAACTATCTGGGCCCACTAACGAAGATGTGCTAACGCTAGTACATTCATGATTTTATACAGCAGAGAAATCCAGTTATTAGACGGATCAACTGGGAGACAATTTTCTTCACTGAAATAGGATTTTTTTTTCTTTACAAAAGGATTCACCTCAAATAGCTTTATTGCTGTTGATAGAAAGCCCCCTCCTTCACACATTTACAGACAATTACCTACTCAGGAAACTAAAAGAGGACGCGTTCAAAAATGCCCAATGATCAATTAGGAAGGAAACATCAACCGAAGGTAAAATATTTATAAAAATCAGTTGGCACATCATTTTTCAGGAATACTCTTAATTCTAAAGCAGGTACTCTGACATAAATACCTGCTCTGTGTTCCAGCATGAAAAACAGCCTCAGTTCATTGAAAAACGAACCAACTGGGGCCAGGGCCTTGTTAAACTATCCTAATTCAGTGGTGAAAAGTGCTCCGTAATTACATTGTCAAGAAGCCAGTTCATGGAGTCTCCCCAGTCTGTGTTCCCAATTCATCTCATTGAACAGAATGCACGTTTCACGTAAAAATCCCTCACGCTATTCCAGGCTGCCCATGAGGACTCCGCAGGCCTCATGTAAAATGGGGACTGGCTGGACTCTGGGGGTCACAGCTGTGGTCCTTTGCTACCCAGCAAGCTGGCTTGGTGTGAGGCACCCACAGGGGAGCAGCTGGGCACCATGGCTGTGGGCCACCCCTGCACAGGCCACTGCAAGCCCAGCTCTGGTGCCTGTCCAGTCCCCAGCCCCAAATCATATGGGGCTGGAGGGTTTATGGGAGCCTGGATTTCAAGGATCTGGACTTACTGTGGATGGGGGTCTACCTCCTGGTGCATCAAGGGCATGAGGACCTGATTGCTGCGTAGGAGAGCAGGCAAAGAAGCCTCGAGAAGAAAGCAGATCCAAGATGAACCCCAAAGAAGGGGCGATAATAGCAATCATGGCCATATCTGAGTCTTCCCCACCACCTGGGCAAAGTGCTTTTCATGGGACTCTTCGCCAAGTTGTTCTTCTGTCAACACCTGGAAATTGCTATTGCTATTTTCATTTCCCACGAGGTCATTCTGACTCCCAAGGGTAAATAAGATCACACATAGCTGGCCAAGTGGTAATTACACAATTTTAACACGTCTCTTTAACCCTAACACCCATGTGCTTATTAACTAGAATGCTACCCATTAAGATGAGTAGGAAGTTGTGGTTTTCCACAAGGCAAAGGAAGAGGTGGGTGTTTGAATGAAGTCAGCACTGGGAGGGGGAGAATGGGCCTTCCATCTGTATTCTCCCCGATGCCTACAAATATAGGGGGGCAGCATTAGATGCATTTGTGCCTCTTGACCTCCCACCAGGTTAGTACCATGATCTCATTAGATAGGTCAGCTGATGGAGAGGTCAAGTCCATGGGAGAGAACACAGCACAGCCAGAGGTGGGGTTTTCAAGAACTGGTGACTCTCTTGGATTTTGTGTCTAAATAACAGGCCAAGGTCTCCACGTCTGCAGGGACACAAGAGCCACACTTGGCAGAAGTCACATGCACTACCCCTAAGGACACATGAAGCTTTGGGTCCTCCACTCATCTTCTACCTGCCTGTTCTGTCACTCCCCTCCTTCTTCCCAGGCAAGGGAATAAAATGACCAATAAGCCACCTCAGAGGAATGTTTTTGTGACAAATTTCTCTCTGTAGCAGATGCAGCCAGCAAGTTCAAGCATAGGGATTTCTCCTGAGACAGTAAATGGTTTACAGCTGAAGAAACAAATGCTAGGCTGGCTTTCCAGGAATGACAGAGATGCCCCTTGCCAGAGTCCCTACGCTCTTAATCACACAGAGAAGCCACTGTGATAGCCCCCAGCTCTGGAGCAGCAAGGCTCCGGGCCCAGCCACTCTAGCACACAGACCCAATCTCTGCCTCCCTCCCCTTTTGACTCAGCTCCAATGAGGTCCCTTCCCAGTCATCTAGTCAGTGGGTCCAAATTCGCTTCTCTCCTTATTAATAATCAGCTAACTCCTTCGGCCAACAAAGTATACGAAGCCACAGTTTCTCCTGTGAGAAGAAATCAGTGAGTCAACAGTTGTGGGTGAAGATTTAGCACACCTTTCCCAAACTCGAATGGCTCAAGTAGACAAAAGGCATGTATAGAGTACACTTGAACTATCAGCTACAGATAAAATTTTACACTCACTAAGAGGAAACACACTCTCCCCAAGCACATGTGATGTGTCTATAAAAACCAACAGTGTGTACTTCTATGGGTTCTAAGGAATTTATAAATATATATATACACATATAGAGACTATATCTTACATATATACATCTTACATATATATACTGTATATTCTCTGACCATGTAACACTGAACTTAGAAATCTATCCAATAAGTTTCTTTTTAAAATCTCATATAGCTGAAACCAACTAACATAATCTAACTGACCCTAACAGTGTATTAAGAAAAATTACAAGCTAATTAGGATTCATCTCAGGAAGGCAGTAACGGTTCAATATCAAAAATAACCTGTCAATGTAATTTTATCACTACTAAAATAAAGGAGACTAAGTCTACAATTGTCTTGATTCTTACAGAAAACACACTTGGTAAAGTGTAATGTCTATTTATAAGTGAAAAAAAAAAAAAGCTTTTAACCAACTGCAGATAAAAAGGAAATTCTTAACTTAGGAAAGATTATATACCAGGAAACTTTGAACAAATTTATGTGTAAGGGAGAAACTTTATCCTTGCTACCTTTGAGATCGAAAGTAAAACAATGCCCTGACCCTATCACCACCCTTTAACATTATGTTAAAAGTCTCAGTCAACAACATAGGAAATTTAGAAAGTAAAAAAGCATAACACTTGGAAGGAGGAAAAAAAAACATATATCATGATTTGCCGACCATGGAGTCATCTGTATTAAGAAACCAAACGGGGTTGGTAAAAGCTGCTGAAGACACGAAAAACTTGCAAAAGTCATGAAAGGATTTCCCTTTCCCTCCAATAATCAACAAGAAAATAATCACAAAAAGATGATTTGCAATAGTAGCAAAAATCTTATTGTATCCAGGAATGGCTTTGAGTACTTAAGACCTCTCTGGAGAACAAATTTTCACACGTTTAAAGGACATTTGAAAAGATCTGAATTAATGGCATAACATTCCACACTCCTTATTGCATTAGCATATTATCATAAAGATATCTATTCTCCCCCAAATTAATACATAAACTTAATGTATACCAATAAAAATGACAGCCGGACTTCTTGAGGAATTTAACAAACACACTCTCAAATATGCATGGAAGGGTGATGTCCATATATAGCTAGATCCTTATTGAAAAAAGAAAGGCGAAGAACTTGACCTTCCAGATATTAGTTTCTTCCCAAAAGTTCCACTAATGAATCACCATCAGAATGGCTCCCCAGTAAAAATCTGTGGTAAGAAAAACAGAGCTTAGACTGGCCCAGGTGTGACTGGGGCTATGCTAAAGGTGACCCACAATCACTGGTTCTGGGATGGGGTTGGGAAACCTGACTCACTATGTGGCAAAAAATAAAACTGCATGTTTTCCTAAAGCCATATAAAATGGTGAGAGCCAGCTGGTTTCATGCTTCGATGTGAATTCGAGACACTTTAAGTTTTAGAGAAGACAAAGTAGGAGACAAACTTCGTGACCAAGAAGCGGAGCAGAGCAACTTGGAATCCCAAAAGCACAAAAACATAAATGAAAGTATTGATGAATTTAATTGCATCAAAATTAAGGGCTTCTGTTCGGCCAGGAACTCCAGAGCAAGGCTAATAATTTGTACTTATTTAACAAATGCTTGTATAAACACATACTGTGTGCCAGGTACTACTCTAGGTTTTTAAAATACTGGTTGATTTACTTTTTTTTTTTTTTTTTTAAGATTTTATTCATTATTTTCAAAGAGAAGGGCAGGAAGGGAGGAAGAAAGGGAGAGAAACATCAATGTATGGTGGCCTTTCATCTGCCTCCAGCTAAGGGCCTGGCTGGAGACTTGGCTTGCAACCTGATTATATGCCCTGGCTGGGAATCAAACCAGTGAACTTTAGGCTCACAGGCCGGCACCAGTTCACTGAGCCACACCGGCCAGGATTGATTTACTATCCTTAGCAGCCCTATGGAGTGGGTATTATTATTATCCCCATTTCACAGACAGCAAATCCAGGTCTAGATGCAAACATCAAGAGCCATGCTCTTATCCACTGTGCCATGCGGCCACTCCACACATTGGTGACAAATGGGGATAAGATGCCTGCTATATATCTAAAAACAAAGAAGAATTAGTAGTTAGAATACATAAAGAACTCCTGCAAATCAAGAAACATAAAGCAAGGAAACCCAACTGGAAATAGTGTGTCTGCAAAGTAAAAAAAAAAAAAAAATAGGCCATTTACAGAAGAGGAGACCCAAAGGAACTGACAAGCAAATGAATGAAATAGTAAACTTACTATCAGGAAAATGAAAATTAAGCAACAACAAAGGATCACGTAAACTTATCAGATTGGGGAAACTGGGCAGGAAGCCAACTGCCCTGCTCGGGGGAGGGATGTGAACTGGGACAGCCATGGGGAGGACAACCTGGGGCTGTCATTCCTTCTCGGTGTATGACTACTCCATCACCCAGTAACCCAGCTCCTGAGTAGTTCTTGTCTTAGTCCATCTGGGCTGCTCTAACAGAACACTATAGAAACTTCTCTCCTGGTTCTGGAGCCGGGAAGTCCAACATCAGTGCTGTCTGGTTCTTAGACAGCTGTCTCCTCCTTGTGTCCTCACATGGCAGATGGAGTGGGAGAGCTCTCTGGGTTTATAAGGACTCTGCCTTCACAGCCTGGTCACCTCCCAGAGGCCCCACATCAATCAGACGGGATTTCAACTATGAATTTTAGAATTTTAGAGCACTCGTTCTATAGCAAGTTCTCATGGATGTTAGAGAACCGGAAGCAGCCTAGACATTCATTTCTCGATGAAGCAACATGTACCATAAGGCGGATATCCTGGGTAGCTGTGATAGCCCACACACCAGATGTGCACACAACAGCATGGACAAACCTCCAAAACGTCATGGTGAGCAAAAAAAGGAAACAGAATTAGATCTAGAGCACTTGCCATCCATGAAAATGTTTAAAAACCCATGCTCATAAAACCACTCAATTTTATAAATTAGGTTTGTACACAATTTATGCATGGACTAAATGTCCTATAAGTTATACGTTTGTTTACAAACAAGAAGATGGATATAGAGATGGATCAACACAGGAAATGGTTTCCAT
Source organism: Noctilio leporinus (assembly GCA_004026585.1). NCBI lineage: Eukaryota > Metazoa > Chordata > Mammalia > Chiroptera > Noctilionidae > Noctilio > Noctilio leporinus. Next base: position 28,476 of record PVIW01000787.1, read on the forward strand.
GAGGGAAGGCAAATAAGAGTGCAAAGTGCCTATGAAAAGGAATGATTAAATAAAACTGGAAACCAGTGGGATCTGGTACATACAATCATGATCATGTGCCTTGACCCAGGAAATGTGATTAGCTCAGTCCTCAGTGTCTGGGGTTAAAAAAAGAAAGTCCCAAACTATGAAACACAGTTAGGGGCTGATCATTTGTTTTACACAAAGGACTCATCGATCATAGGTCACAAGCTTCCCTTCTTTATTTAGACTATTTTTTAATGAGGTTTCCAATTAAAACTATTGAACAATGCATCTTACAAATAGGGCTACACGTTCATGCCGCGGGGATGTTAGGGGTGTGTGTGTGTATGTGTGTGTGTGTGTGTGTTTGAAATACAAATATATACCCAACTTGTTTGCTACCTATTCTAAAAAGGTACTTTGGTCTATTGTGTGCAATAGTTGGTCTCTGAATTAGAATCCATGTACCTCAGAACTTGTCATGACAACCCACTAGGACATAGAAAGAAATGTTAGAAATGTAATTAATATTCATCTCACAAAATAAAGAAATTAAGCTTTATCATATTTACTCTATGATTAATAAGGCTGCTCTTCCTTCTATTCCCATCAGACTGTCCCAGGTTGGATGTGATTATAGATTAAAAAAAAAGGTGAACTGGGCTCTCATTCACCTATCTCTTCATGCAGTGCCTGCTGTGCAATGCTGTCGGACCATCTAGTTTTTTATTTTCTTTTAAAGGTTCCATTCATTATTTTTAGAGAGAGGGGAAGGGAGAGAGAGAGAGAGAGAGAGAGAGACATCAATGTATGGTTGCCCCTCACCCATCTCCAGCCACAGACCTGGCTGGAGACCTGGTTTGCAACCTGGTTATGTGCCCTGGCTGGGAATCGAACTAGCAACCTCTGGGTTCGCAGGCCCGCATCCTATCCACTGTGCCACCAGCCAGGGCTTGTTTTAACTGTATTCACTCCTACAAAATCCATTCCTGAAGACTCCTGCAAGGAAATTACAACGTAAAGATCAAGTTAACCACGCAAACCCAAGAAACGACCAAAAGATGTGAGCCTTTTCCAATCCCTAATACAAAGCTTTCATCAACCCCATGAACAAATATAAACAGGAACAACATAACTGACTTAATGGCAATTCAGCAACTGTACTACGGTCATCAAGATGATTCGAAGAATGACATAAAGCCACTTGTAATCTCCTCGAAGTGTGTAATGTGCTCAGATATTAGCTAATAATAGCATAACACATCATGAGAGCAAGACATTTAAAAATGAAGCAAAAAGGCCCTGGCTGGTGGCACAGTAGATAAGGCACCAGCCTGCAAACCCCAAGGTTGCAGGTTCGATTCCCAGCCAGGGCACATGACCAGGTTGCAAGCCAGGTCTCCAGCCAGGTCCGTAGCTGGAGGCTGGTGAAACGCAACCATACATTAATGTCTCTCTCCCTTTCTCCCTCTCTGCCACTCTTCTTTCCTCTCTCTCTAAAAATAATAAATAAATGCTTTAAAAAAGAAAAACTAAGCAAGAATATAGACACAAGGACAGACCATTACCGTTTTAGCAACGTTTCAAGTAAAAACGTATTTAATCTACCACCTCTGAAAAGGTCACTGAACCTAATGATAAATTTAAAATCTCCTTCCAAGTCTTCCATTTCATAGCAGTAGACTAACAAATTTACTGAACATTTGGGAAACATTTTTTTTTCCTCCTGAGGAGAGAATAAATGAAATAAAAGATGAAAAGCAATATGGCAGCAAACTAAAATGCAATCCTTTGTTAGCAGATGTTATTGAAAGACATAAGTCTGAATCTTGGTGAGGACTTGAAGAAGCAAGCATTTGAACAAAACCATGAGTCTAGAAGGTATATAATTAGATGAAAGTACAGATGATCCCACCTTGTCTTGACTTACCACAGTTATTAGATTCTGTATCAATAATGAAACATACTTTAAAAATTCTCTTTTGTGAGATGTGAAAAGGTGCCCTGGAGAAGATGTACTCAACTTTAAGTGATATCTTTAATAAAAATGATATTTTCCAAGAAGACTTCGTAAAATGCAGCCATGGAGGGAGCTGATGTTATAACCAGAACTCTTTTTATTTTTTAACATTAAGAAATTCTGGACTTAGGTTTACCGATAAAGCAACTCATTGAAATCCACTTGCAGACTAGTTACTATGACATAGAAGTTGTTATACCAATTGTTCAGTTCTATAAAAACAAGACCTTTAAACTTTCATTTAGAGTGATCATGAAATTTTTGTGCTGCAATGGTTGCCTTATGGAAAGACACTTAAAAACTTGTCAAACCAACCATGTTTCTTGTACAAGGTGTTCCTAATTGGCTGACATTGTCAACAATGACAAGTGGCATTCAATAGTATGCCTGTCAATAAATACAATTAAGATATATAAATAAATTATATATATATATACATATATATATAATTTTTTATCTTCAAGGTAAAGGTAATGTTATAACTAGAAGTGAGAAAATAACTCTTTTTTTTTTTTTTTTTTAGAAAAGGTTATTCACTGAAGAAACCATCTTAAAACTGATATTTGAAAATGTTTCCATATTTACAGGACTTCATTCCTGGAAACCATCTAATGTAACACTTACAGAAACCTTCATATCTACGCTCTTTAAGAACTCAGAAACATCTAGAAGATAAAAGTACAACCCCAAGTATGAAAAAAATGTTTGCCAATCATATAGCTGATATTATGTAACATACAACTCTCTAATAAAAAGACAATCCAATTAGAAATGGGCAAATAACTTAAATAGATATTTATCCCAAGAGCATATACAAATGTCCAGTAAGCATATAAAAATATATTGAACATCATTAGTCATTTAGGGAAATGGAAATCAAAACCATAATACATACCACCTCACACCACTATGGTGGCCATAATAAGAAGGGTGGATGATTCCAAGTATTGGCAAAAATGTGAATAGATACGTTAACAAAATATCCTCATACAGTGCCAGTGAAAGTGTGAAATAGTGCAGCTACTTTGGAAAACAGTCAGCAGTTCCTCAATAGGTTAAACATAAAGTTAACATTGACCTAGCAATTTTATTCCCAGATATCATATATGTCCATGGGAAATAAAACCAGATTTTCATACAAAGCTTATACATGAACGTTCATAGCAGCATAAATCACAATCAAAAGTGAAAACAACTTAAATGTCCATTATCTGATGATGGATATATCAATACAATAAAATATTATTTGGCCATTTAAAGGAATGAAGTACTGATATAGGATACCACATGAAGTGAAGACACCATATGTTGAATGATTCCATTTACATGGAATGTTCAGAATAGAAAGTACATTTATGGTTGCCTAGGGCTAGGAGAAAGTGAGAAATGAGGCATGATTGCTATGGGTACAGGGTATTGTGGTGGGTGATTAAAATATTCTAACCTACAACCCAAGGTTGCTGGTTTAATTCCCAGCCAGGGCACATAGCTGGGTTGCAAGCCAGGTCTCCAGCCAGGTCTGTAGCTGGAGGCAGGTGAAAGGCAACCATACATTGATGTTTCTCTCCCTTTCTTCCTCCCTCCCTGCCCTTCTCCCTAAAAATAATGAATAAAATCTTTTTTTTTTTAATGTATAACTGCATTAGGGGTACACGCCCAAAACCCTTCTGTTGATAGGATCAGAAAATGTAAGGGCCCAGATTTAGAGAAGGAAGGGGAAGGGGGAAGGCTGGGACATATCACAGTGCCCGGGGCTTGCCGCAGGATCCCAAGAAATGATGTGACCACAAGGACCTGAGCTGCACTGGGGTTACCATTGTCAGCATCCTATTTCCTGCAATCTAGAGAGACCACCCCCACCCTCCAGAGTCCCCGCACTCCCATCAGCGCTCAGGGGCCTGGAAACAAAGATTACCACCCTCGGGGACCACACACCATAAGGACGAAGTTACCCATCTCACACTGGCCTTAGAAGCTCATCTGAAGATTCCGAGCTATTTTCTAAGACGGGCGGCTGGCTAATGTAACGGAACTTTGATAACTTCCCAGGGCGACAAAATTAAAGTTACGCTGCGCACTGCAGGGCGGTTTCCAATTTACCAGGCTGCTTCCTCCCCAGCATTTCCAGCACTTGGCCCAGACGGGATGCATCTATCTCGGGAGGCCCCCTTTCAGGCTGCGAAACTGAGCAGCAGCAGAAGGCCCCCTCCACCATGAATTCCAGCACGTTCCCGCTGCCAGGCTGAGCACCCAAGTTCATCCTGTGGCTGCCACCGACTTTCTCCTCTTTCACAAGTGGGGACTCTGACCTTAGAAAAGACTTTCTCAAGGCTGCACGAATGCCAAGTGACAGAACCTAGAGTTCAGTCTGGCTTGGCTGGCCCCAAGCCAAGAAGTCACGCATCCACCGACGGAGCAATTGTTACTACTGGACACTGTGACTGTTGGTCACTCGCATGCAGACATAGAGTCCCATCACCAAGTCAGCTCAGCTCTTCCGACCAACCACTAAGCAGCTCAGAACTCTCACTTTGCAGCAATGCGGGGCGAGGGGGTGCCAATTGGAGAGTCAGTTGCGTGTCACCCCCACTCTGCTCCAGCTGCAGGTGGGGAGTCCTTTAGATGGTTTGAAACAAGCACCCACTTTCCTTGCCATCACCCCTCCCCTTGCTGTCTTTCCTGAACCTCCCTGAGGTCTGCAACTCACCCACCCTAAGTCTGAGTCCCCACCCCACCGTCTCCGGCAGCACTCAGTGGGGTGGGACACTTCACTGAGTCTGAAATAGCCCCGGATTCCAGGACTATTTCTAGGAAAAGGCCTCCTCAGACACCAAGGTGGAGGTAGGTGCTTACCTTCCCCCAACCACCTCCACCTGGATGAACTGAGGAGCCACGGGAGGCCACCGCACCCAGAGACAGGTCTGAAAGGGCTCCCACAGGTCAGACCCTGGCAGCAGGGCCATTTCTTCTGGAAGCATCCACCCACCCCCCATCCCTTCTCTACGCCCTGGGCAGCTCTCCCCCAAACCATTTCTAGGAACAATCCTGTGGGTTCCAACAGAGGGGTCATAGAGTCCCAAGCAACAAAGCCTCACCCCTTTACTGAGCATCGGCACACGTGTGAAATGCTCCACAGGACGTACACTGACCCTCACTGACCCCCGCTGGCCCGCCGTCTGAGTCTCAGATGTCACCCGCTGAGAAAGTGCAGATGGCTAAGCACACAAGGAAGGGTGTTCTGCCACCCCTCCGCACGCAGGCTGACAGCTGCCCCAGCCTGAGTGACCAGCAAGTCTACGGTCCCACACACAAGAACCGGAACTCATGAGCCTTTTCAGTTCCTCAGATCAGGCCGGCTGCCACCCAGTAGCCTTGTACATTAAAGACAGAGACCAAAGAACATCTACAGACCCCACCACGTTACTGACAAGTCCTTTCTAAAGACTTTCTCTTCCGTAAGGCTTTTTGATTGCTTTCGAAAGCTCATGATTGTGGCCCAAAGAGGAACTCCGCTCAACTGTGGAGGGTATGGGTGGAGAGAAGAATTCATCATCTCCCTTTCTCAGCAGCTGGAGTTCGAGCCACTCTGGACATGGTCAGCTCTTCACAGCGGCTTAGGGACTTGGTAGCTTCTCAAATGACTATTTGAGAACTAGGGTTCTTAAATAGGCTTCACCCTGGCCGGTGTGGCTCAGTAGATCGAGTGCCGGCCTGCAAACCAAAAGGTCACCAGTTCGATTCCCAGTCAGGGCACATGCCTAGGTTGCAGGCCAGATCCCCATTTGCGGGCATGTGAGAGGCAACCACACATTGATGATTCTCTCCCTCTCTTCACATCTCTCTATAATTAAATTAAAAAAAAAATTTTAATCAAATGGCTATTTGAGAAATAGGTTCTTCTAATGGCCTTCTCCCAGGGAAGGTGGGAGACCACTTCGTGATCAGAAAGAAAGTCAGAAGGCTGAGATAGGAGTCCTACCTCAGGATGAGGCAACTCCCTTTCCATCCAGGGTAGATTTACTTAGAAGAGTGGAGTTTGCCCAGTTACACCCTGAGCTGGTGGCGCTCAAGGTCAAAGCCTAGTACAGGACCTCTAGGCCACTGCAAAGACAGAGCATGGCGCTCTGGAGAGCTGTCACTCCCAATACACTGCCGTCTTGTAGCAGTTTACGGACAGCCCTGGGGGCTGTCCATTCCAAGACAGCTTCGGTTCCTGCGATGTGTTCTCCCCGTGGCCCCAGAGCCCATACTAGTGCAGAATTAGTACAGAAGTTGTCCTCCAAGGAAGAGGTGGTTCAAGAGTGCCTGGAGGCTGACCTTGAAGCTTGAAGGTGAAACAGAGCTTTCAGATGTAACTGCAATGAAGAAGTGAGGAAAGGGGCTCTGGCTTCAGCTCTAATTAAACTGGAAACAATGGAGAGTGTTTATAGTGAGCCTCTGTCGTTTCTCGGCCTTGCGATGCTTAGGTGGGGCAAGAAAACAGCTGTTGGTCAGGAAAAGCAACGGTGCCAGTGATAGCTTATTGGATCTGACTCCCGTGTCCCCAAACACCAGCCCACTCAGCCGACCTGAGCGTCCTGAGGTGGAGAGGTCACTTAGCAAGTCCAATGGTCATCCAGGCAGACGGTGCCCCGAGTAATGTATTTATTTAACAAACATTTACCCAGCACTGACTAACCTCCAGCTTTCATCTAAGCGCTTTATGTGCACTAATTCCTTAAGCCTCCCAAACCTCCCAATGGGTAGATCCAGTTATTATCCCCACTTCAAACATAATGGACCTCCTCTTACCACTCCTTTCTTTTCTATTATTTATTTATTTTTAGAGTGAGGGGAAAGGAGAGAGATACAGAGGGAGAGAAACACCAATGCAAAAGAGAAACATCAGGCGGTTGGCTCTCATACGCACCCCAAATGGGGACTGAACCCACAATCCAGGCATGTGCCCTCATCTGGAATTGAACTGGACACCTTTCACTTTCTAGAACAATACCCAACCAACTGAGCCATGCCATTCAGGGCTACTCCATTTCAATATGGTACTGGAAGTCCTAGCTGACACAATAAGAGAAAATAAAAAGGTGTAAGATTGAGAAAAAGAAAAAAGAAAAAAAACAGCCCTGGCTGGTGGCACAGGGGATAAGGTGCTGGCGTGCAAACCCAAAGGATCGCTGGTTCAATTCCCAGTCAGGGCACATAACCAGGTTGCAAGCCAGGTCCCACAGCTGGAGGCAGGTGAAAGGCAACCATACATTGATGTCTCTCTCCCTCTCTGCCTCCCTCCCTTCCTCTCTCTCTAAAAATAATAAATAAAATCTTTTTAAAAAGAAAAGAAAAGGAAGAAATGAAACTCTGTTAACAAATGTCATCATTGTCTACATAAAAAATCTGAAAGAAAAAAAAAAACAACAACAACAACAGCACAAACTCCTGAAACAGATAAACAATTATAGCCGGGTTGCAAAATTAAGGCTGATGTCCAAAAATGCCAATCACTTCCTTAGCTATTGAACAAGTGGAATTTGAAACGAAAAGCACAGGACCATTTACGTTAGCACTTCAAAAACTGAAACACTTAGGTGTAAGTGGAACAACACATGTGAAGCTCTATATGGGGACAATGGGGGACAATGATGAAAAACTGCGGTACGAGGATTGAGTAAACTGTCTAATTGATATGGCTTCTATGAGGGGGGTGGAGGGAACCAGTTTCGACATCCATTTGTGACCCTCACGCCATGCTGCCTTGCTGGGGAGGTTGACTGGCATTTGGCCTCCAGATACCAAAGGCTCACATGTGCAATGTGCTCTCTAATGTACCTAAGCCTTTGAGTGTGAGAGCTGATAAGAACATTGGGGTTCGTTGAGCAGTGCACACCCTTCTAAAAGATGAAGATGCTGAGGCTCGGGGAAGAAACTCCCCAAGGTCACTAAATGACCCTCAGATCCAGTCGGGAACCTAGAAAAAGCAGTATGTTTGCAGAGAGCAAGTCTGGCGAGGGCGGACTAACCAAAAGTTAGATATGTGCAAAGACACGTCAACTGCAATCTGCGAAGACCACCATCTCTTTCCGCTCTGTCTCAGAGCAGGTGACCACGGAACTGGCTCCCGTGGCCACGTGGCATTGGCCCCAGGGTCCCCCCAGGAGCCAGGACACCGGCAAGAATGAATTCAACATGGAAGTGACTGAGAACCACTAAACCCAAGTTGAATGAGTGTCTAGCTCACACCAAAAGACACTAGTCAAGCCATCAACATGTGTCAACATTATTTTAAGGAGCATAGATATATTTCCAAATACAGGGAACAGAAATCAGAACACAAAAGAACCACCTATTATCTATGCAAAGCTTACTAAAGCTTAATAGACCTTTATAACTGTAACTGAAAGATGTTTTGGAACTTTAATTACAGATTCCTGATTTGGACATATATGACAAGGTTTTTATTTTCTCATCTTCAAATTTATCTATTAAAAAGCTGACAGCAAGTCCAAATACAAATTAACGGAATGAAACAAAAGTGATAGATAGAAGCAACGGAATTGATAGAAATGGTCCTGAGATCAAGAGACAAATTGTAACCAAAAGAAACGTCAGACCATACCAAAAGCAATAATTCATTAAACAGAAAGATTTCTACTAGAAATAATGGATTGTGATGAATATGCTCTTGTATCATTTGATAATTCAACTAGTGAAGAAAAGGGAATCACAAAATTCATAGGACAGATCTTTCATTTTTTGCTGATTTGACAAAAATACTGACATTAACATAAATAATATAAAACTCCTAACACACCAGTACAACCAGAGGAACATTCATAACAAATCAGTTAATGAGTTCTGTCAGAGCAAAGAACACTCCTCATTATCACTTGCCCAAAAAAAGTTGAATTGACCAGTGCTAGGAAAAACATGGAATGATTAAAACTCCAACTCTGTGTTTCTTATTCACAAACATAAAGAAAATTCAGTGAGGAGACTGAATTGTAAATGAATACACAGAAATAATTAACTCAATCTTTTCCAACATAAACTAATCACAATCATAAGATGTATTGAAGGAAAGAAATTTACAATAGAAAAAAATATTGCCTAGAAATAAACTCAATAAGTAAATTAAAATTTATTTTAAAATCTATATAAAATTAAATGTTACTATCGGACACAGAAAGTATCCTGAGGGAGGAAAATGGGTCTATTATATTCTTGGATTAGGAAACATCATAAATGTCATTTCTCCCCCCAAATTACTATATAAATAATAAATAATCCAAATCAAATACTAACAAGATTGTTTAACTAGGTAACCTGATACTAAAGATCATAGAAACAAGCAAGCAATCAAGACATTTCTGAAAAAGAAGAATACTGGGTCAGGCCAGGCAAATATTGACATATTAGAATTATTGAAATAGTATAGTCCTGATGAAAAGACAGGCAGGCAGATAAATGGGACAGAATTAAAATTCTATAAACAAACCCAAGTGTCAGTGAAGATTTAGTGTATAAAAAGACAGCACTTCAAATCAGTGCAGAAAAAATGATGTTCATAACCATCTGGGGAAAAATGAAATTGAATTCACACTTCATAGCTTATACCAGGATAAATATAGTATAGATTTAAATGGTTTAAATTCTTCCCCAATTATATTTTTTTATTATTGATTTTAGAGAAAGAGGAAGGGAGGGAGTGAGGAAGAGAGAGAGAGAAAAGAAACATTAATGGGTTGCCTCCCATAAGCACCTGGGCGGGGGATCAAACCCACTACCTTTTGGAGTATGTGATGACAGTCCAACAGAGTCTCACAGCCAAGGCTGAATTTAAATTTTTAATAGTAAAAAACATCATGAAAGCATTAGAAGACCCCACTAGAACATTTTTAACAAATAAGCCTGACATTAAAAACATCTTTTAACTATGAAACAAAGCAGAAGCCATAAGCAAAAGATTGACCTATTTGACTATATACAAATGTTTTAAAGTCTGCATAGCCAAAACCAACATAAGTAAAGCTACAAGTGACAAACTCACATTGCTACAAATATAGAGAAGTCCTTTTCAATAAAAAAGACATACCCTAGTAGAAAAAGAACAATAGATTGGGGAGGGGGAATGCCTCCAAAAATAAATGAACATAGAGTGAAACGTAAAAATATGTTCAAATCCACTGATGGTAAAAGAAAAGCAAATTAAAATGGGGCGCCCTTTTTTAACCTATAAAATCATAAAGGTCAAAAAATGATAATCTACTAAGCAGCAAGTATGTGGTTAAATAAGCAATTATAGATGATTGGTGGTCATGTCGATTGAAACCTCAACGGAAGGAAATCTTAACAGGATCCATCAAAACTACCAAAGCTCCTATCCTTGACTCAGCAATTCTTCCTTTAGTAATGTAACCTGCATTGTACTCTTATGGGAAAAGTTTGCAGACAACCTAAGCAGCTAGTGACAGGAAATCAATGACTAAAACCCTAGGTCGCATATGCAATGGAACACCATGCAGTCTCCTAAACAGATGGGCCAGGAGCTCCATGATGTATTTTCAATCAGGCAAAAGAAGCAAATCACAACACAGCAACTAAAACGTGCTAGGATTTGTTCTCAGTGCCTCGCAGAGGGCCTGGCACACATGCAGAACCCACAAAATATTTGGAGAACAAATGAACGACCTCGGACTCCCTCTGTCCCCCACTCTCTCACCCTGTCCCTTGTCTCTTCCTTTATCCGAGTTCTCACCTCCACCCCCCCACCCACCCCTGATTCCCACCTCCCCTTCCCCAGCACACCACACCGTTTACAAATCATTCCATCAGATCAGCGGCACCAGATCCCCGCCACTACCTCTGCGGCCTTTTATGGAGTCTCCAGTTTCCTGGGACCACTGAATGGCTCTGAGATCACCTCTAGGGACACCATGTCTGTTGTGTCAGCAAAGAGACCCAGGGAAGAGCAGGGGGTCCAGTCAACGGGACATGGGTGGGTGCCTTGCCCCAGCTCCTGCCTCCATGGGATTGTTTGCATGTGCTGGGCACAGCTGAGAAGAACCAGGACACCAGAGGCAGGTGAGGGATCCTGAGGCTGGGCTGGGCACATTTTCCTGGAGGGAAAGTGTTTCTTAAAGGGGCAGCCACTAGCCTCCTGAGTCGGAATCTTTGCGGGTGCTTGTGGGAAATGCATGCATCCGGAAACTCAGCCCAAACCTGCTGGAGCAGACTTGCCATGGGTGGAACCCCTGACTGGGTACCTTAAACACCCTGGGGATTCTAACACAGACAGCTGGGCAACGCACCCTGAGAAGCCTGGTATTAAGAACCCCCTTACCATCTGCTTTTTTATTTTGAAATAATTTCAAACTTTAGAGAACCAGTTCAGGAGTAGTGCCAAGGCCTCCCTTATAGCCCTGTTCACCAACTGTTCACATTTAACTGCTTTTGCTTTCTCTGCCTACCTATACACACAGATCTATTTCCTTTTACCCCGAAATACTTCAGCATTTTAAGGAATAAGGATAGTCTTTTACATAATAACAGTACAAGTTTCAAGGTCGGGCCATACAAAGCTGATACAATTATTTGTTCTGTAATTCATATAGACGCCTTCAATTGTCCAACAATGTCCTTTAGAGCCATTTTCCCTGATCCTGGGACAAGTGATTTTGGATTAGATGCAGGCACCTGTGAATAGGACATGCTCCTAATCTCTCTCCAAGCTCCTACCGTAGACCCCTGCATTTGGGTCTCCCTGCTGTCCCTCCTCTCCCCGTGCACAGACCTGGTACCTCTGAAGACAGCAGTGGACATGCAACGAGGACAGACCAGAGTGATGAGACCCTGACCTGGAAGACTCCTAGCTGTTACTGTCATTCCTGGCCACCCGGCCAGAGCAGAGTGACGGCAGGTGACAGAGGGTCCCATCTGTGGGAGCGGTGCCCCTGGGCCAGGCTACTTCCAGGAGGGCCAGGAAAGTCGCTGTCACAGTTATGCCTTGGAGACACTGGCTGCAACCTCACAACTTTAGACCGTGCACTTGCCCCGGCGTGGGACTCCCAGAAGTGAGCCAGCCGATTTCCTCCTCCTGCATGATCCCGCCTCCCCGCCTCTTCTTGCTCCTGCTCGTAAAGAGCCATTTTCAGCTCAGCCTGAAGCCGCTGACTTTTGAGTTTCCACCCACAGCGATGAAGGAAACTCGACAGCCCACCCCCATCCCACCTGCTTCCCTCTCACTCACTCCCACTCCCGCCATTGTTGCTGTTTTTCTCATTCTTCTACTTCAAGACCAAAGCACTTGGATTTGCTCCTAAGAAAATGCTTTTCCTGGCCTTGGAGCAGACCAGTAAAGATGGGAGGGTCCGTGGACTTGGAGGGCGGACCAAGTCCTCCTAACTGCCAGCTGCCACCACCAAGGTTTCAACCTCATTCAAACCCAAGCACAACCACCAACGTAGGGGATAGGGGAGCTCCTCTCAGGGAGCCTGGAAAGTGGGGAGGCCACACAGGAGGTCACATTTGCCTGGACACAGGCTTCCAGGAAGCCAGAGAGTCTCAGGCCTCAGGCCAGGACCTGGGAAGGACCTGAGCAAGGCGTTAATGCCGTCACGTTTCTGGCAAGTCTTGCAAAGTATTCTTTTTCTCTTTTTTTTTTTTTTCCTTAAAAAGGCCACCCAGCCCTGGCTGGTGTGGTTTAGTGAATAGGCACCAGCCTGCAAACCCAAAGGTCGCTGGTTCGATTCCCAGCCACGGCACATAACCAGGTTGCAAGCCAGGTCTCCAGCCAGGTCCCCAGCTGGAGGCAGGTGAAAGGCCACCATACATTAATGTCTCTCTCTCTCTCTCTCTTTCTGCCTCTCTCCCTTCTCCTCTCTCTAAAAATAACAAATAAATTCTTTAAATAAATACATAAAAAATGAAATAAATAAATAAATAAAAGAACAGGTTTAACAAGTAAAATAAAACTTTGCAATATCCACCCTTGCTCGGGGCAACTCAGGGATTCCCCGGGTCTGGCAGAGCTGGCAGGGCATTCCCAGGACAGCTACTTACCACCAGAGGTTAACCCGCTATCCTGAACCCGTAGCAATGCGGCCGCAGATCAGTAACTGTCTTCCTCTCTCACATGAAATGGAATTTGAACCCAGAACTCACAAAACTGAGGTAAATTCCAACAACTCTTGAGTCTGTTCCCAGGTTTCCCAGACTCCAGTGAGGAGAAGGACACCATCTCTCATTCCAACGTGGTCTTTCCACCTGACAAGTCTGTACAGCCCTCTCTGGGGGTCATGCGGTGGAAGTTGGCCACAGCCAAAGGGACACAATCCCCAAAAAGCAACAGAAGCACCATCCTTTCATCCCTGGTGAAGGAACGTCATCTCTAGCTTGTCTGCAGTTTGGTCACCTTCAGAAGGTCATCGGGCACTTGATGGTTTCACCTGCTTACCTAGCAGAGAATAGTAGCTCACGCATGTCCTGCTGGTGCGGTGGCGGAGATTCACACGTCTTCTCACGCACGCAGCCCCGTCTGCACTTCCAGGCCCTGATACAAGGTTCACTGGCTCTCACTTCTAGAGGAGGAAGGGGCTGGGGAGCCCTCCGCCTATGAGCCAACCCCCTCCCAACAGCCCCTGGGGGCAAGACCGTTCAGTTAAACCGCAGTACGCATATGGAATGTAAAAGGAAAGGTGTCAAGGAACACTGAAAAGTCAACATTACACAACCACCAAAACCAGAAGCCCTGAGGCCCATTTTCTTTGGGGATGGGCCAGCTACCTGCCCTTCTTTGTCAGGGTGAGGTGTTTCTTTAACTGGAAAAGAGCTTGACTTAACTGTGTGTACAAAACGTGGGAGCATTTGCACGTGGAAGAGGGGCTCCCCCAGCTAGCCAGGGTTCCTGCCTGGGAAGCAGGCCCAGGTCAAGGACTGAACACGGGCGTGATCTATGTTTCTGGAAAGAGAGAGAGAAGGGCTTAAGTGACTATTGTGAAATGCCCCAGGGGCTGGGAGATAGAGGCCAACTTGCTGTAAACATTTGAGGCGACAACCCATAATATGAAGCACATTTTTATCACAGCTCAGAACAAACACACACGGAGACACATAAATACAACTGTTTCATTAAAATAATGCTTGAACCCTGGCTGGTAGCACAGTGGATAAGGCGCCGGCCTGTGGACCCAAAGGTCGCAGGTTCGATTCCCCAGCCAGGGCACATAACCAGGTTGCAAACCAGGTCTCCAACCAGGTCTGTGGCTGGAGGCAGGTGAAAAGCAACCATACATTGATGTCTCTCTCCCTTCCCCTCTTTCTAAAAATAATGAAATAAAATCTTTTAAAAATAAATAAATAAATAAATAATAAAATAAAATAAAATAATGCTTGCTCTTACTGCGTGCGAATGTTCTCTATTCTAGCTTTCATATTTCGTCTTTGATTGAAATCTGACGTACCATAAGCAAATGGACAACCTCAAAGGCAGAGCTTGGTGGATTTTTTAGGGTTTGCTAATCTTCTTTGGGTACATACCTTTACTGGGAAAGGATTACACGCCACAGAATTCACCCATATACAGTGCACAACTGAATAGCCATGCGCGTATTTCCAGAATTGGGCAACCATCACATTTTGGAACTGTAAGGATTCCCATCAGCCCTGGCTAGTGTGACTCAGTGGATTGAGCACTGACCTGCCAACCAAAGGGTCACTGGTTCGATTCCCAGTCAGGGCACATGCCTGGGCTGCCAGCCAGGTCCCCAGTTGGGGGCATGTGAGAAGCAACCACAAATTGATGTTTCTCTCCTCCTCTTTCTCCCTCCCTTCTTCTCTCTCTAAAAATAAGTAAATAAATAAGTCTTTAAAAAAGAAAGAAAGACAGAAAGAATTTCCATCAGGGGACTGGATGAAAGCATGGGAAGAGATTAGCCAAGGAACATATATGCATAACCCATAGATGCAGACAATGTGGGATGACCAGAGAGTGGGGTGTGGGGGCTGGTGGGAACATATGTGATAGTGTCAACAATGAAAATAAAGAAAAAAAAAAAAAAAAAGCATTAAAAACACTTTTTAAAAAGGAAATAAAAGAAGTATCCTCAGCCCCAAAACAAACCCCATATCCAATATCTGTTCTATTTTTTTTTTTCAATGCTAGTCACAACCCACCAAATTAGCTTCATTAGTGGGTCACAACCGCAGATGACAAAGCCCATGTAAGACATTTTTCCAGAAGATCTTATCAGCTTCTCACAGGAGCCCTGAAAGAGGTGTGCACTATGGCCGCCTCCCTGGAACACCCAGGGGCCCAGCGGGCAGTGGCTCCAAGTTTATAGCACCCACAGTGTCAAAACCAGTCCCGTCAGCATGGTGACAGCAAAAGCCATTGTCCATCCCATGAAGGGTAAAGGCTGGTCACGAGGGCAGGACGGGCCCCACTCAGAACCCAGACACAGACACACACACACACACACACACATCCATTGCTGGGAGACAGAGCATGGTCAGCGGGGCGCAAACTACAATCAGATTTGTTGCCAGATCACCTGAGTTTGTGCCTCAGGAATGAGGAATTCAGCAATGACATTCACAACCCCAGTGGGGCCGCCATGAGGTTTACACGGAGGATTTAGGAGATGAGTTGGGGAAGCAAGAGAATAACATTAAAAAAGCCTTCAGAGATATTGCAGCCTGAAATTCTTTTTTTTTTTTTTTTTTAAGATTTTATTTCATTATTTTTAGAAAGAGGGGAAGGGACAGAGGTAGAGAGGGAGAGAGACCTCCATGTATTGTTGCTTTTCACCTGCCTCCAGCCACAGACCTGGTTTGCAACCTGGTTTGCAACCTGGTTATGTGTCCTGGCTGGGGAATCGAACCTGCCATCTTTGGGTTCACAGGCTGGCAACTTATCCACTGTGCTACCAGCCAGGGCCTGAAATTCTTTAAACCTGGAGCAGATGACCATTTGAGAAACTGGAAACCATAAAAGGAACATATATTTTGATAGCATTGAAGCTGTTGTTAACAGTAAAACTTAGAGGAATTTCCATCAAACGTACGTTGAACAATCCTACAGAGTAATTGTTGCATAGCCTCTTGTACACCCGTTAAGTACAGGGGAAAAGATGGCCCTCTCTCACAGCTCAGCCCCTTAAGTGGTGGGAGAGTGTGTGGGGCAACGGTGAGGGCATCTCTGTGTATGAGTGTGTGTGCATGTGTGTGTATATAGTGTCTGTTTGTGTACCTGTTGTGTGTTTCTGTGTGCCCAGTGGACCCTCGAACAATGCAGATGTTAGGACTGCCAACACCCGTGCCATTGAAAACCCATGTATATACACTTTGATTCTCCCAAAACATAACTAGAGTCATCCGTCAGTATCTATGGGGATTTAGTTCCGGGAACCCCTCTTCAGATTTCAAAATCCACAAATGCTTAAATTCCTCGCACCAAATAATGTAGAACAAGACCTACAGCCAGACCTCCCCATCTGCAGTCGTTCAACCGTGTGTGTCAAACATACTGTTTTCCACCTGTGGCTGGCTGAATTCTCAGATGTGAAGTCCAGGAATATACAGGGCCGACTGTATGTTTACTGGAAAAACAAGGCCTGTGCGCGTGTATGGGCATGTATATCTGTGTATAGGAGTGTGTGTGTGTGTGTGTGTAGGGGAAAAGGAAGTGATGACCCTCCTCTCCACCCTGCATAATCTAGAGGCTGGAGATGTGAAGGGAGAGGCAGGCACTGCAGCCCAAGATGCCATGACTTACGTGCACACAGATGCCGCATACCTGCCCATCGACTGCAGGAGGGACTCAGTCAGCATGGAAAGGAAAACCCAGAGGGCCTGGGGTCTGGAGTCCTGACAAACTGAGCAGTCCCAAAGTCACCTAACCCCGAAGGGGGGTTGAGGGTGGCCAGCCTCCTCCTGCGCACATCTGTGCAATTTCACCAGCGTGCCTTATCCACCTGATATGTCCCAAATCACTTGGTTTGACAGGTAGTAGAGAAGGAGGAAGAAAGAATATTTAAAATGAGTTTTCCCATTGCAATCTAGCCCTATCCTGTTTGTGGATACCTTTAAGTAACTAAACCAGGAACCTTGGTTTCCTGTTCCGCAAGATAAATTTATTCAGCTATTCAATAAGCATTTCGTGAGCATCTTAAAAGTGCCGACAATGGTACGGTTATTTCTTCTTGTGCAGGACTGTGATTCCTGGTGCCTCGGTCACACCCTAGAGCCACGTGGCTCTCTCTTCTGAGATTGAAGCCATAGGCTGCTCTACACTAAAACAAAAGTGCCACAGGGCTGCTTCATTCTCCAATCAAAAATCACTCACGGTCAGAAGTCTCAGTATTTAAGATATTTATGCCCAACATCATCAGCTTGGATGCTGGGTGGGAGTCAGGTTCGGTCAGTGCCTGAAAGCCGGCTCCCCACCTAAACACGCCTGGGCCTTGGGCTCAGATAAGCCCCCCTGCCTTCAGGGACCCTGTAGAAGAGCCGGTGCACAGTGGGTGCAGAGCTGTGGAGGCAGCACGTGCAGGGCTGGCTTTACCTGAGTCTGGCTTTACCACCCACTTGCCCTCAGACAGCCCCAACATCTGCTTTGTGGCCACGGGGGCTCCTGCTGCAAGCAGCAGCGCAGGGTCAAAGGACACAGCCTGATCCCATAAAGCAGAGCAGAGCTGATCCTAGGAAGAGTGAGGCCTCCCGTCCCGCTGACACGGACAAGCAGAACAGAGCAGGGGGCACCCAGAGGTCCCCATACCCTCGGATCCAGGTACCTTCGCTGCCAGATCTCCCTAGGATATGGGCTTCTTTGAACTTTTCAAAGGTATGGAAGAAAGCCCAGCTTTTTATGAGTGAGGCTGCAGGCAGAGGAAGTGGCTGTGTGCAGAAGAGGTGGCCAATTAGAGGCAAAAGTCCATGAGCTGCTCACCAGCCGGCTTGCAGCAGCCTGCCCAGGGGCCTGGGGCACCGGGCTCCTGGGAGCTGGGGCTGAAGAAGGGGCTGCTGGGAGAAGGCAGGAGGCCATGCCAGGGTGTCCTCTTTTGGAAGGAGTCTGCCACCAACCCCTCCCACTGCCGAACTCTGGAAGATTAGGTTTGGCCTGGCTCCCTCATTCATTGGGAGTTGCGAGAAATGCCCCACAAAGGCCAACAGCAATTCTGGTGCTAAGGGGGAATGGTACAGGTATTTCTTCTTGAGCAGGACTGTGTTTCCTGGTGCCTCGGTCACACCCTAGAGCCACGTGGCTCTCTCTTCTGAGATTAAAGCCATAGGCTCTCCACGCATGAGGTAGCCAGTCCTCCCTGGCATGGAGGGACTCGGGACTTTGGGGGGACTAAAACCAGGACAGGTCAGTCACTCTCCCCACAGGACCCTTACCTCTCCGTTCGGAGACTCGGGTGTCAAATGGGAACAAACTAAACGTAGCCCTGGGGACAGAAAGCACAATTGCAGGACAGGCCCGGACTCACTTGAGATTTAGAGGACAGGGTGGATGCAGACTTCCTGATATGTCCCAGATCACACCACCAGCCTCAACCCAGACCTGACAGTTGCCTCATGCAGAGCCTACACACTACACCTGGCCTTTCTGGCCCAGCTGGGGCTGCACCCCTCACCCCCCACCCGGCTCCTCATCCCCTACAGCTGCCCAGGGGCCCAGGTGACCCCACAGCACCACCAGGTCTGTGCCTCCAGCTGGGCTCTAAATGTTGCTGACATCTCACCCTGGCCGGGTAGCTTTGTTGCTTGGAGTGGCGTCCTGTGCACCACAAAGTTGCGGGTTCGAGCCCCTTTGGGAGCACAGAGCTAGGTTTCATGTTCAATCCCCAGTGGGGGTGTACGTGCAGGAGGCAACAGACCAAATGTTTTTCACACCGATGTCTGTCTGTCTGTCTCTCTCAATAAACATATCCCCAGGTGAGGATTTTTTTTTAAATCTTGCTGACCTCCCATGTACCTGGCTGGGAGGAGAAGGGATGGGTGTCGCCAGAGGCCTGTGACTGGCTTGGCCTTCCAAGTGACCCAGAGCCGGGTTTGCAAAGTGCATCTCACACATGAAGGGAAAGTAGGAAAGGTTCGCAGGGCCCAAGGACTCCCGTTGCTGCTCCGCCCTAGCTCCCGCACCCTGCGGGCATCGGGTCAGTCCCAGGCCCGGACACAGGCAGTGACAGGCAGTGACGAAGGGGGGAAGAAGGTGGGTGTGCAAGGAGCGAGGAAAGATCAGCGTGAACAACCGGGGGCGCCCCCAACCTGTTCTCAGAACCCGCTGAGTAAACAACACCTGGCGCTTCCTGTCCACTCACCTGGCCAAGGCCTCTGCTGGCCACGCGGTGACTCTTCCAACGAGCCCACGAGGGCGAGGTGGGCTGTCGCTGTGTCCCTATTGGGTGGGAGCAACCAGGCCTAATGTAGGTCAAGCCGCCTGCTCAGGGTCAAAGGTCTCCTCACTGCAAAGGCTCTCGGCAGCTCTCACATGCCGCTTTCTGTCTCCTACGTGTCTACCGGCCAAAGTGCACAGCGAGCTGCACGCCAGGACGGTGTCTACCTTCCGCGAACGATCTACAGGCACGTGGGCGCCACCGCGGGCCGGGAGCTCGGAAAACAGCCGCCTGGCGCCCCCTGCCGGCCTCTCCGAGCGCCCGCGAAATGCCGCCCGGCCAGGCGGACACCTGGACAGCGAGGCTTCACAAAGAAACATAAGGCGCAGCAGCCACGCTGGAGATCTGGGTTTGGAGTAAGTCCTTCTGCAGACAGAAGAGGAAAAGAGGGAAGCCATGCAGAAGGACTTACTCCTTCTTATTCCTAAAATGCACACGATCTTGCAGATTGAGCTCACCCAGCCCGAATTCAAAGTACAAAGACCAGAAAGGCCTGATCCTTGACTAAAGCAAAAACAGCAACAAAAGCCAAACACGGATATACAGAAAAAGAAAGCAGCAACAACACTGGAGCACTTACTATGTGCTAAGCACTATTCTAGGAACCTTACCGTCATTTATCTCATGCGATCTTCACAGCGATCTGATGAAATATCATTAAGTTAGCAGATGTGGAAAATGGGGCAGAGATGTCAAGTTTCTTGCAGAAGGCCACACGGCCAGGCACTGGAAGAGAGAGGGTAGGTACAGTGAGCAATAGCACGGCAGGCGACGGACTATATTCTTGGGAAGCAAATGGTTCTGCCCCTCTGTGTGTGCATAATGACAGCATTTCCAAGGGTAATCTGTCCATGGCTCCTTCCTTGCTCTTATTCCCCTGATAAGCAAAAAATGAATGAACAAACAGCAAAGTATCAGTAGGTCAGGCAGGCAAGGTGGCTCATGTCTGGCCCCTTCCACACATAGACTTTTTGCCCCTGCACCCTGAAACCTTACCTCCCCCTTGAGCTGGGCAGCCCCGGGAGACAAAGGGGTCAGCTAAGGAACCTTAGGTGTAGAGCAACTTAGGTGTAGAGGAATAAGGTACTGCACATGGTTTCTAAAAAGAATCCGGTGTCTCAAGGAAGAGGTGAACGCCAATTGCAGAGATAACTGAACCTTAGTCTTCAAATCCTGAGGGTTGGCGGAAGGTCCTGCTTCCCACTTTGTTTTCCTCTAAGAGATGGTGTGGGGCCAGTCACCTAATAAGGCAGCCAGGTGAATTCAGGGAGCAAAGTGTCCAACTCCTGGCTCAGTTCTGCCCTGTCGGTACAAGGCGTACTGGAGCGTGGAACTGAAGAGAATGAAGAGAAATAACCCCATGCATGGTTCCTGGTGTTAATGGCAGGTGTCCAGGCTTCATAGACGTGAACTAAAGACACCCTGAGCCCTGATTCCTGCCCCACCTGGAGGAAGGAGCTGATGAACTGAGGAGGGGTTAGGATAGGATGGTGGCCACAGGGAACAACCTTACACCTTAAAGCTGAAACCATGCTGGGGATGCTGGCAGGGCCTTAGCTCTCTCACCTGCCTTCAGGTGAGGGGCTCCCAGCTGACCTCCTGGGGGTGCCACCCAGGGTTGTACAAGGGGACAGCTGAGCTTTGGTAGCACCTGTGCCAGGGACATTCTGTTTACCACGCACCAAAGGTAGAAGGAAGGAACAAACCATTCTTGTCCCCTGTTCAGAGAGTCTCATTGTGTTTATCCAACGTGACACAATTTGTTTCATTAAAGACACCCTCATCACCACCACCAAAGTCAGGTTCCTCCCAGGACCAGCCTGAGTCCCACCCCTGGCAGGAGTGCTCCAAGGCTTCGCCATCAGTGGGGAAAGCCTGCTGTCGCTCCGATCCCCCTGGGAGCTGGGACAGCCAGGCTACCGTGGCCATACCCCACCCTCTTCAAGAGTCACTTCTTTCCACTTGTCTGGGCATAGTGGGATGCAGGCTGCCGGAAACCAGCTGGAAGGGAGGTGGCTGGAGCCTCCACTGTCACTGATTGATGGAGTCCTTTCAGGGCCAGAATGACACCATCCACCTTCCACCTCCCTCCTGCTGATTTATATTCTCAGAGCTTTAAATCACGGTGACAGCCCTGCAGGCGCTTTGCCCAGTCAGGGGTTCCCAGGGCCCTGCGCTCTGACGGCAGGTCCAGCACTGTTGTGAGCTGCACTCCATCCCACCTGCCCCAGACCACACCCCCAGGTCCCTCCACTAGGAAAAAAAATGATGGACATTATGACTCACCCTGACCGAGTGTCTTCATGCTAAGTTTCAAAGCAAACACCTGCTACTGTCACCAGAATAGATGGGAACTCGCTCAGATACCCAAATTCTCTTTTAAGAAAGTCTAACCCACCACTGCAACCTGGCTAGGCTAGAGGAATTTTCCAACTGCCCGAGGCATCTGTGCTCCTTATTCCCACCCCACCTGGAAATGCTAGACCAAACCTTTGAAGTCGACTGCCCCTTGCAAAAAGAGAAAGAAAGAAAGAAAAATCCCAGCACACTGGAAAGCCTTATTATTTTTGAGAACACCGCAGTAGCTCATGCTCCATATGGTAGCTAGAGTCAAAAGCACACCAAAAAAAAAAAAAAAGAAAGAAAGGCAAGGGGAAGCAGAAATTAGGCAGGAAATGAAAACCAGGCCAGCTAGAAATTGGAGAAAAGCTTCAGGAAGCAATGTGACAAGGGGATGGAAAAGGAATGACTTCTTCCCTGAGCTCTGAGCTGTATTTGGTGGTGGAAAAAGAGCCGTGCGCTGACCAGACGGCCGATAGGCGAGCATACACGAGGCTCCCTCCATATGCTGTCTCTGGAATCAGAAGTCATCTGAGTTTACCTAGGCTCTTCTGGAGAAAGAAATCCACCCCTTATAAACCTAATTTCATCCCTATTGCCTATGGCCTTGCCTCTCCTGTTTCTTATGACCCAAGTGCTTCTATTCCTGACCCAGGAGGCCAGGAGCATGCTATGATCCATTGATGCAACTCGGAGGGAAACTCAAGAGGCTGGGGACCTGGCCAGGACACCCCGCTATTTGCTATGACAATGGGCTGTCATAGCACTGTTTCTCCAAAACATCAAACAGACGTTGAGGCTTGTGACTTATTTCCAAGGACATAGTGGGGTGCTGACACTGTCCCTGAACCTCGGCTGGGGCAAGGTGGGCATCGTTCCAAGTGGTGTAGCACTTGGTTGCCCTGGGAAGTTTGATTTTGACTTTGATTCCAGTATGATCCAAGCAGCAGGTTTTGTTTTTGTTTTTTGGGGGGCCTCATTGTATAAAAAGGGGTCTGCTTAGACCTATCTAAGTTTATGTTCTCACTGGGGCAAACACAACCGAATCATTGACAACTCCAAAATGCTGATGATTCTATGAGCCAACAAAATTAGTGCGAGACACATCATGCCAACACTAATTAAATGACCAACTACAGGGTGAGTGGGACTTCAGAGAAAGCAGAAGTCAGAGTGAGCAGGCCCATGCTTGGCCTTCTCAGAGGGGGACAGGGGGTGTCACAGGGCCAGCTTAGATTTTAATTTTCCCAATTGACTGTCAGTTGACTGGTCAGGCTACCTAGGATCTTGATTTCCTTAATTGTTTGATGATAAATAAACCTATACTTACCTGTCATTATCCCAAGAAAACTCCAT
This sequence comes from Noctilio leporinus, assembly GCA_004026585.1. Classification (NCBI taxonomy): domain Eukaryota; kingdom Metazoa; phylum Chordata; class Mammalia; order Chiroptera; family Noctilionidae; genus Noctilio; species Noctilio leporinus. The sequence continues at coordinate 51,579 of PVIW01000787.1, forward strand.
TCTATCAAAAGAAGGAAAGGAGTGATTATTTATCACCTGAAGAAGGAATCCATTGGGCCTCTTTTAAGCATTAATTTGTCACCTACGCCTGGTTTAGAATGGCTTACTGAGACAAGTACTCAGGTTACATCAGGGCCCTCCAACTGTTCTCTCGTCTAGATACCCCCTCTCTCAAACAATTTCCCAAGGGCCTTTTTGTAAATAAAGTTTTATTGACACACAGCCACCCTAACGTGTTAATTATTATCAATGGCTGCTTTTGTGCTACAAGAAGTAGCAACAGATGCCATATGGCCTACAAAGTCTGAAACCTTTTCTCTGGCCCTTTACAGAATAAGTTGGTCAGCCCCTGCTCTGCAGGTAGAGAGCTGCTAGAACCCATCCTGTTGCTCAGACATAATCCCAGTAGTAGGTCTAGAGAGAGTGAGAGGAGAAACGGCAGGAGGACAGGCCAGGAGTTTAAATGGTTTATTTGGCCAGCTACAACAGGTGAGCTGAGACCTTAAGGTGTCAGCCCCAAACAACAGCAGGGCAGGGGCTTTGAAAGGGGAGCACGGGGTGGAGAGTTGGAGGGACTTTCTGCAGATGGCTCCGGGGGAGTTGGCTCTGAGAACAGAGAAGTCACTAAAACAGAAGAGTTACTAAATTCTTGGCAGCAGACCAAGATATCTGTGAAGGACAAAGGCAGTCACTGGTGTGAGCAGTTACTGAGGGGAGCAGGGTGACAGCAGATTTATGGGGGCTTGTTAAAATCAGATCTGGATTCCCTGAACCCAGGTTTTATGCCTAAGGCCCAACACGGCCACCAACACACTGCATCACAGAAGCAGTCCACTGATTTCCAAGGAGAGATACAGAGGGGTAAGGTAGGGAGCAGTAAGAGGAGAATGGGTGAAGGAGAAAAAGGTAATCTAAGATCTTCAGAAAAAGAGAAGGCATCTCAAAAATGCACAAATCCGTAAGAGCATGTAAGTAGATACAGAAAATTATAATCCTGACCCAAAGTTTTAGCCGGTGCCTAAACTGGAGTACATCTGTTACAAGCCAGCAGGCATAATAAAAGTTAAAAGAATAATAAACCACCTTGTCTTTCTAGAGTGAGTTTCTTCCATCAAGTTCAAAGCACTTCCTTCTAATCTTTCATTGACCTTCATAACATTTATGAGAATTGGTGTTGGTCTTATTTAACAGGTGAGAAAACAGATTAAGCTAAAATAAAATAGAATTTGAGGTTCTCTGAACCTCGGATGACGCTATAATTTTTCATCTAATAAGCCTTTTTGGTGAGCAAATGGGGATGCGATTAATAATTAATTATACTCGGACAACAGGGGTAAACCAGAATTGTCCCAGGCATACACTAATCCTCATTTAAAAAACTATACCCCAGAGAGAAACTAGACCGAGAAAACTTTCATTTATACGATTTTCACCAAATATCACTAAACTTGTTTCTTGGGACTTTGGAACGTAGAAGAGGGAGGAAACATGTTGGTGTTCAGAAACTTCCAAAGCCAGAATCCTGGGAAGAGGCTGGGAGGCCCAGCTCCAGGCCTGAGGCAACAAAACAATTAGTGTCACCTGTCATTTGGACTGGCAAAGCAGGACTCGGAGCTGGGGAGATAGTACCTGCAGCCAACAGCACCCCTAAAATCTTACCCAGGCCTCACCTTTGTGGGGGGTTAGTGCAATGTGGCCCTCAAAGTCTAAAATAGTTACTATCCAGCTCTTCACAGGAAAAGCTCACCAGCACCTGGTCTAAAGCAAAAAAACCTTCAAGCTATTTTGGGGAGTTGTAAGATATTTAGACACAAAATACAACAACAATAGCATAGAGAGTGGGAGGCAGAAATGCAAGTGCTCTTTTTTTATTTTATTTTATTTTATTCAAAAGAGAGAGAGAGAAACAACAGAATCAACCCACTTGACCTGTTACACACAGAACCCTCTGTCCATTACCAGAACACACGTCCTTTTCAAGTACACCTGGGACATTCACCAAGATAAACTACATCCTGGCCTATAAAACAAATCTCGGTAAATTGGAAAGGATTGAGCCCATACACAGCCTATCTTCTGACCACAATAGAATTGACCTAAAAAATCAATAACAGACAAAATTTGATGCTAGCCAATGTCTAGAGTGTAGAGAAACTGCATTCTCTCACTTTGCAAACCGGAGCGGAAACTAGCATAACGAATCTGAAGGTGATTTTGGCTCTCTGTACCAGCTACTCTATTTGTGGGCATCATGTTAAGGAAGTAACCAAAGATGTGAGTAAGAACTTTACTACCAGCAAGTTCAACGTACTGTTTTATTAATAGCAAAAGGGAATGGGCAGTGTATAATCTTAAATGTCTAATAAGAGTAAGTTTAGATAAATTTTGATATAATCACATAGAATACTCTGGAGTAATGTAAAATATTTTTATAGAAAAACGCTACCAGGCCCTGGCTGGTAGCACAGTGGATAAGGTGCCGGCCTGCGAACCCAAAGGTCACAGGTTCGATTCCCCAGCCAGGGCACATAACTAGGTTGCAAATCAGGTCTGTGGCTGGAGGCAGGCGAAAAGCAACCATACATGGATATCTCTCTCCCTCTCTGCCTCTCTCCCTTCCCCTCTCTCTGGAAATAATAAATAAAACATTTAACAATAATAATAATTAAAAAAAGAAACAGAGTCCAAACAGGTACAGGTTGAAGAACAGATGTTCATCAAGGCATCTTTCTGGAGGCATGGACTCCTCCAAGGACTGACAGAAGAACGTGGCATCTCTTCCCGCAGCTGACCCTGGGTTACACCCAGGTCACGGGGTCATGTCCCGGTTAGGGCGCACCCTCCCCAGTTCCGCCCAGGTCTACACACCTGTCACTGTGCGTTTCAGTTCAAGGTGCTGCTGGGGGAGTGAAAGTGAAGCTAAACCTGGACCTGAACCTGAACCTGAGCCTGGCAGGGAATTCTGCCAACACACCCGGCCTGCCCTGCCCATCCTGGCACCGAGCCAACGCTGTTCTTTGGGCCCATCAGCCCCAGGTCGCGTGTGAAGGCAAGGGGAGATGCCTGCTCCAGTCCCCACCTTCTCTTTGGACCCGACAGGGCCTCTGGTTCCCAGTTCCGGCCCCACCACCCTGTGGCCTTCACCTCTCCCTTCAGCTTTCTCCACCTTCTTCCCCAGGTTCCTCCCCTCCTGCGTTTGAACTTTGGCTTCCTGGTCCGTATGTGAACGCTTTGCTCCTGTCTTGATGGATGGAGTTCCCCCAGGAGAGAGCCACACTGCTCAGACCGTTCCAGGGATGCCTGCCAGCCCCGCAGCCTGAACAGTGCCAGCTCAACCGTGCCTCCTGCCAGGACCTTTCCCACCCCTGTGTGATAGGAGGCCTGAACCATCACCGCTGCCAGGACCTTTCCCACCCCTGTGTAATTGGAGACCAGAAATGTCCGCTTTACTGTAAAGCAGTCAGTGTACCTCAAACAACTCCTCCGTGGGGCTTTGTATCACAACAGAGGTCCCTCCAGCTGAAGGAGAATTCCCCTCTATTTCTTAGCAGCATCAGCCACTCCCAGATACTGGCTGATATCTCCATTCCTTCCCCAAAATCTTCAGCCTTCTGCCAACGGCCCACCCCACTCACACCCAAGCAGGATGCATTATTTGTAAGTCTTGGAAGTGACTGTCCGGTCGCTTCTGAGCGCTCCCTTCTGCGATGATAGAACTTCTTGAAGGCTACTTGTTGTCCTAGCCATGTCACTGTCACAGACTATACCCCCCTGCCCTTTTCCTTCAAGCTTCCTGAAACTACGTGAGGACCAGCTGCATTTAGGAAATCAAAATAATTTGTTCAGCCCACTGAATTGAGAGCTCAGATCTTATGCACAGAAGTCAACAGAGAGGTAAGAGCCAATATTTTAATAGTAAGAAAACTGGTGAGTAGGCTCCTTAATGCCCACCTGTGAGGTAGGCAGAAGCCAAGGCAAATATTTGCGTATGGTGCTGTCCTGCCCCTGCCCTGTAGCTGTCTAACTGCTGAGAAACTTCTCAACAGCAGAATCAGTGCTGACTGGCCAGCCAGCCACTCCAGCAAGTCTTAGAAGCAAGACCCAAGCAATGGGGGCAGAATCTAAGCGCTCTCCTACCCCCAAGAGCAGCCATTCCAAAAACAACAAAATGTGGTGAATATCCATGCTGGGCCCAGCGTTGCTATGTGCTGGGGTTGCCAAAAAAGCACCCGGATTTCCTGCCTTTGAGGGACAATGACATGCCCGGGACACACATTACAGGACTACAAAACACCGGCTTTGTAGAGATGACATTTAAGCTGGACTTTGAAGGAGGCGTTGGAGTTTGCCAAGAGTAGGCAAACTCCAATAGCATGTGTCCCCCTGTGGACAGGTGAATGGCTGTGATGTGTTCAGGTGAACTTGCACTATAACCAGATAGAATGGGGGAGGGGAGCACATGCTATTAGGGGAGGTTGAAAAGCAAAGGGCCGGATTTACATATGAATGCTTCCACGTGCCACGCTGAGAAACTTAGGTTTCACCTGTTTTTTTTTTGACAGTCGGACATTTATTCTGATAATCAAGATTTCCTAATGCTTCACTAGGGCCTTAGTTTGAAGTTTCATCTGATGTCTTAGAGATGAAAAGTGGCCTTCTGAACTCATTTCTTCCTTTTTCTAAAGACCTCTAGAGGACACATGAACCAATGTAATCTCTTATTCTTTCTTGCTCTGACATGAAGTTGCTGAACAGTGCAATAATTCATCTCTTTATCTCTCAATATTACCAATCTGAGGGATTTCGGTTTTATAAAAATCTGATTTCTTTTGCCTGTTACTCAGGGGAAATCTCCAATGCATAGCAGAGAGGCCAGTTTCCTGAGGACAAAAGAGGCTATGTTAGACCTAAAAATGCAAAGTCAGCCTGGCTGTGTGGCTCAGTGGATTGATCTCCGGCCTGCAAAGCAAAGGGTTGCTGGTTCGATGCCCAGTCAAGGCATGTGCCTGGGCTGCAGGCCAGGTCCCCAGCTAGGGGCACATGAGAGGACCATACATTGGTGTTTCGCTCCCTCTCTTTTTCCCTCCCTGCTCCTCTCTCTAAAAATAAATGAAATACATATATTTTAAATACAGAGTCAGAAACTGAACTGAATTCTATGTTAATATGAGAAGAGCGCCTACTGCGAAGTATCCACAGAGAATCACCAAAATGCTAAGTATATATCTGCTCACTACCTAGTAGATAAATGCAATGCTTAGTACCCTCCTCTACCTCCTTGTTACCCACACTGCCCCCCTCTCCCTCCCTCCACTCATTCCAGGTGGCCTGAAACACCAGCCGTATGATAAGCCTTCAGAATTGCTTTCTCTGACTGGCCTCTCCACCCACCCACCCACCTGCGCACTTGTTGTAGTCACACTTGGCAAATCCCGGTTTCTGCATCTGTCCGGCGGCAGGCTGTATTTTCCAAAGATGGACATAATAGCTCCCATCCCACATGCTTTTCTATAGTGTGACCTTGACACCCCCCCCCCCCATGAAGGGCCTGGCCTTATCCTCCACCACCCCGAAACGTCTGTGTTTTGGGGAGGCTCACCCATAGGTGGACACAAACCCCTACTCTGAGGTTGCCACACAGAGAGGCCAGGTATGGGAGTTCTGGCTTACAGGCCCGGGGAGAACGCGGCCCACAGCAGCATCAGCTGCAGCCGTGAACTTGAGCTGCTCCAGTGAGCAGCACTCGGATCCACCAAGTCCCCACTCAGCTGGACCCATTTTGCAAGATGTGTGAGCAGAACTATGATTGTTGATGTCTTAAGCCACTACGTTTGGGATGGTGCATTACTAGACAGCAGAGAACTGGAACACCCCCAAATCAGCTCCTTCTACCCTCTTCTCTTTCTCCCATAAGAGGACTGTGTTTGCCCCATTGCTCGGGTCCAAAACCCAGACGCATTTTTCTCTCCCCATTTCATCTCTGAACAAATTCAGTTGCTTCTGCCTTCAGAATCTACCCAGAATCCACCCACTTCCTGTAGCCCTCGCCCTGCGTGTCTGATTCTTCGTCCTATAAGGCACCAGGCGAGTTGTATTCAAGGTCCACCAATCTTAACTTCTTTAATTACAGCCACAAAGGTCTCGTTTTCAAACAAGTCACATCCACAGGTGCCAGGGTTCAGGCCTCCAATGTATCTTTTGAGGGGACACAAATTAACCCAGAGCACTGGCATAAATCGTGAGACTGGGCCTAACCCGGGATTCTTGGGCCTATTCTTGCTGGTGGGACTTGGCTCTGCCAAGAAACCTGAGAAATACGCGTCCTGAAGAGCAAATCCAACTGCCCACCAGGGGGCACCACTTGACCAGAAAATAGCAAAAATATCTGTGGTTTTATCAAATCCTTGAATTTGTTCCTTGACTCTATTTCTTTAATTAGGATCTTAAAACTTGGTAACCCAGAGAAATTCAAGGATTTTCTGATTTTTTCCCCCATCACGGCTTTCTAGTAGCTTCTAGACGTTGCCCAGAGTCGCCCTGTGCTGGTAGGTTGTACAGGAAGAGAGGGTGCACCTCCCAGGGAGGAGAATCACGTTAGAGGGACCAGAGAGGACTGCGACGGACTTGTGAGGAAGACACAAATGTTCTATATCATGATGGTTATATAATTTGTCCAAACCCACTGAATTGCACACCTAAAACTGGTTAATTTGGTTTACATAAATTACACCTAAAGCTGATGACAATAAAAAAGAAAAGGGGGGAAAATCAGCCCATAAAGAAAATTCTAGCTCTAGCTAGGTTGTTGGTTCGATTCCCAGCCAGGGCACATAACCAGGTTGCAAGCCAGGTCTCCAGCCAGGTCCAGAGCTGGAGGCAGGTGAAAGGCAACCATACATGGATTTTCTCACCCTCTCTGCCTCTCTCCCTACCCCTCTCTCTAAAAATAATAATTAATAAAATCTTTTTAAAAAAGAAAAAGAAAATTAGGGTTAAATATGTTAGGTTTGAATCAGGGAGAAAATTTAAAAAGAGAGAAAAAATAACATTTATTTGTGTGTGTGTGTGTTTAATAAAAACCAGACTAAAAATAGGCCATTTGATTTGAAACACAATATTGGAAAAGAAGTAGAAAAATTAAAATAAAAGATAATTGCATGACATTTTTATCAGAAAATGGAAAGAAAACAGATAGATTTTAGTATCCTCAGTCAGATAGTTAATCTGATATGTAAGAGATGACAAAAAGAAAAGCGGAACCAGAAAACCCTTTTTCTTTTTCTGAATACAGAACGAAAATTAGAAGGCCTAATGAATAACCCCCAAGTACAAATGCTGTTAAATGTAGAAATAAGCAGAGAACTGTTCCCATTGGAACTAATGGGTGATTTGCTGGCAACTTTTAAATTAAAGATACAGGTGGGAATGAATGTGTCACTGAACAAAGCCATATAGCCATGATTCTAACCTTGATTTAATACTGTCTACATGAGGTGTCTACTGGCTGCATCATATTCCTGTTGGGTGGACAAAAGCCAGTATGTTTTAGGAACAAATTCTAACCCTTGAGTTGAGTATCGGAGACCTGGTGGTGTTTTATTTCAGAGTAAGCCGGAGCTTCTCGGAATTGTTGCTCCCATGAGCACTTTCTCTCTCGCATCTCCTTCTTACTCAGCATCCAAGTGCAGCAGAGAATCGTGGTTGGCAGCCACCCTGGACTGAAGGGAGGGTGAGGAGAGCTACCTTGTCAGGAGACGTGAGGGCCAAGCGAAATGATGTAAAAAAGCACCCAGAACAGGGCTTGGCTCGAAATGGCATTATTTTCTTTAGGTTCTCTGACATCAAACAACTTGCTGCCTTTTGAAGTTGCACCTCTGTGGCTTTTTGTCCCTTGGCACATGGCGGATGACAAGCAGTGGTGTCTAGCTTAGTTTGGTTTTAGAGAAAAATCCCAACAGTGAGCCACACTCACCATGAGAACTGGAACAAAATATGTAAGCCATTTATACCTTTGTTTCTTCATCTATAAAAGGGATAATACCTATCTCCCGAGTTTGTTGTAAAAATTAGGGTTTATAACAGATGTAAAGCACTTAGTTCTTTCTCTACCTAGTGTTTATTAAGGACTCAATAAATTACACTAGTATTAGATGGGACGTTTAAATGGTTTTATTGCAGCCTTTCTACAATTACATGGTGACCTATAGAAGGTCACCTTCAAGTTTTGCATAGGTCAGCAAGTTTAAAGGTAAGTCCCTTACGTTAAATTAAATCCACATTAAATAGAGAGCTGCTGAGTTTTCGTTACCTCACTTGCTCATTCAGAAACTATTGAATCATTGAAGGTTTACTATATGCCAATACTATTTTGGGCATGGGGTCAGAGCAGAGAATGAGACAGATTCAACCCCTTCCCTTATGGGGTGTATAATCTAGAAGGGGAGCAGACAACATAAAAATCATCAACCTATGTGTTAGGTGGTGCTTAGTGCTATGGGGTGAAAGGGTCCAAAGCAGTGGTTGTGTTAAGTGCAGGGGTGGAGAGAGATTGCTGTTTTGTTTCTGAAAGGAAAGGCTTCGCTGATAAGGTGCCATATGAGCAGAAAACACAAAGGCAGTACCATTCCAAGCAGATGAGAAAGCACATGCAAAGGCCCTGAGGCCTAAACCTGCTTTGCTGAATTTAAAACACAAGAAGGTCTATATGACTAGAGCCAAGAGAGTAAAGGGGAAGAGGGAAGGAGAGAAGTTAGAGGAAGATGGACCGTAGGGCATCTTATAGACCATAAAGACTGAGATGAGGCCTTTTGAGCAGAGAAGCAAGTTGGGACTTTTTTCACCTTCCCTCCACCTCCCACACTGGCAGCTTTAGAAGAAAACTGTTCTTTTTGTTATTGTATGTTTACATTTTTTTTAAAGATTTTATTCATTATTTTTAGAGAGAGGGGAAGGGAAGGATGAAGAAAGAGAGAGAAACATCAATGTATGGTTGCCTTTCACCTGCCTCCAGCTGGGGACTTGGCTGGAGACCTGGCTTGCCACCTGGGTATGTACCCTGGCTGGGAATCGAACCAGCGACATTTGGGTTCGCAGGTGGGTGCTCAATCCACTGAACGACACCAGCCAGGTGTACATTTACATTTTAATAGGATCATTCTAGCAACTGTCTTGAGAAGGGACTGCAGGGGGACAAGGATAAGAGGAAAGCCAGTGAGGGGCATACTGCGAGAGGAGGCCAGCTGGCTGGGACAGAGGACATAAAAGTGGTTAGATTCTGGATGTGCTGAAGTAGAGTCTACAGGGATTGCTAAGGGATCAAATGTAGGCCTGGGTGACAGAGAGAAGTCAGGGCGGGCTCCCTCCACCCATGTTTTATTGCAAGCAAACTGACGGACATTTCCTGATCTAGAAAAGATTGCAGAAGGCATTGGTTTTGCTGAGAAATGTGGATGCTTAGTGATTATTTTATTACCACGAAGAAGCCTAGCAGGAATTCAAGCGGAGATATCAAGTAAGCAACTGTATAAAGCAGCCTCGGCAAGAGAAATTCTGAACGCAGCTTTAGGTGGTATTACAAGAGATCCACAGACTGGGCTCTGCTCTGGGGTCAGAGATGGAGAAGGGACAGAGTCCCTGAGCTGGGATGGGAGGCAGACAGGTAGCTCCAGTCCTCAGGGCCCAGTAAGGAGAAGGCAGACCTGTGCACAGACAGGGCGCCAGTATTTCCTTTTCTAGCTGGGATATTTGGCTTTTACATTTGCAAACAAAGGAATTTCTTCGGGTGGCTTTTCCAAAACAGTCTTTCCCAAAGGCCTATCGAAAGTCTTTGTTTTGCACAGAAAACTGTTCTCAGCTTCAGAATAGCACCAGGATTTTTTACTTCCCTCACCCTGTTCGCATTTCAGAGATCTTCAGGTCCAGAGTCAGTCAATAACCCAAACCATCACTAATCCGGCGATTCCTGTCTTATCCACAGAAGTTTCTGGTAGAAAGAAAACTTGGACCTAAAGAATGGGATCATTGTCTGTCTTCTGAAATAGTTTGAATCAGAATCAGCCTGCTAGGTTTAGGCATGTAATCTAAACCCAAGGTGCAAACAGCCAAATAAGAAAGCAATAAAGTATCTGAGCCATTGAAAAATATATATATACTTATATATTGACACAAAAGAATTCCAGACAATTATAGCTCCCACAAGATCTCATCATGGGGCCTTCTCCGTGATTTAGAAGCAAGCATATTTATTTGCTTTTGGGATCATAAATAAAAGAAAACGTAGAGCCAAATAGCCATTGGGGAAGAGGAGAAAGAGCCTCAGGGAAGGTCTGATGCCAGTTTATGGGGAAGATGGAACCAAATGTTCTTGAGGGGGGAAAAAAAGTACTTATTGGCATTTGCCCCATTGTCCACATCAATTGGGAGCTTAGCCAAGGCACATTTTTAATATTCTACTGTGTCTTTTGAACAAAGTTGGCTCTTATGAGATGTGACGTGACCCTGGTCATGCTCCAAGAAAGCAAACTGCCAAACAACATTTTCTTTCCAGTAAATGTTTATCTCCACATTTCCAACACAAGGGGATACTGAATTCAGTGTTGAACTCCTAACCTTGGAAACGCATCCCCAGCTGAACGCCAGGGGTGCCTCCTGGCCGGAAGCCACATTCCCCTAAAGTGGGATGCGGAGGGGCCCCTTCGGGTCTGCAATCTGCTGGGGACCCTTCTGCACAGGGACCCCCTTCAGTGTTCTGCGATTGACCCCAGACCCCAGACCCCAGCTCCGCCCCACCCCAGAGGCCCTGGCAGATGGAGAGCGCAAGGTAAGCCTGCCTGCAGCCTACCTGGCGGGTCTGCAGCTGGACACTTGTACTGCCCATGTCCCCACCCGTGCATCTGGGCCCACCAGAGCCCCTGGGCGCCACCAGGCCACATGCGCATGCGCTAGGACTAAGGGCGGGGCGGGGCGGGACCTCGATCTCCGGTCTCGTTCCTCCGCCTCCTCCTCTTCCTCCTCCTTCTCCTCCTGGGCTGGTCCAGTGGTGGCCTTGGGGCGAGTGCGCCTGCGCCGATCGGCTGTCCAGCGGGCTGCAGCCGCGGGGTGGCCAGCGGTTGCCGAGGGGACCGTGGGCCCCTCCCTCCTCCTTCCCACCCCCCTCCGATCCCCACCGATTAGAGTCTGAGGACCCCTCCCTCCCTTCCCGCCGCCCGGCTGGAGCTGCAGCTGGGACCCGCGAGAGGCGGTGCTGCTCCCAAGATGTCGCAGACGGCCATGTCCGAGACCTACGGTACGTGGCGGCGGGTCGGGCTCGGGGCCCGGGGGCCGGGCGGGTGCGGGGCTCGGTCCGCTTTGTCAAGTTCCCCGCCGCGGTGGCGCGCCCCGCCCGAGGGGGTTTCCTGCGGGAGCCCGATTTCCGTGCTCCGGGTTGGGGCAGTTGGAGCCCGGGTTCCTCCGCGGTATTGTCCCCGGCGGAGCGGTGCGAAGACCTCGGGCGGCGCCTGTATCTCAGCCAGAGCCTGGGACCTGGCCGACTGACCTTCCCGGCTCGGGGTTCCTTTCTTTGCACCTGGGTGTGGGGGGAGGTGTGGGTAGACTGTCCGGTTGCTCCTCCAAAGACCGCTGGCTTCATTCCCTCTCTCTCTCTCTTTCTCTCTTTCTCTTTCGGGTTTTTTAGTGCTTTCCACTTGCCTGATGACTGTTTATACATGTGTCTTTTGTTAAGACCATAAACACCTTGGAAGCACACACAGTCCAGTGTTTAACCTTAGCTTCCCCCCTGTGAGTACCCACACCTGGAGTTGCCCACAAATCTGTTTTTGGTGGGGGGGCCTGGAATAAACAAAAGCCTTCCCAATATCTAGGCTGTATTTTTTTTTTTTCCGTTGTTGTTTTTGGCCAAGTCCTGCGCGGTGAAAACGAACCACACAGCATACCTCTGCGTCCTGTCAGGGTCAAGGAGGTATTGCCCGTCTCGGGTCACTTTCAGATGGGTGCGTTCAGACTGAGACTTGGGAGTTTCACAGTCCCAGGTTCAGGACTCAAGTCCGCACAGCCTCGCCTCGGTTTGTGCTGGCACACTGCTCTTTCTTCTGGAGTTCGGTGCGCCCAAGGCATATGGAGTCCACGTGCTAGGGGCGTGCAGGCTGCAGTCTGAGCTCTGGTCGCCTGGAGGTTACTGTCCCCTGGGGGTACAGTATCTATCCAGTGATGACACAGAGGAATGGGTAAAACCGCCACAGGAGTTCTGAAGGAATGTGGTCCATTACAGTGTGTTGCAAAGAAGCCTCACCCAGACGGGGGCCAGGAAGACACAACCAGGGAGCACTGCAGAGCTGCACAGGGAGATGGGGTTCCAATAAGGGGAGTGTGGCCCAGGCCCCACAACAGCCCTATGCAGAGGGGTGAGGATGAAGGCAGTGGGGACCGGGAGGTTCCAGGAGGGGTGGGGTCACCGTGCATTTGCTCCTTATGGAGCCATTCCTGAGATGCCTGCATTCTTGGTGACATGGGTGTGGGGGCTGGAGGTCTGTTTCCTAGAAGGCTGGAAATGCTCCACCAAGTTGCTGGCGTCTTCATAAGGGCCAGTGTTGTCAGAGATGCAAATAAGTGCACATCCACGTGGTCTGGTTCTTTCCTTGGAGAATCACAGTCCGATTTCTTAAAGAAAATACGTTTGTTCAGCAGTGTGTGATTACACTTTTGTTTCACTTTTACGCCTTACCCCATCCTTTTTTTTTTTTTTTTTTTTTCTATGACCAAGATGGGGTTAACAGGGAGGGGTGGGAAGTCCAAATAAGTAAACTGGGACTGGGGGAGGGAGAAGTGGCTATGAATTAGTAAGGAATGACTGGAAAAGTTCGGGAGATAGAGCTTTCATGTTTCATTAGTCTTATGTGAAATGGTAACCATGGTAAAATGTGGGGTACTTTTTGGCATCTCTACTTCTTTCAGACAGAGTTCATTGAACTGAGCATGGCAGTAACTGATTAAATTCCGGTCAGAAGACTTTGATCACTGGGATTCTTATTTCATGGTACCTGCGAAGTAGGTTTTTACTTTCTACCAACTCAATTTAACCTTTTCCTCTAATTCAGGGATTTGGGGCAACTGCTAGGAAATTGGTTTTAGAAAGAGCAAGCGTGGCAGTTCTAAGTGGCAACCTAAAATTAAAAGTCACCCCAAACCAAGTCTTAAAGCTGTCATTGTTCCCTCATCCTTGGCCATATTTACACAGCATTGTTGCCAGAAAGCAAAATGACCAGGACTCTCCTTCCTTGTGTTTCTTCCATAGCTGATTTTAAAAAGAAAGAAAGAAATGTTTGCCTAACCTTTAAACTCCTTTCTACTGTACGCTCATTTTTTTTTATTTGTTTGTTTCCTGGAAAAGAAGGCTCTGTAGCTTAACCAGAATCTAATGACAAAGAGTCAGTGCTTACAGTGTACTGTTAATGAGGTGAATTTACCTGCTTTTTAGCATATTAAAGCGATATTTCACTTTTCACAGGCTGAGTAGTTTTCAACATTTTGCTGCTTTGAAACCACTAACCACAAGAAAAAAGTGAAAGAATGGTATACTTTATATAATATTGTAGTACAAAGTTGCAGCCTTAAATGCATAGTTTCCGATAGAAACCTTCAATCCCAATAGCCCTAAATTGAAATAGTGTTTTCCAGATATTATTATATTCACAGCATTCCTTTTTTTTTTTTTTTTTTAAGATTTTTTTTTTTTTCCCCAGAGAAAGAGGAAGGGAGAGAGACATCGATGTATGGTTGCCTTTCACCTGCCTCCAGCTACAGAGCTGGCTGGAGACCTGGCTTGCAACCTGGTTATGTGCCCTGGCTGGGAATTGAACCAGTGACCTTTATGTTCGCAGGACAGCGCCTTAACCACTGTGCTACCAGCATTTAAGAATGCTACCAGCATTCTTAAGGCCCTGGCCAATTAGCATAGCTTGGGACTTCCCAGAAATTCCAGCCATCTGAGACTTGGGAGATGGCAAACTGACTCTAAAGCCATTTCTGATACCAAGATTTGTGAAACAGACTAACAGATCAAATAGGTAGAACCAAGCAGTGATGTTTTCTTGGGAGTGAGAAGAAAGCTGATGTTGTTTCTTTCATTTGTTTTCTTAAACTATCATGGAGATTGATCTGACAGATGTGACAGATTTTTTCCCCCATTTCTAATAACTCTATTGGAATTTTTTCCAGTGGAAATAGTTTGAGGGGAAAACCTTTGAACCCTCTGCCTCCAGTAACACCGGCCTTTGAGTGTCATGGCTTTCCGTGCCAGTCTGATCTTGGTAATGGACTGTGTTCCTTTAGTTTGAAAGATACTTGACTTTTCTCCTCTGTAGCCATGACTGTGGATGAGAGCTAATGTGATGCGCAGGGTCCTATGGCTTCAAGGACAGATGAAGGGAAGTGTAAGTGATAGACTAGAGCAAAGCACGCAAGCAAGATGAACACCGTACCTTGTCTTTCTTTGTAATGCCCCTCAAAGCTTTCCAAACAAAAACAAGTTTATGTGGCCAGAGGTTTGGCCAGTACAAATCCCTGATGGTGTTGGAGATGATACCTGGAGAAATAAAGCCAAGTGCAGCCCTGCACCACTCAGAATGGTAAACTTGCATATAACAGATAATACTTAGTGATCTTTATCTATTCATTCTTTCTGCATCTCTTCTACGCTGTGTTTTTGGCATTTAAGATATCTTTAAAAGGCAGCTAACAATATTTAGATATGGGAGGAAGGACGGTATTCGTAAACTGCTAATAAATTATAAATGAAGAGGGTATATTTTAGAGGGACGTTTACCATTTTCAAGTGAATTTTTAATCATGCAGGAAAGAAATTGGGGACTTAAGTACAATGCCTCTGTCTTCTTTGTTACGATGAAAAATACCATGTGCAGCGTCATCCTATATATACCACTTGTTCGCACTGCCCGTGGAAAGCTTGCAGGTCTGTCCTTCCATTCAGTCAGTTGTGACAAGCAAATCTTTCTTTCCAGACTAGATGGAAAGCTCCCTGAAAGCAGGGGACCGCTTAGGTGACCTTCTGTTGGGCACGCTGTGCTTAGCTCCTGAACATAGCCTTCGCAGAACACTGAGAGAGCGCAACCTGACCCATTTGAGAGGGGTGTATTTACCGCTCCGTTACAGGGTATGGAACAAAAGGCACCTCCAATGAAGCCCTCTTTTGCGGACTGCATTGTCCAAATTAAAGAGGCCACACGAGGTAGTCTTTAAGGAAGTAATCCATGGCCCTGGCTGGTGGCTCAGTGGATAGGCGCCTGCCTGCCACTGAACCCAAAGGTTGCTGGTTCAATTCCCAGTCAGGGCACATAACCATGTTGTAAGCCAGGTCACCAACCAGGTTCTTAGCTTAGCTGGAGGCAGGTAAAAGACAACCATGCATTCATAGTTCTCTCCCTTTCTTCCTCCCTCCCTGCCCTTTTCTCTGAAAATAATTAATAAAATCTTTTTTTTTTTTTTTTTTTAAAAGGGTAATTCAAACCTGAAATCAGTTCCCAGTGCATCATTGGAGCAGAACGTGCAGAGGTCCTTTGCTTTCTGGAGCTACAGAGCTCAGCTGCTGCCCCGTTCAGTAGAATTTTGTATCTGGAGAGAGAACATGTTGATCAGATGGAAGTTGGTCAGCCATGAAGGCGAAAAAGGACAAGGGTCCGAAAAGACAGGCATTGGTGTCCCCAGCTACCACCACTGTGGAAACCGGGTGCTGAGCCCGAAACCAGGCCCCAGGGGCCCCCCTGTTACTGTGGTGACACATGTATCAGGTGATCTGAATCTGTGGTCACTAAACATTCAAATGCCTGATGTTTGGTAGTTTAGTAAATATTTGTTGAATGAACTCCCCTAGTTCTAAATCCAGGCTTACTTAACAACCTTCTGATGGACTCTGGGGAGAAAATGGAAGTTGGTTATTTGGTAGCTATTACTATTTCCCCACTTTCATTGTATCAGCACCTTGAATAATTTTGTCACAAACATGGACATAAACTAGGATACTATACCTGCCATGTACCTTTATAAGAATGACATCCGTGTTTTGGATTGTCCCTTTCATATTAAAATCAACAGAGACCTTCTAAGTCTAGACATGACTGGTAAAACTATTGGTAAAGTTATACTAAAGTGTATTTTGTTATTGTATAAGTAAATTCTTTAAAACGTTCGCAACTATAAAAGTTATTAACGGACACATTTCTTTAATCCTTTATATATGTTACTTAATAATAAGTTAACTTTCCCTAGTTATATTTTCCCAAGAACAGTGTTATTTCTAGCTATTGAGTGACTAAAGGAGCTTTCAGGTCAATATCCTTGAATATGTATTGATCAAAGGTTCTCTGGCATTAACCTACTGTTGATCCCATCCTTGGACAAGGAAATCTTTCCTTGTTGAAAAACCAGTGGCACATTCAGGCAGAATGATAACCCTAACCTCTAGGTAGGGGGTGAAGTTAGGATAATCTATACAAAGTCCTTTGTATCCAGCGTCTCTAATCCTCACACCCATAGTGTAGGGCTGGGACCACTTGTGTGTGAGGAAGCTGAATGAATGGTCAGCAGCTCTGCCCAAGATCCCAGAACCTAGGAGTGGTGGGGCTGGGACTTGAACTCAAAATTGTCTGGCCTCACATTCTCCTCAAGAGTAGTCAGATTTCTTTCTGGCTGATGGCTCAGTGGGTAAGGCGATGGCCAGCGAACCCAGGGGTCGCTGGTTCAATTCCCCAGCCAGGGCACATGGTGAGGTTGCAAGCCAGGTCTCCAGCCAGGTTCATAGCTGGAGGCAGGTGAAAGGCAAACCATTCACTGATGTCTCTCTCCCTTCCCCTCTCTCTAAAAATAATAAGTAAAAAATCTTAAAAAAAAAAAAAAAAAAAAGTAGTCAGATTTCTTATTTTCCTTTTCTTTCCCCTACAGAAATCTCCTCCATAAAATGAGTGCTGGCCCAGATTAGACATTCTTCCTGGATCTCCTTGCTCTAGTGCATGTTCTAGACAAACATTGGATATTTACTATAAGTCAAAATTTACTCTAACTTGGGGTGAAACTGGGAATGAGGTGGGAACCAAAACTTGCACTTTAAATGCAAAGGCCTTTAACATTCATAAAGGGTGCATTCTCAGATCTGTGTAATCTCAGAAATTGGTCGTTCTGTTACATATTCAGGGCTTGCTCCAAAGACAACTCAGAAAGGCCTTTTTTTTGTGTGTGTGTATATATATATATATATATATATATATATATATATACATGAAAGCAACGTTCACCTATTTTTATTAAACCTAGTTAGAATGTTCTTGCAAACATTTTGACAAAGCACTTGGCCTTATTTCTTTATAGAGTTTTAGCCTCTATATCTAAATCAAGTTCAACATTCTACTCTTCAGTTTCCGGCACTGGTTTCTCGGTGAGAAATGGTTGTTTTTATTACGTCCCTTTATTTGCAGTTGCTGCACTGGCCGCTGGCTTCCTTTCCCGGGCAGTTTTCCACTTTAGGAGAATGCTTTCTTTTTCAAATGTATTCCAGAATATATTTGTGGCTTTGATGCTGGGTGGCTGGCCAGGTTCACTCACCTGTTAACTAACCTTCGTCCACACAGCAGGCCACAGTGGGTTGGATCCTAATGAATACATCAGCAAAATTGCAGGTCCTGACCTGGTCCCCTGGGGAGCGTGTGCTGCAGGTGTTCGGTCCACAGGTGTATCAGTTCCCTGTGCCGACCTTGGACTCAGGCACAGCCCCTGGCCCCGGGCAGATGCACAGTACCCAAGTCAGCCTCTGCTGACATGCCACGTCCCTTCTCAGATGACCTGCCCGCACAGGTCACACGCTCTCCTGCTGCCAGGACCTTCCTTCCCTCCTAAGCCGCATTTCATCAAGATTTCTGCAGCTTAACTCCTCCCTGACCCGCCAACAGAACGTTTTTTGTTTGAAGTACGTGCCATCTTACATCCCGTGCTCTGCCAACCTTGGGGTCCCTGTAGAATAAACTGCAAGGTCATCCGGCTCCACCCCAACTCCTTCCTGATCCTGGGACACTGTCTAGCTCCCATCACCCTCTCCCACCTCCTCTGCCCCCACTGAGGGAGTCACTTCCCTGGCTGCCTTGCTGGACACAGATCCTATTCTGATCACATCATCCAGTCTTCACTTGAAGAGCTCCGGCCCCCCTGCCCCCACCCATCCCACCTTTTCAGACAGAGAGCTGCCCCCCCTCCAGAGACGACCCCCAGGCCCCATCCTGTTACCAACAGCAAGTTGAGGTCCCACTGCCTGCCACCATCCTCTAGGCAAACTTCCAGAGGCCAAGGTGTGGGGATAAAGGAAAGACGTTTTTATTCAAACGCAGCTACTTAAGCCTTATCAAGTCACAGCTTTAATTGCTTAACTCCGTCAATTAAGGATGAACCCTTTTAACCCCTGGGTTCTAGCAGTCCCCTGGTAGTTTCTATAGAATTAGTTTACAAACTGCAACAACGTAAGACACCAGAGCTCCACCATTTGGGAAGAATGGCAGGATTCCGCCTCAGAGCCTGTCCCCTCTAGACCATCCGAAGAACAAACCTGCCACCCTCTGCCAGCCCAGCCCGACCCTAGGCTGTGCCCAGTCCCTTCCCATCCAAAATGCCATCCGTTGGCAAATGCAGGCAGCTGCAGTGCCATCGTCCAGGCATCCTTGAGGAAGATGAGCCCAAGAGCCAAAGCTGGCTGTCTGGGAGCCCCAGAGCCGGGTCAGGAGCCAAGAAGGCCTTGAGCCCAAGAGCCAGCCCTCTTTTTCCTTCGGCTTCCCAGCCAGTCCCGCCCTCGACTGGGCACCTTCCTCCTACGGCCCCTCCCATTTCTCCCCATTGCTATTAATCAGATCGCTCTATATCGCTCTATACCACTAGTTCCACTTCTTCATCCTTCAACTAGACACGCTTGCGGGTTCCAACCCCGGCTCCCCAGTCCTCCGCCTCACCTGCTGCTCCGAAGTCACTGCTCCTTGGAGAAGAAGGAGAAGGAGACTTGGGGTCTGTGCTGATGGTAGGACCTGGCTGTCCTTCCAGACCGTCTCGCCCTTCCTCTGCATCAACCATGTTAAACCTCCACTCGGTGCCTTGAGCCCCCTCCCTCAGTTTGAGCTGAGGACGGGGAAGAAAGGACGCCAGCCACCCCAGCCACCATGAAGAAACACTCCTCTCCCTCGCCCTTCTCCAGCCAGGCCTCTCGTTTACCTTCCCGCGGATCCTTAACCCTTGTCCTCCTGTCTCAGGGGGCAGGAGGTCTCCTCCTGGTGGAGATTGCCCCCTGCCTTCTACTGTGGGCCCTCCCCCAGGTTTCAGGGCCTTGCACCGCCCCTCACCCCATTCTGTTTCTGCTGGCAACTTCCTGTCCGTCTGCCTTCCATTCTGCACCCTCCCTGAACTCCCATCCCTTCTTTCCATCACAGTCAAGCTTCTTGTCCGAGTTCTCAGTGCGTTTTCTCTGCAGCCTCTCCCTGAATTCTTCAGCTGACTGATTTTGCCCACTTTGCTTGGGGTGCTGGCGGTCAGACTCAGCGGGCACTCTGCAGCCTTCCTGTGACCTAGCTTCTCTTTTCAGGGTCAGCCTTGTGAGAGCAGTTTCCCCAGTCCCCACCGAGCTGGCACACGGGTGCTGTACGCGTGATCTCTCAGGATCTGTGCTCGCTATTTTTGCCACAAAATGCAGAATCTTGGATATTTCGTCTCTCAATTGTTCAGTGTCACCAACCAGCAGGTTCCCTAAGCCAGACACCAAGGAAACCTCAGGTGACTCCACCGGCCCTGCAGTCAAGGTCACCTACCTTTGCTTCCTTTCTGACTTTGGGAACCTGAAACACAGAACCATTGCCTGCAGGAGAAAGTGGGAAGACAAAAGTCATCTCTTCTCACTGGGCCTTCGTTCTTTTTGAAGGTCCTAGGTCCTCCTGGACTGTCATCTGCTTAACAAACATGCTGAGCTGTGACAGTCCCTTTCTGGCTGGTCTCCTGCTGTCAAAGTCTGCCATTGATGTCCTTGTGCTTGCAGCTCACAGCCCTACTTTATTTGTTTAACCTGCTCTGGTCAGGGAAGTCGGAGGTTGCCTCAGAGGACTGTAAAAACAATCAGTAATTTCCAAGTGAGGCTTCTCCTAGACTTGATCCTCTGGGTTTGTTAGCCACTTGAGTGGCCTTCAGGCCTTTTGCTCCTGAGCTACCTTTTGTCTGTGTTCCCAAATGGCTGGCTTTTGCTCAAGACTGATTTCTAATTATTTGATGCCTTTCCTATTATTTCTCATTGAACTTTTCTCGTGGAAAATTAAAAGCATAGTAGTAACGTATGCCCATTGAAGATTTCTTATTTTGGAATATGCTCTTTCCCCTACCTTCACGCTTAGTAATTCATTCTGATGAAACCCCCGTCAGGGAAATGTAACTATAAATTGGACGCAAAAAATTGCTTTGTGGTTTTGAGCCCACAAATGAACACGCAAATACAATAAAACAACATCAAATCTAATTCAAGTAGACGTAATTATTTAACTAGTTTAAGCTGTCTGTACAGCCTTTTTACAGCTGTTAAGCACCGTACATCTGATAGTGAAAACGTTTGCATGTACAATGTGTTTGTCATTCAACTTCAAGCAAGGGAAGAGGAAAAGAAAAACCCAGCCAACTGCAAACACCCTGGGGACAGACACCAGGCTGTGTCTTTGTCGGGTCCCATTTCGTCCTAGTCCCTAATGCCTGTCCCATGTGACCCCCACCCCGCTCCAGTTTTGTAGTTGACTGCACGGACCTCCCACCTCCCGGAGCGAAATCCAGATGCCCCCTCATGTCGGCCCGCACGTGGTTTCCTGCTCCGTGGCCAGCTGGGACTTCGCTCAGACCTCACCAGCACCAAACTCAAGTCCTTGCCCCCTCAGTTGTTTCTAAATGCAGCCCAAGTAAGCACGTTGCAGCCCCTTAGAGATGCCTGGTGAGTTCGTGGCCTGTGACGCCAGAGAACCTGCCAAGGATGCGGAGGCTGGACGACCAACAAGGTCCGGCAAAGCACTTGAACCTGAGTGTGGATGAGAGTGACAGTGCGTCGCTCCAAGAGCTGGTTCTGAGAACTGGCTAATGAATTGTTGGAACTGGAGTAGGAACGCATAGCTGAAGACGAGTCAAGGAAAAAAACACCTGGAAGGGAAGAAGAGAAGAAAAGAACCAGTATGAAAATGCATAGCGAAGTGTTCAGCAAAGTTTTTGGAAGCCTTTGCAGACCTTAAGAATCTTCAAAAGTTTGAGAACACGGACAACACCCCCCACCCACCACCACCACCAAAAACTGAAACAGAGAACGAAAACCAAGCCATCCCCGGGGACACAGTTGGGAAAACTGAGACCTCCACAAGAAGACCCTGAGGCAGGTCCCTCGGGAGGGGTTCCACAAGTCATTAACGTCACAGGAGCTGTGACAGCTCCACACATCATACTGCCCTGAACACCCCCTCCGGTGGGACAAGATGAGGAGGAGGAAGACAGTGATGTTGGCGACCCTGACCCTGTGTAGCCCTAAGCTAATGTGTATGAACCTTAGTTTTTAACAACAACAACAAATTTTTTTTTAATAAAGAAGATTGTAATAGAAAAAAAAAGGCTTTATATTCTTTAAATTAAGACTATAAAGTATTTGTGTACAGCTATACAATGTGGTTGTATTTAAGCTCAATGCTCTTATAGAAGAGTTGTTTTAACTTTAAAGTTTATAAAGTAAACATTTACAGTCAGCTACGGTTAATTTATTACCGAAGAAAGAAAAGATTGTTTATAAGTTGGGTGTAGCCTAAGTGGGCAGTGTTTATAAAAGCCACGGTATGTAGCACACAGCCACCCACCCTCCCTCAACGACACCCAGCGCAGCTTCTGCAGGCTCCGTTCATGGTTCGCCATTTTTACCTTTCCTTCCATGTTTGACTGTACCTTTGGTATGTTTACATACACAAATACTTAGCACTGTGTTACAGTCGTCCACAGTATTCAGTACAGTAATAGGCTGTGTGGGCTTACGGACTGGGAACGAAAATCTATACCAATCAGCCTAGGTGTGTGGCAGGCTTTACCACCCAGACTTGGGTAAGTCCAAACTGTGATGCTTGACCTTGAAGAAACTGCCTAAGGAGACATTTCTCAGAACCTATTCCCATCGTTACACAGTACATGACTGAAGGTGGAGAGTTTCCTCTCGTCCTTCTGTTATTGATTTCTAGTTTGATTCCATCGTGGTTGAAAAATACACTCTACATGATTTCGGTTCTTTTAAATTGGTTAAGGTTTGCTTTATGGCCCAGGATACGGTCTGTTTAGACAGCTGTTCTGTGGGCCCTTCCAAAGAATGTGCTCTGTCCTGTTTGGGGAGGGGGTTCTCTAAATGTCAGCCCCATTCTGCGGTTGGTGTTGAGTTCTTCTGGATCCTTGCTGACTTTCAGTGGTAGTTGTTCTTTCAGTTCAGAGAGGGGTGTTGAGGTGTCCGGGCCTAACCATGGATGGCAACTTAAAAATAAAACAGCCTTTTAAAGTTAGAGGCCACAGCATTCATTTGAGATCAAAGATTAGCCAGTTGCAACATGCTGATCCAGGAAGGAGCCCAAAGGATTCTGGAAATCCTTTATTTCCATTTCATGGAAAATAATATCCAAAATTCAGTATATTACTCTGTGTAAAGAAGAAATGAAGAGCTCCGTGTACACTGCGTGAGACACATTTCACACCTGGAATATTGACCCAGACAGGGCTTAAGCCATTCTTTCGATGGGTTACAAGTGACAGAACAGGGACAAGACCACAGAAATCTCCCGATCTGAAGAAACTCATGCCTGTTGGAAAGAAGAAGAAGAAGAGAGTGTACTTCTCAAAGCCTAAACATCTACCAGGTTTTTTTCTTTTTCTCCTACGGGAAACACCTGCCATTTCTCAGCTATTTTTGCTTTTCATTGAATATTTATATTTCTTTGAGTAGTGGCTAGCAAAGGGGCAGATTTTTACTTATTACAAGAGTAGTTTTCAGACTTCCAACAACAAAGGAAATCATCCCAAAAGCATTGTTTAGAAACCATGACTCAGCATGTAAGCCAAATATTACAAATGTGAAAAGGTAAGTCAACAAGGTCATTGTTAGGTTCACAAAATAGTGTTACCTGTTATTGTTATCGTAACAGCTGAGATTGCATTACATTTTAGGATTGTGGTCTAAGAATAAATTTGTAGCACCTGTTCTAAAGTTGTATTTCACGGTCTCGTTTTGTTTTTCAGATTTTTTGTTTAAGTTCTTGGTTATTGGAAACGCGGGAACCGGCAAGTCTTGCTTACTTCATCAGTTCATTGAAAAAAAATGTAAGTGACGTTCAATGGTCATTGTTTCATGCATGTCATCTTCTCAGAGTGTCCCTTTGCTCGGCTCGGTTTACAGCAAAAGTTCTGAATATTCTTCCCAGGAAAAGTCATAGTTTGAAATGTTTGAAAACAACATTAGAGCTTGTTAGTAAACTCGTTATGATATGACTATAATGTTAGCATTTCAGTTTTATCGTGGTTCATTGTTCAGTACAGAGTTGTTACTCTTACTGTGCATGGTCCAGATACTAAAATACTATACGGTGACAGGGAAGACAGCAGAGGAATTTCAGTTCCTGGCAGGAAGGGGACCCCTAAAGCCCTAGTAATACATTTTGGGTTAACTAATAACATTTGGTCCTCAGTAGCCTAGCATTACACTTAAGGCAGTTAGTATCTTCCATTCTGTTTTTCAGGCAAAGAAACAGAGGTTTAGAAAAGTTGGGATGGGCTCTTGGGATGGGACACATAGTAACTGGTCACATAGTAAAAGGTCTCTTGACCACAGAACTCACCTTTGCCGTTGACGTGCACTGTTGTAGTAACGGAGGTTGAATGTGTTATTCCAGACTTTTGTAAAAAGCTGTGAGTTTGAAAGGCCTTTACAACTCGTGCTTTTATAGCCATGGAAAGCCTTGTGGAGAATGACGGATTCAGTGGCAGTCAGGCCAAGGCGTGAAAACAATGCATTCCATTTAATGAAGTGCATCTTCAGCAAGTGCGTATGTGAGACACTTGAGGTGATGGGGAAACGGCAGGAAAGGAGCAGGAGCAGGTGTCTTGGCAAAGAGCTCTGAAGAAGAATGAAACTCTAGAAATGCATGCTGGCTCCTCCATGTTTATCAACCTGTTGGGAGCTCTGTTCATGGCGTGGACCCAGCCTGTGGTCGTCATAGACCAGGGCTCCCTGGCTGTCACTGGCAGCCCACGTTTCCTCACCGGTGCTGAGACTGCGGGAAAAATACCAGGGGGACATGGGGTCAGGTACCCAGACTGCTCAGTCCTTCCCTCCCGCCCCTCCTCACAAGGATGCAGTAAGGTGACAGTGTGCCTCTCTGGGGCCTCGTCAAAATCAGGGTGTCCTTGGCCTTTCATGGTCCCCTGGGAAGGCTTTTATCTGAGGTTTGCCTGGTGGCTCCATTCTCGAGGAGCTAGTTCTGCCCTGACGGGCCCTGAGACCAACTGGTCTGATCAGTGTTAATTAACCCTTTGCCTTCCACGCCTCCAGGAAACCATCAACACAGCTGTCAAATGGCTCGCTGGTTTCTGTACAATGAAACTGGGTCTGGCCGTTGTACATGCCAACTGGTCAGTGGACGGTGCGGCCCTACCGGCTTTTCGCTTCTCCTGTCACCTCCACAGGTTTTCTCCTGCAGGCAGCTCCTGCAGCTGGACTTGGCAGGCTGCTCAGTCTGCCTGCCTCCCTGCCCTCTCGCATAGACAGCAGCGATTCCTCCAGCAAATCCATTCCCCGCTGTTACCACGGGACACTGAAGTTCCCGAAAGCTCAACGGCTGTAACATGCATTGAGTTTTGTTTGCAAGGGTTGCTGTTTTCTTTTGTTTACTCTTTTTCTCTTTTCCCCCTAAGCTTTGGTCTCCATCACGTTTCTTCTGGAAGTTTTCTATCCCCTTTTATCTCTTCAGACTTATTTACCCAGTCAGATAATTGAACCTCTCACTCCCTCATTAGTGACCGAGTTGCCAGTCTGTCCCTGGGCAGTGTGTCCTTTAAGATGGCACGGGGGTGGCTCCTGCAGGCACCCATTGTGAGTGTCGCAGCAGTGGGCGGGCACCTGCTTTCCTTGGGCGGGGTGAGCTCCTAACGTAGGCTTTAAAATGTGTGGTTTGTCTGAGGGTTTTTGAGAAAAGGCTTTATTGTCTCTGAGACTAGGGACTGCATGTGCTGTGTTTAAAACAATGAACGGCTCTGACTGGTAGCACAGTGGATAAGGCGCCGGCCTGTGAACCCAAAAGTCCCAGCCAGGGCAACATAACTAGGTTGCAAGCCAGGTCTCCAGTCAGGTCTGTGGCTGGAGGCAGGTGAAAAGCAACCATACATTGATGTCTCTCTCCCTCTCTGCCTCTCTCTTCCCCTCTTTCTAAAAAAAATAATAAAAAAAACACGAAATCTTTAAAAAATAAAAAATAAAACAATAAACGCTCAGCAGCTGACTGGCGGGGAAATGGGTGGCCAAAGTAGATGACATTTGCCGTGGATTTAACCCTTGAGTTCAGTGTTGCGTGTTCAAAGCTCTTAAGCCTGTGTCCTCACCGTTCAAACATTAAATGTCTTGTTCTTTTTCTTTTCCAGTCAAAGACGACTCAAATCACACAATAGGAGTGGAATTTGGCTCAAAGATAATAAACGTTGGTGGTAAATATGTAAAATTACAGATCTGGGACACAGCAGGCCAAGAACGATTCAGGTAGCTTTTCCTCTCACTTAATAAAAACACTTGAAAATTGGATTTGAAATGATCAGTTGTGCTCCCTTGCTATGTAGGGCCCCCCTCCACCCCCTTGCACAAGTGTTAGAAACTTCACCTCTGGAAACTCGAAGACAGCCTAAAAGTCAGTTTCTGTCCACATAGCATCACTTTCCCAAGGACTCTATTCAAGTCTGTTGCAAGTGAGTGCATCCTAATTTCGAGGCTAATTCGTTCACGTAACGAGTGAGGACATGAGGGTGTGGCATCGCACATTCTGTAGTATACGCTAAAGAACGCTGCCATGACCCCAGATCGCTCCAGATAAGTGACAAGTTCCATGTTCTGTGGCCACGAAAGCAGAAGTGATGTTTTAGTTGGGTTGTTTGGACACGCAGCCATCAAACAGAAGAACAGATGTTCAAGTTTCAAACTTCGGTCAAATAAAATTAAATCTCCCTGCAAGCATTTTCACTTAATTACGTGCATACCTGTAGCCAGGTATATATGTTGCCTTTTAAATGTTCGGTAATTATTTGCCTCAAAAAGATGGTAACCTTTTTTAGCCACAAGTATTCTTCTGGAAGCACCGATTAAACATGGTGGATTCAATTCAACTTTTATGTGTTCTCACTCCCAAAGTCCCATGGAAGTGACTGTAAAATAAGTGGAATAGTATCAACTTTAAAAAAAAAAAAAGTCATGATAAAAGGAGAATGCTTAATTGCGATTAAGCCATTTCAAAAAAAAGTCACAGATACTTGCCTTTGGAGGTTAAAAGCTAACAAGCAAATTGAAAACCAGTTGCCTTTACAACATGTAATAATGAATAGTGCTGAGTTTTCTGTAAGTTTCACAGTGTCACCCCCCACCCCAATACAGGCAGTGTTCATCTCTGGGGTGTCTGGTTCTGACACCAAATGAATGGGGTTTATCCAAATCCTCCAACACCGATTGCGTGTCCAACAGTTCAGTTCAACTCCAACACTATCTGGAGTTAGCTTCAGCCCCCGCAGATGAAAGGGTCAGTCCCACCTCCCCGTCATTTCCAAGACAGGCTTTCTGACAAAAGAAGAGCTCCCCATACGTAGCTTAGACGTCTTTGAGTCACGTTTCCTTTAAAGCACGCCCGTCCCTGTGTTGTGCTTTGCAAAGTCAAAATGGGTGCGTGGGTGCCCAGTTGCGCAGGGTCTTGGTTGGCTGAGAAATCAAGCCAGGCCGTGTCCCTCTTTCAGGTCTGTGACCAGAAGTTACTACAGAGGCGCCGCAGGGGCTCTCCTCGTCTACGACATCACCAGGTAATGCAGATCCCAATCCCCCCCAGTGGAAGAGGCAGCTGGGCTGCCCCCCGAAGTCCCACCTGGTCCAGGCGCACCTGCGCGCAGCCTGTGCTGTGTCTGCCGCCTGCCGTTGGGGTGGGAGCCAGGAAGCCCCTCGGCCCTTTCATCTGGGGTCTTGGAGGTTTTGAACCAGCCTCTGCCCCAGCTTTACCACATAAATAAATACGTTTGTCAGGGTTTAGCGGGATAAGCACCGTTATGTTTCTTAACATGATGCTATGACACTTCCCTTAAGCTTTACAAAGTGAAACGCCCACGTGATAAATTATTAGGAATACTTGACATTGTTGGAGGTCGAGGGCACAAACTATCTTAGATTGCCTAGCTGCTAGTCTCAATTTTGGGTTACTAGCAGGACCAGGTGCCCTGGCTGGCTGGACTTGACTTTCCTCATCTGTAGAATGGGGCTGTGGTGATCGTGTAATACTTGCAGGGCTGCTGGGCAGTAACACTGGTTACTATAAAGCTCTTGGCACATCTAAGGATCTAAGGCTTTGCTGTCCCACCATCCACATATCACAGCGAAATGCCATGAACAGTCAGCTCCTTGGTCCCACTCGACCCATTCCAAGTGCTCAGGAGGTGCCCTGGTGTAGCTTATAGAACTTGCCTGCCCTGGCAAAAGTCCTGTCAGACAGTGTTGGCCTTAGAGACCTGTCACCTAGACCAGACCCCCTGGGGCTAGGAACTTACCCCACCAGAGGGCATTCCCAGGCGTCTGTCATGCACAGCTGTGTGTTGGAGTGAGGGGCTCAGGCCCAGAGGCGCCACATTCACCCAGAGGAGGAAGGCTCTACCCGTGGGAGTGGGACACCATCAGGCTATCAAAGTGCAGGGGGGCGGGTAGGGGTCTGTCCTCAGATGTGTGAAGGCTGGAAGCAGGTCTGATGCTTGGTCCTGGGGTCAGAAAAACCTGTCACATCCTGGCACAGCCACTGGCTGCTCTGTGGCTTTGGGTCACTTAGTTTACGTCTCTGGGCCTCAGAGCCTGTGTCACAGAGCCTTATAAAGGATTAATGCAGTAAATTCCTCCAACACAAAGTGCCGGCGTATTGCATGGTTTCGTCAAATGGCAACAATTGGCTGTTAGATCTTGTATTTCACATGCTATGAGCTCAAAATATATTTGCAAAATTAAAGAAGGACCTTGTCTTTCCTTTTGCACCTTGATGGGGGCAAACAGAAGACAACAGAACATCTTGATTTGCTGTCTCATTTTCCTGGAAACAAAACAAACCCTGTGGGGATGGTGTATACTTGGGTGGTTCAGGTTTCTGAGTTGCCTCTAAGTGTGCTGGTGGTTCCCTGCCATGTGGAAAGCAGTGTGGGTAGTGTGAATGACCGGAAAGAGTTGCTAGTTTTATAAAATACATGTATTATTTTCACAATCTTATGTTACGCAGCCGAGAAACCTACAATGCGCTTACTAATTGGTTAACAGATGCCAGAATGCTAGCAAGTCAGAACATTGTGATCATCCTCTGTGGGAACAAGAAGGACCTGGATGCAGACCGGGAAGTGACTTTCTTAGAAGCCTCCAGATTTGCCCAAGAAAACGGCAAGTGGCCTTTGACCTCATACTGGTTTTCAGATGGCAGATTTGGGGGTAATAACCAGGCTTGCAGCTTAGAATAGCTACTGGGGTTTAAAAGCTAAATCATATTTAGGAAATGTAGACCTTCCAGTTGTTTTTACTGTGAATTGAGACTCATTTAGCATGTTCTCACAATACTGCATTCTGCCTGTATAATTAACTAGAATGACAAAAATAAATATATTAATATTCTGTAATCACTTTTCAGTCTAGGGTCTTTGAATGTTACAGGTCTTGGTTTAAAGTGAAATTGGTAACGAAATTCTTAAAACACTATAATCAGATGATGCCATCTTTTTAACGTAGTTTGAAGCTAAGATGGTGAAATATTAGATCTAAATAAAAAGCAGCAGTAGGAGAAATATCGGACTTAGTGGCTTTATCTTGGTCATATTAAATTTAAGTCATTTGGTTATACTTGTCTTTGAGACATTTCTGAATTTCTATATAAAATGCATGAAATTTGCATATAAAGTTAATGGTTGCTTCTAGGTAACAGAATGTTAGGAATTCAGATAGTTTAAAAGAACTTTAATTTTTAGAACCAACATATCCTGACACCTATTTTCAATTCAACTCTAGGACTATTAAAATATATTCTTACACATTGACTGGCTCTCTGCTAAGAAAATAAACATAAGAGAAAAACATAAGCCATCATGAATTTGCAAAGAAGCTGTTTAGAAATACAGGTGCTTAGAGTGTTGACACCCTGAAGGAGCTCAGATGTCATGTAAAGACACCTCATTTTCACATGAGAGAGAACTAGGGCACCCCGACTATGGTTCGCCATCAAGGGCGTGGAGAACCGGCCTCTCTGCTGAGCTCCATCTGCTCAGGTGGATAAGAAAAGTGTTCATTCTTACAAGACCTCTTCATGGTCAGAATGATAAACTGCGGTATAGTCCCCCCAGAATGTAAACGCTTGTCCATTGTATTTGGGGTGATACAAAGCTCACAGGAGAAAGAAGTTGTTACTTTGTCTTGGATAGTCCTGCATCCTCACCAAGATTTAAGAGTCGGTACAAGATACTAGTGCTTTTCAGAAAAGGTTAGACTGCTTCTAACATTCCAAATATATATATATTGACAGCCTTGGCCCGTGTGGCTTAGTTTGTTGGAATGTCACCCCCTAACTGAAAGGTTGCAGGTTTGATTCCCTGGTCCAGGCACGTATGGGAAGAAATCAAGTGATGTTTCTCTGTCAGATCAGTGTTTACCTCCCTCCTTCTCTCTCTAAAAGCAATGAAGAAAATGCCCTTGGTTGAGGATAAAAATAAATAGTATGTACATGTGTGTATTATTAATTTTATACTTGCAAAAGTACCTGGTTGTAAGTAACAAATGACATTTTATCTGCTACTCCAGGAGACACCAGAGCAGGCTGCTGGTAATTGAATAATTATGATTATCTTCTAAATATGGCTCTGTGTTTTGTTTGCTATCACTTGCAGAACTGATGTTTTTGGAAACAAGTGCACTAACGGGGGAGAATGTAGAAGAGGCCTTCGTACAGTGTGCAAGGAAAATCCTTAACAAAATTGAGTCAGGTAAACTTAACTTATTGAACCTGTTTGAACGTCTGGGTTGTGGCTGGTATTTTGCTGTCGCAAATAACGCGATAGTAAATAACCTTTTATAAACCATTTCACATGTGCGAGCATGTGTGTAGACTAATCTCCCGGAAGTGGAATTCCCGGGTCATGAACATGAGCATTTGGAAAATCAGTGAAGTCGGTCCACTTTCTCCTGTCAGGGTTGTAGCCATTTCTCCTCCCACGAGTAATGGATGGAAACACTTATTTGCACTCACGCCCTGCCCGCAGGGTGGATTATCACACTTGGCTCTAATTTTACCCATCGGAGAAGTGATCAATGAGACCTTTGTAGTTTAATTGTACATTAGTTTGTGTACATAATATTTTCACATAATTCCAAAAATTTTACAAAGCATCCCTCTCCATTACCACCCCTCCTCTTATTCCCTAGCCATCTAGAACTCCTTCTTGAAGTCACCCATTATTTTCAGTTCTTTATGCATCTTTCAAAGCTATTCATGCCCAGGCAAGCAAATGTATATGTATATATTGTTTCCTCTTTATTAAAAAAAGTATTCTGCACTTTTTTTTTTGTTTTTTTTTTGCTTAATTTGGGGATCACAGCAACATAAAAACATTTTTAAAAAAGACTTGCTTGTCCCTCAGGTGAGCTGGACCCAGAAAGAATGGGCTCAGGTATTCAGTACGGCGATGCTGCCTTGCGACAGTTGCGGTCACCGCGTCGTGCACAGGCCCCCAGTGCTCAGGAGTGTGGCTGTTAGAGACAACATGGGAGTGCGGAGGTAGGTGCCCGTCTCGTAGCCTCTGCTGGCCCTTCAGCGTTGTACTCTGTTCCCCACCTGGAGTTCCATACGTGCTTCCATGAACACTGTTAACTGCTTTTTGCTGCTACATTATGAAAAGGGGAGGTGGTTGCATAATTAACGTTAGCTCTTCCCCGGTGGAATCCCATTCTTAAGCTCTCATGGTCTCAGCAAGGGAGACCAAATTCTGGGCTATAAAGTACATCTTGCCCTGGCTGGTGGCTCAGTGGATAGGCACCAGCCTGCGAACTCAAAGGTCGCTGGTTCGATTGCCAGTCAAGGCACATTACCAGGTTGCAAGTCAGGTCTCCAGCCAGGTCCGTAGCTGGAGGCAGGTGAGAGGCCATCGTACATTGATGCTTCTCTCCCTTTCTTCCTCCTTCCCTCTCCTTCTCTCTAAAAATAATGAATAAAACCTTAAAAAAAAAAAAAAAACTTTGGAAACAACCAAGACTTTGTCAAGTAGAATGGATAAACAATCATCTGGCACATCCAGACAATAAAATATATTCATCACTAAGAAGGAATGAGCTATGAAGCCATGAAAAACCATGTCGGAACCTTCATTGCATATCACTAAGTGAAGCCAATCTGAGAAGGCTACTACATACTCTGATTCCAACAGTACAACATTTGGTAAAAGGCAAAACTACAGAGACAGTAAAAGGATCAGGGTTGCTCTGGCTGGTGGCTCAGTGAATAAGGTGCCAGCCTGCAAACCCAAAAGTTGCTGGTTCGATTCCCAGCCAGGGCACATAACCAGGTCCGTAGCTGGAGGCAGGTGAAAGGCAACTGTGCATTGATGTCTCTCTTCCTCTCTGCCTCTCTCCCTTCCCCTCTTTCTAAAAATAAGAAATAAAATCTTTAAAAAAAAAAGATCAGGGTTGCCAGGGGTTTGGGGGAGAGAGGTATGAAGAGGCAGAACACAGATTTGTAGGACAGTGAAATACTCTGCATAATGTCACAGTGATGGACACGTCATTATACACTTGTTCAAACCCACAGTATGTAGGACACCAAGAGTGATGTAAACTCTGGACTTTGGGTAATGATGTCTCAATATAGGTTCATCAGTTGTAGCAACAGTGCTCTGATAGGGCTATTGATAATGGGGAGGCTGTGTATGTAGAAGGAAGGGGTACATGGGAAATCTGCCCTTTTCCCTCCGTTTCGCTGTGAACCTAAAATTGCTCTAAAAAAAAAAAAAAAAAACACTAACGTTTTAATAAGGTTTTAAAAATCCTAAAACAACCAATAATAACACAATAAACAATTGTGGCTAATAAGCTAACCTGAGAATTAAAAACGGAATAAAATACATGATGCAAATAAGCCAAAGAAGGCAGAAAAAGAAGGGAGCATGGAGTCCAGAACAGATGAGACAGATAGAAAACAAATAGCAAAAGGAATAGCTTAAACCTGGCAGGATCATTCTGAAAAACAAGTTAGGCACTCAACTTGAAAGAATTTGGAACTCCTGCGCTTCGCTGCTCAGGAGGGAAGGAGGGACTTGTCATTAACGGGAGTAACTGAAGCCCGAAGTGCCACCACCCCTGTGCCAGTGAGGGGACCTTCTTGGGTCCATCAAAGCCTGAATAAGTGTGCCTGCTACTCAAATAGAAGGCTCGTTTATAACATTTGCGAACGGAGATTGTAGCTTTTTAAAGCCTTCTCTTTTTTCCCCATTTACCACAGAGGGTTTTTTCCATGTAGCCAGTATTATCTAAGAGGTACGACGTTTAACCGAAAGTTGGAAGTGTTCGCTACTCCCTTGGGGATTTTAAGCGAAATCTGTGCATTTACAGTTACGCATATTTGTAAATTCTTCTGTTTTTCAGGTGTTCGTACAGCGGTATTTGGGACCCAATGGTTGGAGCTTGAAGAAGTTTTTTACTACCATCTTTTTCTACTTTAGACAAAAGTAGATCTTTGTCTGCGCGGGGCGGGAGGAAATGAGTTGGGTGTTCTGTAAGCTAATGAATGTGGTACAGCAGACCACGTGGTAAAACGAATTCAGTGGACAGTACCCTGAGATGTATACATGTATGTAAACATGTTCTGTCCCTAGTTTCCCTCTCACCTGTGGTGTAACCTCAGCTATATACTGTATATACTCGAGCCCACTGTGTCTACAGCATGGTGTCTAATGTATGATATAACAGAATGTTACACGAAATGCCGTCCGGTATTTTATTTTTCTTAATCACATGACCTGAAACCTGCCGATGGTGAGGCGCGCGCTCCGGTCATCGGGTTGGTGGTACTGCGCAGGGGGTCACGTTTGTGACCCGCTGCACAGATCTAGCTCTGATGGCCAGCGCACCGCTCATTCAGTTCCATGTCGCCCAGTCCATGTATCGCGTGACCCACACTGGCACTATTAGATCAGTCGTTATCACGGACCGAAATAAAATAAAAAATGGAGTTTTTCTATGAACTTGACACTGTCCAGACTCTGTTGATGTTAAAGCATCTTCATCGGGATCCGTTGAGGCAGGGAAGCCTGGTACCTGCTCTTTTAGGCACTGTGGTCAACACGGAGGATTCTGGGGCCTTGAGCCACACTTGCAGGGAGCTGGTCCTGCCCTGTTGGTAGATGTGACGGATGCTGTGACCTGGACTGCAGGTTATTCCCATTCGCTGGTCTGTCTGGTCTCCCCGCTGGAAAATGTTTGGTTTGCTTCTGTGCGTTTTCTCTGGGATTTGGTATGAGGGTATCACTGCCTCTTTTTTTTAAGCCTTTTATTGTTTTGTGTTCCTTTGAAGGAGGCCCACTAAATCAAGTTAATATTAAAGGACTCCTGCTAAGGAGTTCCTGCATAGCTTTTGCTGAATACTTTAAAACCTTAGTACAGTTAAGTCAACAGTTTTTTATTTCACATAAGGTTTAATGAAGTACAATATGTTCTGCATTGCAGAGACTTGTTCTAATATTTTTAAATGTCAATGCAAAAAATATATAATACTTTAAAGTTGAAATCCAGAATAATTAAGGCCAAAAAGTAAAAAAAAAAAAAAAAACTATTTTTTACCTTTGTTGTTCTTCCTCTTGACTTTTTAGCTACAGGCTGATTGGTAAATTTTATTTTCCCATCAATGGAGCACAGCAGGACGACCAGCTCTGGGAAAGAACTTGGGTAAACGTTATCAGTCAGTATCTGCTTTAGGTATTTTCATTCTGCTTTTAGAAAGCCTTGAGTACCTTGCTTTGAAAAGTTCGACGGTGAAGCAAATTCTCAGACAGAACTCACAGGAAGAATGTTTTCAGTGTCTTATTTATGACAGTTTTGCCAGCTACTCGGTTTCGACCAGCTTCCTGCATGGGTTACAAGCATGTCCATTCCACCATATGGGTTTATTCGGAAGCAAAATGTTTTACCTAAGATAAAGGATAGGCTGACTTATAACGGAGCCTGTTCGTTAAACCTTAGCTACTGCACATAAATTCCACATCCTTTGACCAATAAAAGTTGCTGGAGAACCAAACAATGGTGGTTCTTAATGAAAGCCTTTATGGAAAATGAAGGGGAGGGGAGTCATTTTGTATTATAGGCCAATGCTGCGCTTTCCAACACCACCACCCAGTTTCCTGGGCCTCCAGACACCAGGGAGTTGGTTGGGGGGTGCCCTCCAGTTTTTCAGTGCTGTCACCATCCACGTGGAGACAGTAGTAGATCCCGTAGGTTGCAGGCTAGGAGCACCCACACACACACTTCAGACGCCAGTCACAAGTCTGTGCTTCTGACCAACTGGCCGTAAGTCTGAGGTTCCCACCACCCCTACTTGGGTTCCATTCATTCGCTGGAACAGCTCACAGAAACTTACCGGTGTCAGGAAGACAAGTAAGTAGCTGGGTAACTTGCCAGCCATCATTCTTTAAAATGAAAAAATACCAGCCCGCTCCCGCTCCCAAGCAGGCCAATGCCTTTCCCGTCCCCCTCACCTCTTCCCCCACGGGCATGTGGCCCCTAAACTCTTAAGGGTCCCGTGAGACTGACAATGGGGGAGCAGGGGGCAATGGCGGCTCCCCCAGACTAGCCCCCTGAGCCTGCTTCCAAGGCCCCCGTCTCTCTTCCTGCCCAGTGAGCTGAAGCAACCCGGCTTAGTCTCCTGGTTTCACTGGCCTCTGCCTTCATAAACATCCTCTCAACACTGAAGGAAGAAAAGATTGCTTACTTTTACAAAATGATGCGAACAGGGAATGTTTCCATTTGTGGTCTTTTCAGTTCGTCGTCGTGAACACACACGAATGTGAAGAAAATAACACAGTGAGGCCGTATCTTCGCCAACTTCCAGTTGTCTACGTTAGGCCAGTCTTGTCTCCTCTACCTTTACCCCAGCTTTTTATGCCATAGTGTTTGGGAACATCCGAGGCATCTAATTCAGTATGCAGCTCTGGTGACTTTTTATTGTTACATCTAGTTGTCATACCCTTGGGAACTTCTTAAGAGATACTGTTGCCAAGCCAAGAATGGTGGTGTTCTTTCCTTATCTTGCAATTATGTAAAGTTGGCTTTTTGGCATGTGTTGAAAGCAAAATGCACGGCTTTTGTACCCTGTTACTGGAGGGGATCTCCCTGAAGGTGACTAGTTGGACCAAAGTGCTTTCCCCTAGCTCAAGTGACAGCTGTGTCTTCGGCGAGGACACCAGGACAGCCAGCCTCCATGCAGGGCCAGCGCCGCTGCAGAGCACAGGTGCCCTCACTGTACCGGCTGTGAAGCGTTTTCAGCATCACCTCTGCCACGGAACAACACAAAGGACAGTTCTTCCCAATCATCTCAACGTGAGTGTAGCCCCTAGTGAAGAAGGTGTTTAACTTGTGGGCCTGCGGTTCTGGAACTTGAGCTCACCAAGTCGGGGGTGGGTCAAGTATGGAGTGGACCCTCCTCATAAATACTCTCGCAATGATTTCAGCATCCTCCTTCCTGCCAGAGGACATTACCCTTCCACTTCTGTGGGGGCCTGAATAACAGAGATGAGCCTGATCCCTGACAGCTCCTTTAGTTTCTTGATGTGTCAATTTTCTGCTCAAGAAAATCAGCATCAAGAAAACTTCCACCTGGCTGGTGGCACAGTGGATAAGGCGCCAGCCTGCGAACCCAAAGGTCACTGGTTCAATTCCCAGCCAGGGCACATAGCCAGGTTACAAGCCAGGTCTCCAACCAGGTCCATGGCTGGAGGTAGGTGAAAGGCAACTATACATTGATTAAAAAAAAAAAAAAAAAATCCTTCCTAAATTTTACATCTCCACGTACCATGGAGGTCATTATGTTCACTAAATATGGAAGGACTACCAACAATGTATGGGAGTAAAATACTAATTTTTTTACATGGGGTGGGGAGCCCTCAAGTCATTTTACATAGACTAGGACATGTAATATGTGAATTCAGGGTTTGTCTGCTGTTATCATTCTCTTTTGAAGAAAAGTCTCCATTTTGGTTTCGGTGGCCAAAAATGACGTGGCATGCCCTCAGTCTATGCCCTTTTCTTGGGGTAAAGGATGCTTTGTGATTCTTTGAACACCCCCAGCTTTCTCATCACCTGGGCTTCTGCAGGTCCCCAGGCCCCCCTCCCCTGTGATGCACTGGCCGAGGGGCTGCAGCCCTGCAGGGGGCAATGTAACACCTCTGTGGGAGAGTCCCCACCCTCCAACACCCTCCCCCACCCTGGACCTACACACTCATTCTGCCTCTCACTCGCTGTCCTAGCCTTCCTTTTGGTCTTGATCACATGGATCCACATACTGTCCTTATGTGTCTTCCCTACTGGGACAGGGCCGCCTTCCGTGTGCCCAACACCTGGCACAGAGGAGGGACCCCAGCGCCTGTGGGAAGAACAGATGATCAGAGCCAGCTGTGTCCTCCAGTCTTTCTAAGATGATCAGAGCCAGCTGTGTCCTCCAGTCTTTCTAAGGTACCTTCATCCCCAGCCTCTCCACCTCAAGACCCCTTTCTGCAACATCCCCAGGGGCGGCAACAGGATCCTGCTAAATCCTTTCCTGTCCGGGAGGGAGTTCCATAGCCTCCAGGTGACCTCCCCGAGATGCTGAAATCAAAGACACCCCCCAACCTTCACCCTGCTCCCCACCCACACACACATACATCCACAATAAGACAGCTGCCCAGAAACTAAAACAGATCTGGGAGAGTTCAGGGGTTCACTGAAGAAACTTCAGCAGAACCCCAGAACAGAAAGCCGGAGAACAATCCCACAAAACCGGAAGGAAGACCAGCCTCGTTGTCCCCCACCCACTCAACCCCATCGGTTCCCCACTGCTCAGCACCAGAAGGGACTCCCCCAGCTACAGGGACTTCTGCCCGCTGGAAAAGGAAAGGGGTGCGTGACCAGCTTGCCCAGCCTTTCAGGGCCCCGCATGGCCCCACGTTCTTTTCACCCCAGTCAGAAGCCAGCAGACTAGAGAGCCAGGAACAAGGATCACATTGTCACAGGAGCCCCTCATTCGCTGGTGCCAGTCCCCTGCATGCCTCCCACTCCCTCCCTGGCCCACTAGTAGGCATAAATAAATGCCTACTATAAGATGAGCAATTAAGAAAAACTATACCTTTAAAAATGTTTGTATGTGCTTAGAAATTTTATGGGGAGAGTGGTAAACATAGAACTAGATACCAAGGAGGTAAGAGCAGTCTTCTCGGTTTTAAAAATAAATAATTCCTAATTACATTTCATTCACCTGGCTCTGCACTGCGACCTGCCCAGGCCTCTGCGGCTACTTCTGAAAAAATAAAAATAAAAAATAAAAAATAAACCTCTGCACTTAAGTGCTTAGGAAAAAGTCTGGAAGTTTATACACCAAATTTAGCACTGGGTTCCTCCAAAAAGAGGGTACAGAGTCTTGGTGAGGGGGTGAATGCTATGGGGGTATTTTTATTTTTCACTCCATACTTCATTTTAAATTATTTTAACCATACACTACTACTTTTGTAATTTTCAAAACAATTGGAAGGTGTGAGGTAAATAATGGGGAACATTTACAGTGTGTGTATATATATATATATATTTTTCCCTACATGTATGTATCTAACATAAACATTTCTCTCATAAAAATCCCATTTAAGAGTCAATGTGATCATAGTTTGTTTTCAACCACAGGTGTGCTAATCAAAATTAATCCCCATAGCCCTGGCTGGTGGCTCAGTGGATAAGGTGCCGGGCCTGCAAACCCAGAGGTTGCTGGTTCGATTCCCAGCCAGGGCGCAGAACCAGGTTGCAAGCCAGGTCTCCAGCCAGGTCTGTGGCTGGAGGCAGGTGAAAGGCAACCATACATGGATGCCTCTCTCCCTACTCCTCTCTCTAAAAATAAGAAATAAAATCATAAATTTAAAAAAAAAAAAATTAATCCCCATAAAACAGAACTTCCAGCCTGTCGTATCAACTAAGTTTATTCACGTTTCCAAGTAACTGCAATATTAAATATAAGCAAAAAGCAATACACAGGTCTTACAAAATACAACCACAGATTCCCGATGCTGAGCTTTGTGACTATAAGGGCCCGAACTTTGTTCCTTCGGAATGCAGTGCTTACAATGAACTTGACCATGGGGGCTTTTGCTAATTATTATTCTTTTTTAATCCAAAACAAGGCTCTTCACTCACGTCTTCATTCAGGTGTCCTGCCTTTCAAGCTGGAAATAAGTATTACAGGAGCAGCTGATTCCCGCCTCATCCTTGCTGCTTGATGAAAGAAAGTTGGAGCTCCTTACAGAGTTTGGTATTAATCATACACTTACACTGAATAACGCCCCATTCCAACTACTGTACAAAACTCCATTTCAAAAGCAAAATTTTAAAATGACCAGGTCACCTTTTGGGGCCACTTTTAAATTACTTGATAGATCGAAACACTATAGTAAGGACTGTATGAGTCAGGTGTTAGCGGTTTGATACCAAACCAATACAGGATCAGGCTTTATAAATATTAGCACCATTTTTTAAATCTAATCCAGGGGAATGTAAACTGATCCACTAAACACCAAAGCAGTCAACAAGAAGTTTTTAATTCTAAGATATGCCACACCTCACTCCCTTTTTGCCAATAATACTTCCGAACATTTTAAGTATCAAATACTGTAATATCCCAGGCCAACATCATCAATTTATAGGAGGAGGAGAACACACTAAAGTTTTTTTGTTTTTTTTTTTAACCTGCAAATTGTGCAATATTTTGCTTTGGATGTTATGATTTCCAATAACTCAAACAGCCACTGTTCTATACAATGTGGTTAGCTGAGCTTCCTAGCATAAAAAGGATAAAACTGTTACATATGAAGTAGTAGGCATAAATAAATTCCTACTATAAGATGAGTAATTAAGAAAAACTATACCTTATTATACCTTTAGCAAACTTTAAAAACGTTTGTATGTGCTTAGAAATTTTTATGGGGAGAGTGGTAAACATGTAACTAGAGATACCAAGGAGGTAAGAGCAGTCTTCTGGGTTTTTAAAATAAGTAAAATAATTCCTATTTACATTTCATTCACCGAGGTCCAACAGATGCAAATGTTATTCTATATTCGTTACTTAATAAAAGTAGCACGGAAACATGTTCATGGAAATTGTTTTAATTGAGTTAAAATCAAAATTTTTAAAAAAGACTCTATGTAGCAATTACTTTACTCCATATTTTAAACATCACTGGATTCACAAGCAGCTCCTCACTTTTCAACATGAAAGGTAATTTTAAACTGTCTTGCAACTTGTCCCAAGAATTAGAAACATGATTACAACCACATTAGTTTCTAAACCATCAATTGTTACAACTTAAAAATGTCATAGTCTCAAAAGTTAACTTGCACCCCTACAAAAAAAAAAAAAAAAAAAAAACCTAACCTTAATGACTTAAGCGAGACATAGGGTGTGAGAATGAATTCATGTTGATTTATTCATCGTTCATGCACATTAAAAGTACTTTTTAAATCTTACTCATCTATCCTCTCTTTAAAAAGGGGAAATATGACCACTATTACCTCCTAGGTATTTCCAGATCTCCACCTGGCGTTTTCACTAGTAAGCTCATCAAACCTCCTCTTATTAAATAAATACATTATCTCAATGATTAGGAGAGCTCTCTTTGT
The DNA here is from genome assembly GCA_004026585.1 of Noctilio leporinus. NCBI lineage: Eukaryota > Metazoa > Chordata > Mammalia > Chiroptera > Noctilionidae > Noctilio > Noctilio leporinus. The sequence continues at coordinate 91,789 of PVIW01000787.1, forward strand.
AAAATAACTCACCTCAAAACAATGCAAAGTATTTTAAAAGATTTTTTTTTAAGCTCATGATTCTTCAGTATGAGTTTTCAAAGAGGTGAAACGCAAAAAAAAAAAAAGATTAATACAGTTGTACGCTAACATTATATGATTTTATGTGGACTAAACCATATTTGTGTCTTAAAAAGTGCCCATACTACTTAAAAGACCCGAAGTAAAAATACCAAGGAAACAACCTCACATCCAACAGCGAATTTTCATTCGCGCATCTCCAAGGGCTAAGTTGGCAAAAGTACCTTCCTCCTCGCTTATAAAGAATTTAGCACTCGTCCATCCTGTTAAGTCTGGCCTCCGCTGGATGGAAACCAGCATTTCTTAAAACCCATTTTCTGTCCCCCAAGCAAATGTATTGACGAAAGAGAAGGAGCACGTCATTCACACGCACCCCTACCTTCGGGCCTACCCACAACCATCCTCTCACATTAAATTCCGTGCAAGACCTCCTGGCTAGGAATGTATTTCAACCCAAAGGGATTATGTACATTATGGAGGCTTCGTTATCAGTGAGTTCTGGAAAGGAAAAAGTAGAGACAGGAGGGTGGGCTACATCTCTGATGGCCATCGGACTAATTGTCCCTCATTTCCAAAAAGCAAGCCTGACAATCCCAATTTGATGAAATAAAACTTCAGGTAAATTCTAAATGTCATTGCTGACTGTAGCAGAAGTGACAAGGGTCCACATGGGTGTATGCCAGCAGCAAATGACCAATGCCTTGTTAATATGCTCTAAAAACAACCACCTCTGACTCAGAAGAAACTCCAGTGTGCCTCTCAACACAGTGCCCTGGGCCCTCGTTACTGGAATGCACTTGAACTAGTAAACTATTACATAATAAGCGCCTCGATGATGATTTGAAAGAGAAAAACGACCCCCACCCAGCCCAGATAATTCTGAAAGATCACAGTCTACGTGAAGTGCTGGACTGAAAGTCAAGTCAAATTGTTCCAAAACTTAGCTGAGCTCTAGTTTCACGACACACGGGATCACCCGTAAAGCTGAAACTCACTGTCGACTTCATGTTCTTTCACAAAGCTACACAGAAGGAAAACGAGTCTTACACTGAAACTGGAATGGTTTCTGAAACTGGCTGAGAATCTGGAAAGTTACTCAGGGCAGGTCAACACAAGTTCCGCCTAAGTTTAAGGGAAAAAATATCCTGAATGGTAAGCATCTATAGCCATTTAAAGGCATTTGGTGTTGAGATCTTAAAAGATTAAGATGCTTTTAAACAAAACCCTTACAAGAATAGTGAAGATTTAGGGAATTTTCTTCACAAGTACCCCAAACGTCTATGGCTTCAATTGTCACCCGAACTGCCAAGGTAGGTGACTGGGTTCATCAAAAGAGAACAATCATTTGGAAATTCCCTAAGAAGAATCTTGCATCATCCATTGGTCTCTGAAACCTGATTCCTTTTGATTTTTTTTTTTTTTTTTTTTTTTGTTATTTTGTTTTGGTTTGTTCTTTTATTTACAAAAGGCTGTTGGAGCAGAGTAGCGGATTCTCTCTTTAAGCTCTGGCTGAGTAGCATCTCATGTACTCTGTCACCCACGGGTCCTCAGAGGAGGAAGCCTTGACCCTCCTACTTTTCTCCACATCCACGGAGTGAGCTCGTTGCCTCTGAGCAAGCAATTTCCTTTTTTCCACCTGCCGTCTGTTCTTGGCTCGTAACGCTGATTCGTGAATCTAAGGAGAGTCCAAACGTAAAAAGGATGAAGACCTGAGTGGCTTCTGAACAGATTTGCAAGAATACTTGCAAAGACATTCCCCCGGGCCCCCAACAGCAGCAGGACAGAGGCTAGCCCAGCTTCCTTATGTTCATCTCTGCTTATAAAAGCCTCTCCAGCCCTGGCTGGTGGCTCAGTGGATTGAGCACTGGCCTGTGAACCAAACAATCGCTGGTTCAATTCCCAGTCAGGGCACATGCCTGGGTTGCAGGCTGGGTCCCCAGTTGGAGGCATGTGGGAGGCAATTATACATTGATGGTTCTCTCCCTCTCTTTCTCCCTCCCTTCCCCCCTCTCTAAAAATAAATAAAATATTTAAAACAAAAAACTCCAGAAGAGCTGTTGCCCCTCTGTTGTCTATGGACTTCTGGGCTACTAACTATCACTGATCAGGACACCAACCAAGCACCTGAAAATGTCCACTGGGCTAAATTTCAGATACGAATAGTAAGCAACCAATTTGCATGTCTCTCCAGAAACTGGCTCTGGAAAATTATGGCATCTATTTAGCATTAAGCATGCATAAGCATTCCATTAAAGGACTACATGTTTTACAGCAAAATAGTAAACAAGCAAACCAACCTCAAGGGATTTTGTCATGTGAGACATTTCATACAACAGATAAACCTTATTAAACATAACCCCATAGGATTGCCAGGTCTTTGTTAACCAAAGCTTTGTTGTCTTAAATATCACTCCAACTAACACCAGCTGCCAGGGTTTAGGAGGCCATTCAGGAAAAACGAGGGACGGCGTTACTTATTCGGAATTCAGCCTGCACTTTCTGTCTTCCCTTTCACTCGTGCTTTGCTGTTAAGCAGTGGTCACCGTAGTACAACAACACACACAATTGTTTTGAGGCTCTGCAAACAAGGACCCCCCGTCTGACATGTTCCCTGGATGTGGGACAGGGAACTGAGCCACCCCTCAGTTACAGGAGCGCTGGTGTTCGGGGAGTAAAGGTGGACTTTCCGGGAAACTCCGCCATTCAAATTGAACCCAAAGAGCAAAGGGGAGCCCCTGGCAGATGGAGCCACAGAGGTTGCAACCTAACAGGCACACCAATGACAAAGGAGGCTGGGAAACACCAGTTAGCGCAGCCCGAGGGCCTGGAAACCTCTCCGGAGTCCCAAGGCAAACCTGGAGGGGCAGCCTGGCTCCTCGGTACCTGCTGGCCCCCAGCCCCTGGAGAGCCAGGCTCCACCTACTTCAGCACCGGGCTCAGTGTTGGTGAACCCTCTCAGGCAGCCCTGAACTCCTGGCGAAAACCCCTGATCTCCAGGCAGCCAACATCCAGAATCCTCCCGTTTGCTAATCAGCTGCCCAGCGCTGGACTTTCCTTAGCCCGACGCACGGCGCCCTGGGGCATCTCAGTGACCCGAGGGCGCGAGAGGGGACCACAGGCGGCCGGAGCCATGACCACCCCGCGGGACCAGTGAGGCAGGTGCGCTCACCTCCCGCGTGGGCGCGGAGGCGCAGACATTGTGCGTCTTCTTGCTTCCCGTGTCGGTCCGCGTTTCGCCCCACCCGTACAGAGCAAACGGATGCTTCTTGTCTTTAATTTTACTCGACGACCTTTGAGGACTCTTGACTGCTTTCCTAGTGCCCCCGGCGAACAAGGCACCGGGCTGTTGCCGAGATTTTCCAGCGCTGGGCAATTTGTCCGTCTCCTCCGTTCTGCTCTCTTGTTCGGGTTTTTCTTTTACATCTTTTAATGGCAATGCTTTTACAAAAGAGAGAGAGAGAGAAAACAAGATGAAAAGGCTTTAAAATCAGGCTTACCGAGAATTCCTGTCTACCTGGGTTGAAGAATACATTATGCTCAACTCGGTGACACTTTCGCATCGTTCAGCTCACACGTGTTTCCCTTTAAGCAGAAATGAAGCAACAAAGCCAGGGTGGTCGTTTTTTAATCATCTATCCCATTTTTAACCATTTTTAAACCAACAACACATCCAGCAAGGCTGAACCAAGCCGATTCACATGCTCATATTCTGAGATTAAATATTAAACGTAAAAGATGGCTGCGGCCTAATGGTTCTCTTCAAACCGCCTGGAGCAATCAACCGTCCTGGTGCCTGGCTCCAGGGAAGGCCTGGATTTGTGACACTCATCCAGCAGCCACACAAGCTTGCTTTTTAAGTTACCCAACTCAAGATCCGGGATTCCATGGCAGCCTGTTGGTCCACAATTAGGGAAAGTGTTCCACACGGCTCTTACGTGCTCCGTGTAAGAGCTGCTGGCGACCTCAATTTGAAAGGTAACCCTCTCCATCACAATAGGGTGTTGTTTCCATAGTTACTCACCTGGTGCGCAGCTGTGGGTCCCCAGCGTGAAGAGCTAGAGAGCTGGTGTGGGAAGGGGGCTTCCCCTCCACTTGAACAGAAATGGCCACAGTCTTATCTACAGGGTCCTCAATTCTAGCAGCAGAGCTGGGACGCTTGGGTGGGGGGCGGGGCTGCCCAACCAGAGGTGACCAATTCCAAACCCTATTTCCCTTCATTGCCTTTTATGGTTTTTGCCTTTCAGGACTGTTTGTAAGCCTGCTCTTTTTTGTAAAGGTTAGGATCCTCTGTGAGCCTTTGCTTCACGTCAGCCTAAACGTACACGCAAATAAAAGCTCCTTAGGCAGCTACAGCTCCCGGTCACTCCTCCCCAAGGCTGGTGGCATGGATGCCTGTCACTTCTGAGCTTCAGATCTCAGGCCTAGTGATGATTTTACAGACCTCGATTCCAAACTCTCTTCGCTTTTTAGTTCATGTAGGTAAAGATTGTATTTATTTATTTTTAGAGGAAGGAAGGGAGAGAAACGTCATTGTGTGAGAGGTTGGTTGCCTCTCATACGCCCTGGTCTGCAACTCAGGCACGTGCCCCAACTGGGAGTCGAACCGGGGACCTTTATGGTTCGCAGGCCAGTCAGTGCTCAATGCACTGAGCCACACCAGCCAGGGTTCTCTTCTCTTTTTAAAAACATACTCTTGCTCCTCGCTACTTTTAGCTGCGATTCTATTCTCGCATAGGTCCACGTTCCCCTTGAAGCACAGAAACAGTGGCACGCAAGTGTCATCAGCGATGCTCTTGACTCTACCAAACTGCTCTGTGTATTACTAAATATTGTAAGAAAGAGAAAGGCCACCCCCGATGCTGGGGCTCCATACTGTGTGCCACCGGGCCCCACATCTGCCAGCGCAGCCCTGGAGCTGCCTGGGGCTGACACAGGACGCAGTCTTCCGTTCCGCCACATGGTCGTGGCTCAGATGTTTCTATGAGCAATGCACCCACACTGTCTCCTCCTCCCTGGATGTAGGAAGCAGAAGAAGGAGCTCATGGGGGTGAAGACAAAGGGAAACAGAAAGGGGCTGAGGCCTGTGTGCGTATAATCCCAAGGAAAGGAAGAAGCCAGCTCAAACTACCCCGTTGACTCACTGCCCTCCTTCTGTGCCTGTCCCGTCCTACCTCACCCCCGACCCCCAGGAAAGCCTGCCCGGAGAAGGGGGTGCTGATGAGTTTCAAGGACAGGCAAGGGCACCCCAGGAAAAGCGGGTGGCTCGTTCGAAGGCATGCAAAGGACGGATAGAAATAGTTCAAGACGACACAGGCAGAGTCTGTGGATGAAGGTGTGGAGCAGGTAGCAAAGGGGAAAGAAAACTCTATTTCCAACTCAGAAGATTTCGTTTCATCCTGGAATTGAAGAACCACTGGAGAATTCTGAGCTAAACGATGACTCAGTCCTACTTGTATTTTAGGAACCAGGCTTACAGCAGCAAATGTGCAGGACAGGTTAGATCAGAGGTGGGGACAGACAAGGCCAGCTAGGAAAACACGGCAGAGTCCGGACAGGGCGGAGAGGCGGGAAATGACCAGAACAGCGCTCAACACACCAGGCAGATGCTCAGACTCACCTGGGCACCGTGAACCACGCACTGATCAGACCAGTGGGGAGCTGGTACCAAGCATGCTTTCCAACAAGGCTTCTCTGGAGCAGAGAGAGAGCCCGAAACACAGGGTCAGCCTCACAGGTTGCCGGGGAGCGAGCGGACCCGGTGTGGGTGCTGGTGTGGGTGCTGGAAGGCCCCCGATGTTTGGAGTGGATGGTCATGCTCACCAAAGGTTGAGAAAGCAGTGCTTGGCCCCTGGGTGGGAGACGTTCTTGGAACAAGGAAGCAGGCGGCCGCTGGACCCTGCATCAGGGCTCAGGAGGGCAGGTGGAATTGAAGAAGCTTGTGAGAGGCAGGTGGGAGCTGAGGCTCTGATGTGAATCTGGGCCCCCAAGAGAAATGCGGAGTTAGAAAAGTGAAGGGCGAGTCAGGCCCTGGGGACACCACTGTTCCCTGAGCAGGCGGACTGAGGACCAAGGCCCCAAGAGGGAGAAAGAGCAGCTAGAAACGTAGAAAAAGTACCCAGCACAGAAGCTAAGGAAAGATTTTCAGCAAAGGAGAGAGCAGTTAACAGTGCCAAACATCAATGAGAAGTCAGCAGTTAAGACAGACTTAGCACTGGGCAGCCAGGCATCTCGTGGGTGACAGAGGGGGGTGCAGGGTGGGTGACAGATCCCAGCGGGCTGCAACGTGAGTAGAACAGAGCCCAGTCTGGTAGGAGTGGACCAGTGGGCCAACCCTTGCATAATGGATAACTAAAGAAGGTGACGTTAAAAACAAATGGCACCCACCAAACACAAGAAACAAAAACCTCCTCTGGGGACCACAGGCCTCAAATAATTCCTACAAATTCTCTTTCAAACACCATTAGGAGTGTTCCGCAGGGTGATCAGGTACACCAGGAGAGAAAACAACGGGAAGGACCAGCAGGAGCAAAAGATGAGAGCTGGAATTAGCATTTACAGACTATAATTGTTTATCCTCCGTGTTTAAAGAAAAAAGATACATTCAAAAATTTCTGCATCAAGATATACATATATCTGCCTTAGAAGGAGACGAAAATATAGAAAAGACAGAAGAGCCAGAACGTATTGCTATAACATTAATATTTATGAATTATTGAAATTGTGCCTGGTACGAGATAAGTGTATGTAAGTCTGTTTCAAAATCCTATTCAAAAGAATGAAGTTTAAAATAAAGATATTTTCCTGTGAACCCAAAGGTCGCTGGTTCGATTCCCAGCCAGGGCATATAACCAGGTTGCAAGCCAGGTCTCCAGCCAGGAATGTAGCTGGAAGCAGGTGAAAGGCCACCGTACACTGATGTTTCTCTCCCTCTCTCCCTTCCCCTCTCTGTGAAACATAATAAATAAAATCTTAAAAATAATAAAAAATAAAATAAAATATATTTTCAGACAAAAACTGTGTTCACTACCCTGATGGTGGAAGATTAAAACACCCCTGGCTCAGTAATGGATGGATCATTCAAACGAATATAAATTCAGTTTTCATTTAGGACTGTGCTGTCCAATACCAAAGCTACTAACCACATGTGGCTGTTAAATTGAAGTTTAAATCAAAATTAAATAAAAATAAAGATTCCGTTTCGCATTTACACCAGAATACAAGTGATCAGTAATCACGTGTGGGTGGCACCTACCTTGTTAGAATGTGCAAATAGAGGGTGTGTTGGTCAGCATAGCGTCTTATTAACAGATTTGACCTAACGGACATGTGTGTGACAATCTTGTTAAGCATGAACACATACAAAAATTTACACACCCAAGGCCCTAAAGCAAATCTTAATGCACTTACAAAACTGAAGTCATACACACTGTATGCTCTAGCTTGAGTGTAGAACAAATAATAGGGTTGCACAAAAATGTGGACGCACTCAGTGCCACAGAGCTGTACCGATGAAAATGATTCAAATGGTAAACTGCATCGTGGACCTTTTACCACCATTTTTTAAATTAAAAAGGGTAAGGATGATGGAGGGCATTCATTCCTCGCACCTGCTCTTATTAGAAATGTTTCTAAAGTTTCCTCATGAAGCATAATGTTTGCAATAGCTTTTTGATACGTAGTCTTTTCTAAAAGGTAAGTATGCTTCCTTATTTATATGTTATACATATAAATGTTTAACGTTTTAAATTTTTTTCTGTAAATGTGCTTAAGGGAATAAGAATGCTATATAATAAAACTTGTATAATACAGCTAAAGCAGTAACCAGAGGGAAATTTAGAGCCTTAAATCAATACAGGATGGGTCAAAATTAGGTTTAGAGTTTTGAGTGGCCAAAAGTTTATCTTGCATTATTATTTTTTTAATATTTTATTTCATTATTTTTAGAAGGAGGAGAAGGGAAAGAGGCAGAGAGGGAGAGAGACATCAATGTATGGTTGCTTTATCATCTGCCTCCAGCTAAGGACCTGGCTGGAGACCTGGCTTGCAACCTGGTTATATGCCCTGGCTGGGGAATCGAACCTGCAACCTTTGGGTTCGCAGGCCGGCACCTTATCCACTGTGCTACCAGCCAGGGCCTGTATTATTATTTATTAATTATTGTGTTGTTTTCTGTATGAACAACTGTAACCCTACTTTTCCCCTACCCTGTACATATCAAAAAAAGGCAGGGCAAAAAAAAAAAAGGAAAGAAAGAAAGAAATCAATGATGACCATCCATCTTTAAAAGTTAGAAGAATAAGCTCAAAGAAAATTAAAATAAGGGGAAAAAATCATGAATCAATGGAAACATATAATTAACAAAGAAGACCAAATATGAGCTTGATTGACCCAATAAAAGCCATAGGCACAAGTCTACGACTAAACAGGGCCCCTAGCAAAAGGGCAGTGTGACCATCAGTCATAGAGCCACCAGGAGCCAGCACCTAACACACCTAATAAAGAAGACCCATGCAGCCAAGAGTTAGCTTGGCAAGCAGCTAATAGAACTCATCACTACTAATCAGGAGAGAAAGAAGGACGAAATAAAAAGTGAAAATAGAGCAAATGGGGAATGCAGCTTACACATGCACTGGCATGTATGTGGGGTCTCTTCCCCACAAACCTCATTCATGTCAAGGAAAACACATACAAACCCACACAAGCAAGCAAGGTGATGCCATCAGACACCAAGTGTCAATACAATTTTGGAAGATGGAAAGTAGCCGAAGAGGTCGAAGTATCTTTGCAGAACTGAGTAAGATGCATCCTACCTCCCGGCAGGAGAAAGGCCCACAGGACACAAGCTGACCTCCTGAAAGAACAGGAAACTGAGGCACCACATTGCCCAGCAGGCCAGGGCAGGGGTTGCCTCTTCCCAGTGTCCGGCGTCACCCCTGCCCAGGTGCTCTGACAAGATAATGGAAACACACCTCTGCTGAGAATTGGGGTCCATGTTTCCTCCCCTTGAAGCTGGGCAGATTTTTGTAGGTACTGCATGGGGTAAAAGAGGTGTTACGTGCATCCCTGGATTAGGTTTTGAAGGATGATAAAGCATCTGCCCAGTGCTCTCTCAGGGACACTTGTCATTGGAGGCCAGCCAGGATGTTATAAACAAGGCCAGGCGCATGAAGATGTCACATGGGAGTGTCCTAGCAGACGGCCCCTAATCCTAGAGCCTTCCAGCTGAGGCACTGACAGCGTGCAACAGTGACAAGGCACACCCTGGTGCCTGCAGATTTTGAGAGACAATTACTTCTAACCTAGAATATCCCCCACCCAGCCACACACACACTCACTGAACTGGGAGGGTGGAATAAAGCAATCTTTTAACATGCCAGGTCTCAGAAAATAGACCTGTCACACACCCTTTCTCAGGAAGCTGCGGGAACGTAAGCTCCACCAGGAGGTGGAAACTATGAAAGATGATGTGAAAGCCACACAACAGAGGCTCCTACCCAAGAAAGAAACCAAGGAGTCCCAGGGTGGTGGCCAAGGGCCCTCCCAAGATTCGACCAGGCAGTGGCTGCTAAAAGCAGCCACCACGCCTGATGAAAGTAGGTTAGAGGCCCTGGGAGGGACATCTTCAGATGTCCAGAGTTGATAGTGAACTTGATGTGCTGGTTGGATTGTGAAAGAAAGAAAGGGGAATCATGGCAAACAATGCAAGTAGAACAGCTTTGAGCACAGATGCAATACTGCAGATACTAACTGTGAAGCTACCAAACTCCATAATGCCTACGTAAAGAGGGTGTGGGAATGGGCCATGTGTATGGGTTAGGAGAGGGGTTAAAAAAGAGAGATAATAAACCATGTTAAAATTTTTAAAAAGTCAAGATACGGCCATGAAAGCAATGTTACTTGAAGAAATTGAAATAAACACCAAAGGGAAAACCAGAGGAGTAGAAAGTGGTACCCACGGAATCGCTATCAGTGTGTGTGTGTGGTGGGGAGCTGCTCTATGTTTGTAATTAGCCACAAAGAACGATATGATCTGGCCCTGGTCGGAGAGCCCAGTGTATTAGAAGAAGAGGTCCCCAACCCCTGAGCCTCAGACTGTGGCCTGTTAGGAACTGGAGGTGAGCAGAGGGCAAGTGAGTGAAACTTCACTCAAATATCTAAATTGCTGCCTGACCTCTGGGGACCACTGGGCTAGACCATCGTCCAGGTACACCAAGGCTGCAGGTTGCACAGACAAGAATCAATCAATGGATGCATAAACAACATGGAACAACAAAGTGATTTTTTTTTCTCTCCTTCCCCCTCCCTTCCTTTCTCTAAAAAATAAAAATCAATACATAAAAATTCAAGCCTTGACTGGTATAGCTCAGTGGAGTGGCACCAGCCTGTGAACTCAGAGGTCGCTGGTTCGATCCCCAGTCAGGGCACATAACCAGGTTGCAAGCCAGGTCTCCAGCCAGGTCCGTAGCTGGAGGCAGGTGAAAGGCAACCATACATTGATGTTTCTCTCCCTTGCTCCCTCCCTCCCTGCCCTTCTCTCTGAAAATAATAAATAGAATCGTTTTCTTTATTTTTTTAAATTAAATAAATGAAAATGTAAAAAGAAAGAACTATCATTCTGTGTGTGTATATGGCTTCAGTAAAAACACGAACTACATGTGTATGTCTTATAGTAGGTCAAGAGTGCTCATCATTCTAGTACATAAAACCATCCAGTTAAAAACAAGGATTTTCCACTGCACCAGACAGAGGCAGCAGAAGCTGAGACAGGCAGGAGCAAAGCAAAAGACCCTGTGAGCGGCTGTCCCGAACAGAAATGATCCCATCTTCTCCCCAATGCTTCAACCAGAAATACTAGCAGAAAAGACAGAACGAGCCTTATCTGCTAGCAGGATTCAGTCTCTAAGGAAACCAGACTAATCATGAATTCAGGCAAAAACACAGGCACCGTCCAAACGACATGCTATTCTAAAAATGGTTTTCATACTCGGGAATATCATTGACAGCTCTCAAGATCGGTGCCCACAGGAATCAACTGGAAGGCATGCCCCTATCCCCTCCCCTCTACCTTCTGTTACCCAACTGTCTAGCACTGATCCCGGCAGCTAGTTTTCTAGCTTCTACAACAGATAGTCAGGAGTCTGGAGATTCACAGGTAACCCAAGGATGGCGAGGCAGTCCGTCCACACGTGCCTGCGGAGGACAGAACAAAGTAGCCTGACTCGTAGACTACATTTCCTCCCTGCCTCGGCCCCTCCTGGAGGCTTAGCTGGTTACTGCTTACAGTGTGGCAAATTAAAAAGTCAGGGGTCGTTCATCCTGCGCTTCCATGTGTCTCCATCCATAAAACTGAGATTAAAAAGTATGGTCTTAGAATAGTTTGGAACCTCGGATGAGAAACACCCATATTCTAAGATCAGTGAGTGGATGTGTGTTATGCTCCCAATCAATGCTCGTTATTTGTCTCACTAGAGCCTCTTTAAAATCGAGTGACTCTCCCGTGGTGTCTGGCCAACGTCAGAGGGTGGCAGGGAGGAACCACTGGTTACTGTATCCAAGGCTTTCAACTTGGCCCTTTGTCCCAGCGAGCATCCACCGGGCCTCTCGTACTGAGAGTCCCCAACTCTGCAAACCTCTGGGCAGGAAAGAAGGGGTAGGGCCAGGCCCGAAACGGCACACCCGCAGCAGCCCAGAGCCATTTCCCGGCGCAGCTCGCCCCACACGCGCGCGGGAGGCCCGCAGCCGAGTACGCGCCCCTTTAGATGAGTGGGTGCGCAAGCAGCCGAGGGGACCCAGCGCTCGCGAGGCGCATGCTCCCACCCACCCGGAGTTACGCAACCGTCTGCGTAAATAAATGCAAAATGCTCCTCGGGGCCGGTGCGGCCAGGTCCAGGAGTTCACGCAGAAAACAAGAGGCCCATTCACAGGACGGAAAGCCGAGCTCGGTGACTCTTAACCCCGAGGAGTCGCCTTGGAGAATCTGATGAAAGCTGGGCTCCTCATTTAAAAACACGGGAGTTTAGGAATAAACAGATGGGGCTTCACTGGCTCCCTAAGGCCACCTTGGCCCTCGCGTGAAGCCCCGGACCCCGCCAAAGACGCTTCAATTGAGTTCGAGGCTGGCTCAGGCCACTTGATTAGGGAAATAAAGGGGGGAAGAAGGTAAACGTGAGCGGGTTGACATCATCCTCATTTTGGCTAGGGGGCGCGGATTCTCCGTCCGGGGTGGGGTGGGGGGACAGGGCGCCGCGAGAAACGGACAGAGCGGGGCCGTTCAGATGCCAAGAGCACATCCTCCGAGCAGCCCCCGTCCCGGGCCCGGTGTACCTGGCAGACAGGTGTCCTCCGCGCCCCCGGCCTCCGCATCTCGGGCCTCGGCATCTCGGGCCTCCGCTTCCCCGGCCTTCGCGGGCTCCGTGGCTGGCTCCTCCCGCGCTGCGGCCTCCGCGGGCGGTGGCGGCGAGGCCGGGGCGCCCTGGGGCGTGGGGCTCCCGGCGCCCGACGACGCCGAGTCGTCCGAGATGCCTCCCGGGCCCCAGTCGTCCCAGAGCCAGGGCGCGTGCGCCTGCTCCAGCAGCCGGCGGCCCAGGCGGTAGTGCAGCAGCTCCCGGTAGCACGCCGCGTACTCGTCCCAGCGCGGCTCCTGGTAGCGCTTCATGTACTCACTCTTCACCCCGCTGCCCGGGGACATGGTGCGCCCCGCCACTCGGCGCTGCCGCCGCCGCCGCCGCCGCAGCCTACCGGACCAGCACACGACACAGAGGCCCGCCCTGCCCCTCCGGCCGCCGGGCCCGCCGCGACATTTAAATCCGGAGCCCCGCCCGGACCAGGCAGACGGGGGCGGAGCGCGGGGCGGAGGCGGAGCGGGGCGCGGAGGGGCGGGGCGCGGGCAGGGGCACCAGAGCGGGCGGCCCACCTCGGGGCAGGGCGGAGTCCCGGGGGCACCTGCCGCGAGGCGTCTCCCCGTGCGACCCGGCCCCGAGAGCCCGGAGGGCCGCTCGGAGGAGGAGGGAGGGCCCTGGGTTGGGGGGCGGGGGTGGGTCACCGCGATGACGGCTCGGGAGCCAGGAAACCAGAGGCTGCGGGCCAGGCCTCCAGGCCGCGGGAGTCCGGGGACACGCGGATAGCGAGGCCGAGGAGGTGTGGACGCGGGAGCGGGGCGGAACGGGGAGTGGAGAGGGCTCCGCGCGCCCTGAGCGCCCTCCGGGAGGGGCTTACCTCCTTCTGCCGCGCGGCTGGTCCTTTGCGCCCGTGGCGCAGCGGCAGGAGCGGCCTGCTGTCCCCGCGCTTTCCTCCTGGGCAAGATGTCGCCGACGGCGCAGCGACCTGCGTTCCGCTGGCGGAGACGCCGCCTCAATCCCCGGAGCAGACGCCTCCCCCGCGCGCTCCCGGGCCCGGCGCAGTGGGGGCGGCTGCTCAGGCGGAGCTCGGGGCGCGAGGATGCGGGAGGGTGGGCCAGCCCGAGGTCCCTGGCCCAGGTCGGGTCAGCGTGCGCCCATCGGAGGCGCCAACGCACCCATGGCTCATTAGGCGCTGCCCCAGACACCCACCACTGCAGGAGGCGTCACTTAGGGTCTGGAACTGATACCCGGTCCGGTGAACCAGCTAGCAACACTGTGTTCCCTCCCGGACACCTCTGTGCTGGTCGCCTTTCCCAGAAACAATCTCAGGCTCCCACGTTGCCTTTTGCTTCCTTCCTCTCTACTGACACCTGTTACTTTGCTTTGATCCATTAAAAAAAAAAAAATTAGTGCAATTCCTTTCTAGTCTACACCCCAACAAGTTAAAACTATTAAGGCGCCGCGCCACCACCCTCTCAGAGACCCATTTCCACCTACAACCTTGACATGCAGTTGCCTTGTGCATACACAATGTTGCCAGAGTTGTTAGTTGCTAAAGTGGCCCCACACAGATTCTTCCCCCTTTTCTTAAAGGAGCCGTCATAGAGTAATTAAAAAGAGGTTTGACCCTGACTGGTGGCTCAGTGGATAAGGTGCCGGCCCGTGAACCCAAAGGTCTCTGGTTCGATTCCCCAGCCAGGGCACATAACCAAGTTGCAAGCCAGGTCTCCAGCCAGGTCTGTAGCTGGAGGCAGGTGAAAGGCAATTATACATGGATGTCTCTCTCCCTTTCTGCCTCGCTCCCTTCCCCTCTCTCTGGAAATAATAAAATCTTTAAAGAAAGGAAGAAAGAAAAGGAGTTTGGAAAACCAAAACTAGTTTATTTAGTAGTGGAAGGGCAAACTTGGATCAGAAGTGAGTGACTCTCCCAGCTTCTGTTGAGGGATTTCCCGCACCAACCAGTTTCGATTCTGAGTCCTGTCCACGCCCTTCATCGTAGCTACAGGATCCAGAGGTTGGACTGCTCAGAGAACTTGAAGTCATTAGCACTGGGTCGTTGGTATCCCCACAGGGGCCCTAGCTTCTTTCCCCTGGAAATTTACTTTCTGCTCCCTGAGTTCAGCGGGCAGGGGTTTATTTCTGATGGTGGCAACCAAAAGGACCTTGGCAACATGTGGCTGCAGAGCTTGATCTGTTTCAGTTCATCTTGGATGCGTAATTTGCCGCCCCACAGTTTTGTGGTTTAAAACAACTAAAATGTATTATTTCTCACGAATGTGTGGATTAACCAGGCAGCTCCTGTGCTGGTGTGGACTCCTGTATACGGTTGCATTTAGCTGGAAAAAGAGCTGGGCTGGAAGGTTCAAGGTGGCCTACTCCCATGCCTGGCATTGGCTGGCTGTGGGCGGGGCTGTCTTGCTGCCCCACCCCCACCCCCCCATACCTTGGCCTCATCCTTAAGGAAACTAGCCTGGTGTCTTCCCAGGCCTGCTCCTTTGACAGGTGAACAACAGAAGTCAGGAAGCCTCTGAAGGTCCTAGACATCTCTTCCACCACATTCTGCTGCTCAAACACTAAAGTCACAAGCTAGCCCAGATTCAGTGAGAGAGAGGGAGATGGAGAGAGAGAAAGAGAAAAAGAGAAACCACCTCTGCACGGGGGGGAGCAGCATCAACTGACGTGTCCAAGGGGCCTGTGTGCTGGATTGCCGGATGGAGGAATATGGGGCCATATTTTACAATCACACCACCACACACACACACATGGCAAGTATTGAATATATAACGTATGATGCCATTTTTTTGTATAATAAAAAAAAATAGGATTAGGGGTGAGTTGTTTTATGTTTCCTTTGCGTAATTAAGTGTATTACTTTTCTTATACTTTTTTGTTTTGTTTTTAATTTTATTTATTATTTCCAGAGAGCAGGGAAGGGAGAGAGGCAGAGAGGGGGAGAGACATCAGTGTATGGTTGCCTTTCACCTTCCTCCAACCACGGACCTGGCTGGAGACCCGGCTTGCAACCTGGTTATTTGCCGTGGCTGGGAATTGAACCAGCAACCTTTCATTTTGCAGGCCGGTGCCTATCCACTATGCCATCAGCCAGGGTTTTTTTTGTTTTTTTTTTAATTTTATTGTTGTTGTAGTACATCCATCCCCTTTTTGCTCCCCTCTGTCCCCCCACCCACCCACCCATTCCCCCCAAAGTCAATCCCACGGTTTTTTTTATACTTTTTTGGTTCTTTATTAAAGAACTAAAAACATCAAGGTCTTAAATATTAAAAAGTTTCATTCACTCTCCTTCGTTGGGCACGCTTCCAGGTGCCTCCCTCACTGTTCTCTCTGTCTCTCACTGTTCATGGATCTTCAAATGCAGACCCCAGGGTGAAGTGAGATGTGGCTTAGCAGACACTAGGTGGAAAGTGATTTTCACATATAATGGCCTAGACATGCATGACCTAGACATCGACACACCCAGCAGGCGGTGTAGGATTGTGTGTATTTTATAATCACTTCAAAGTGAGGCCTACTTAACTCCCTGATTACTTTTTTGTACAAATGGCCAAGGTGTTTCTTCCACCTTTAGCAATCTAAATTCAAACTCGACATTTATCCTGGCTATGCTGTTACCTAAAATGACAATGGCAGAGGATGGTGAGGCAAAAGTGAAATTCTGATTTCAGTGGAAGCATGTGAGAGCTTCTCTGGGGGCAAAAATTAACGAAGAATTTCCTCCATGCACATTGCAAGTCCAGACATTTCCAAACCTACCAGCTGGGGTCCTCAGGGACTGACAGTTCCCAGGGGACCCTGGCTCCCTCCCAGGCTCCAGGGCAGCCCTGGGGCAGCGGGCCACCGTGAATTAGAGAAGGTAAGTGATACCATGACAAGATTCCGACTTGAGTTTCTGTTTCCTCCTCCCAAAACTTCAAGTTCTGTTATGGTCCACTAGCAAAGGCCAAAATCATCACGTGTCTCATTTATAAATAGCTCCAGACATCTCTGGAGGGGATGGTGGGGGGTGGGGGGCGTGGATCTAAAGGCCACAGCCTTTATAAAGTTCTTTGGTGGTTGCTTTGTGTGACGTGGAAGCATCGCACCAAGCCCATCACAGAAGCAAGGATTTTTAGATGAACTTCGCTTTGGAGTTAGACTTGGGGTTTCCTGACAACCATGGCCAGCCCTTGACAGGGAAATTTATTAGGGGTTGGGGAACAAAGTTGAGGAGATGCGTAAAGGATTGAGGTGCTGGAAAGAACATAAGACTTCGTTCCTGGGGAAACTGAGGGAGAAACCAAAACCCTTTCTTTTCCTTGGTTTTCTGACCTGACACTGTGTCCGGCCTGGTCCTCTATAGGCACCACCAGTATGAAGTCACACTGAGCACCTTCCCACCCTCTGGGCCGAAGTTCCAGTCTGGAGTCCCCGCAGAAACAGCAGCGGACTTGAGTTGGGCATCTATTTGAAGAATGGATTCTGACTGCAAAAATCCGTACCGTGCGGTATTCCACGCTGACCCAGCAACTTGTAACGCACACAGGGCTGCGGGCTGCTACTCAAACACCACCCACGTCGGGGATCCAACGCACCCCAGGTGTGGTGCACTCCGTATGCCTGGGCTGTGTGCGCGCAGGGAGCCTCTTAAAGGGTTGGTTTTAAGCCACAGGGCATCACTACCCTAGTGTCCTTATCATTGTCCTTTTCTGGCTCTGAGATCAGCTCCTGGGTCCCTGTCACTCGCTCAGGGATGCTCAGGAAGACTCAGGAATCCAGCTAGGAACAAGATGACTTAGGTCCTGCAGGTTTGGGTCCCTGCCCTAGGACCTGAATTTCTTAAGGGCTGCGTCCAGGTCTGATGATTCTAGTATCAATTCCAACATTGTGTGGTTTTTCCTCATAACCCCCTCGCCTCCCAGCAATTCCCTGCCAGCAGCGGTGTCCTACCACGTAGCTCAGTTCTGACATGTGTATCCTCATCCCCTCGCTTCGTACCGCATAGTGCTGCCAGCTGCTTGCTTGTCTGTCTGTGTCTGTCAGGGCCCGGTAACCTGCCTGATTGCAGGGGACACTTGCCCGACTCAGCAGGTACTTGCTGCTTGTTCATGGGAGGAAGGAAGGGGGAGATCTGCTTCCAAGTCTCATCCATCTGGCGGGGAGAAGTGCTTTGCAAAACACAAGGACCTTCTACGCAGTTGCTCTTGGAGGTAGTGGTAACATTAGGGTCATTGTTACCATCGGCATTAAGAAAAGGGTGCAGCCCTGGCTAGTGTGGCTCAGTGGATTGAGTGCTGGCCTACGGGTAGAAAGGTTACCAGTTCGATTCCTGACCAGAGCACCTGTCTGGGGTGCGAGCCAGGTCCCCAGTTGGGGGTGTGTGAGAGGCAACTAATCGCTATTTCTCTCGGACATTGTTTCTCTCCCTCTCTTCCTCCCTCCTTTCCCTAGAAGTAAATCAATAAAGTCTTTCAAAAAATAAAATGAAGGTGCAAACCAGTAGCAGTCCCACACGGAGCTGGTTGCAGCCTTCATGGAAAATAAAATTCTTGCTGAAGGTAGAATTTCTCCCTTGGCCAGAGAAGTAATTGTACGAAGCAAATGGGGTTTGTTTTCCCATTACACTCTCTTTCTAGGTTCCAGCAGTCACCAGGCGTGAATGGCAAGGGGACCACACCACCCGCTTGTGCGATTGGATCTGTACCTGGTTGGTCACCTCCATTTCTCAGGCGCAAGAGATGGCGTGTACCCTGCTAGGGGTTAGACGGAGCAGCATCTGCTGGGGTGCACTGTGTTTCCCCACAGCACTGGCAGGAGCCCAGAGGGACATGAGACCCACAGCCATAGTGCCCACAGTCCACCACTTTCAGTGCTGAGGGGGTCCAGAGATGAGGACATGCCTCGCCATATTTTGTTCCAAATATATGGGTGCCCTGCAGGTGGCTCTTGGTGATGGACACTTGGTTTGAAGGTCACCAAAGTCCTCCGAGTCTCATGGTCTCCCTGCCCACCTGCTGTCTGAAGGTCAGGTTCTCCCTGAGGGGGACTGAGCTGAGCTCTGGGCTACTAGAATGCAGTGGATCCAATGGTGCCAAACTGACGGCTCCCGGGCTTCTCATGAGGCCGTGTCTCTCACCCAGGCCTGGACAGACAGAGCCCCAACACCAGTGTCATAAAGAGAACAACAGCCAGGGCAGGAAGCCACCACCAGGCAAAGCAGACAACACTGGGCCCCTTCAACATTCTACATGGCTCTACAAAGATCAACGTGTATGTGTGTGTGTGTGTCTTTCAAAATTCTGAAGTCAAGGTCCTGGATGGTAGCACAGTGGATAAGGCATCGACCTATGAACCCAAAGGTGGCAGGTTCGATTCCCAGCCAGGGCATATAACCAGGTTGCAAGCCAGGTCTCCAGTCAGGTCTGTAGCTGGAGGCAGGTGAAAGGCAACCATACACTGATGTTTCTCTCCCTCTCTCCCTTCCCCTCTCTCTGAAAATAATAAATAAAATCTTTTAAAAAGGGTAGGGGTCAAATGATCCAGACATCAGTCAGAATAGCTCATCCAATTAAAAAAAATTCCAGCAAGTACCTAATGTTAAAGCCCTCACGAAATAGCCACATTTACACCTGTCACCTGTCAGCTGGGAAATATGAAGCCCTCACAGGTGATCCCCCATACCTGTGTCACAGCATCAGCCAGCCGCCTTCAAAAAGGCAGGGACAAGGGTCCAGGCTTACCGGAAATGCTCAAGATTTTGTTGTTGGAGACAGAGGGTTATTTTTATGTCATATAAAGGCACAAAGTGTCTTTCCTCCCTGACATGGAAAATGATTGGCACAGACGTGAGTCATGGGCGCCAGGCCTCATGCCTGTTCCCACAGGATGGATAGGATGGGTCATTTATTCGTGTTGGATCCATTTTTCTCCTTGGGAAAATAGCATTCCAGGACCTTCAGAGACTTCAGTCAGATCAGTGTCACCCCTAAGCAGACACATCTTTCATGTACTCAGATCAGGAAGCTCATGGAGCTTCCGTTAAAAAATGGCATATATAAGCCCTGGCTGGTAGCACAGTGGATAAGGTGCTGGCCTGCAAACCCAAAGGTTGCAGGTTCGATTCCCCAGCCAGGGCACATAACCAGGTTGCAAACCAGGTCTCCAGTCAGGTCTGTGGCTGGAGGCAGGTGAAAAGCAACCATACATTGATGTCTCTCTCCCTCTCTGCCTCTCTCCCTTCCCCCTCTTTCTAAAAATACTTGAATAAAATCTTTAAAAAAAAAAAAATGGCATACGTCATTTCACATTGAAGAAGAGATGAGGTAGTATTCAAGTTGTTTCACTCTGTGTCTTTCAGCCTTTTTCTCATTTTCCCTGAGCCCCTCTGAGACACATGAATCTTTACATCTGTTGATCTTAATGAAGCAAAAAAAAAAAAAAAAAATATCCTGAAATAGCTTTATTCTCGGTGCTTCCTTTTTACCCTGTGACTCTGGCATCATTGAAGACGCTGAGCTTTGTGGTCTTGGGAGAGGCTGAGTGTAGAAAGCAGGGTACCCTTGGCTTTAACTTTGTACCAAGGTCTTGAAATCCGTACCAGTGACCAGTGTTGAACGTCAAAGCTCTTATTTTATTTGCAGGCATCTGACTTCCTGAGGAAGAATAATAAAGGTACTGGAGTCTCATGAAAGACTTGGAGCCAAAGGACCACACACACACACAGAGACAGACACACACACACACACATTCATGCACATTCACACAGACACACACACACACACGCAGTTAGCCTGCTTCCCCACCGCTCTGAGGGGAGACAAAAGCTTTCTGGGTTGGGGACTCAGGCCTGTTTTGCCAAGAAGACACAACTCTGCTTCTCATGCCTTCCCTTCTAATACTGTGGCCTGCAAAGTGCGTTGCTGTCTTCATTTACTCATTGAACAGGCGGTTATTGGGTAGCTGTTTTAGCGCTTCCTCATTAGAGACTTCACACCACCAGGGAAGGCTCAAGAGCAGATCTGAGCTCTCTTTTCCGATGATGGTCATGGGGTCCCTCCCACCCAGCCTGCCACCCAACCTGCATGCCTCCCTCCACTCACTTGAAGGGATGCTCAGAGAAAACTGAGTGGTTGAATTGTATTCCCCAAAATTTATATATATTATACCTCAGAATCTGACCTTATCCAGAGACAGTGTCTGCACAGAGGTAATCAAATTAAAATGAGGTCAGAACCCACTGGTGTCCTTATAAAAGGGGGGAATCTTATAGCCCTGGCTGGTGGCTCAGTGGATAAGGCACCGGCCTGGCCTGTGAACCCAAAGGTTGCTGGTTTGAATCCCAGCCAGGGCAACGTAACCAGGTCACAAGCGAGGTCTCCAGCCAGGTCCATAGCTGGAGGCAAGTGAAAGGCAACCATACACTGATCTCTCTCTCTCTCTCTCTCTCTCTCTCTCTCTCTCTCTCTCTTTCTCTCTCTGCCTCTGTCCCTTCCCTTCTCTCCAGAAATAATAAAGTAAAATCTTTTTAAAAAATAAAATAAAATAAAAGGGGATAATTTGGAGACAGGCATTCATGGAGGAAAGATGACCACACTGAATTTGAAGGCAGCAGCTACAAGCCAAACAGCAAGGCCTGGAACAGGTCCTTCCCTGCTGGTGGCACCTTGATCGCGGGCTCCTGGCCTCTGTGATGGGAGATGATAAGTTCCTACTGCTTAGACCACCCCTATGTGCATGCTGTGTTAGAGCTGCCCAAGCACATGGATGCAGGAACCAACCCAAGCCCTTCAAGACCCTCATCTCTAGACACATACAGATGTCTGTCAGTCCCCTAGAGACTGCGGAGGATGGAAAGAAGGAAGGAAGGAAGGAAGGAAGGAAGGAAGGAAGGAAGGAAGGAAGGGAAAAAGAGAGAGAAAGAAAGAGGGAGAGGAAGGAAGGAAGAAAGAAAAAGAGAGAAAGGAAGGAAGGAAGGAAGGGAAAGAAAGAGCAAGAAGGAAAGAAAGAAATAAAGGAAGCGACCTGGCTGGTGGCACAGTGGATAAGGCGCTGGTCTGCAAACCCAAAGGTTGCAGGTTCGATTCCCCAGCCAGGGCACATAACCAGGTTGCAAGCCAGGTCTCCAGCCAGGTCTGTGGCTGGAGGCAGGTGAAACGCAACCATACACTGATGTCTCTCTCCCTCTCTGCCTCTCTCCCTTCCCCTCTTTCTAAAAAATAATGAAATAAAATCTTAAAAAAAAAAAAAAAGAAATGAAGGAAGCAACAAAGGAAGGAAGGATGTTCCCCTTAATATCCAATCTCCCCACCCTGCTTCTTTCATCTGTTCACTTAGCATCAACCTTTAAACATCACCCCCTCACTTTTTAGATGAGGTCACCGAGGCCCAGAGCAATCCCAGTGCTTGCCAAGATCTGACTGCAAGTTCAAAGGCTTCTGTCCCTCCGTCAAAGGCCTTGTCATTATTCTCCCTGTCACCAGGGCTTCATGGCTCTCAATTTCTCTCTCCTCACCCAGCACGCAAGGGTGTCAAAAGAGTTGTTGAAGCCCAGAAAGTACTTTCAGTCCCATTCAACGGGTGAAGTACATTTGTCATCCCCTGTGACAAACGTCCTTCCTGCCAGTTTGAAATTCAAACTAGACTCCAGCATGTGCACCTCCCCTACCCGATAACTCGAAAATGGCTGCAAATCCACCCCAATGTTGCCTTCAGAAAGATGCCGCCTTCCAATGAGGAGCCAGAAACAGGGATTCCGACATACACACCAGTCCAGACACGGGAATGGAGAATCCTTGCAAGCTCAGAGGACAAAGGACAAAGGGCACGCAGACGGGACAGTCCCAGTAAGTGTATTCAAAGATCAGCCTCACCAGTAAACGGAGACACAAATACAGTCAACAGTCAAGGCCTTTTCCCATCCATCACATTTCTCATGGGAAAGGTGACAATATCCAGGGTCAGAGGGGTTCCACTCAGCCCTCTTCTGTCCCCACCCCTTCTCTTCACTTTTTTACTCTTTCCTTTTATTTTTTTCAAAGATTCTATTTACCTCTAGAGAGAAGGGAAAGAGGAGAGAAACATCAACTCTTGGTTGCCTGCCACATGTCCCCATCTAGGGTCCCAGCCCACAACCCAGGCATATGCCTTGACTGGGAATCGAACCAGCGACCCTTCAGTTCTCAGACTGGCGGTCAATCCATTGAGCCACACCAGCCAGGCGTATTTTTATTGATTTATTTGAGAGAGACAGAGAGAGAGAGAGAGACAGAGAGAGAGAGACAGAGAGAGAGAGAAAGAGAGAGAGAGAGAGAGAGAGAGAGAGAGAGAGAGAGAGAGAGAGAGAGAGAGGAATTTGTTGTTCCACTTATTTATTTATTTTTTGTAGGATTTTTATTTATTACTTTTAGAGAGCCGGGAGGGGAGGGAGGGAGAGAGGGAGAGAGACATCAATGTTGCCTTTCACCTGCCTCCAGCCACAGATCTGGCTGGAGACCTGGCCTGCCACCTGGTTATGTGCCTTGGCTGGGAATCGAACCAGCGACCTTTGGGTTTGCAGGCTGGTGCCTTATCCACTGCACCACCAGCCAGGGCTAACATATTTTTTTTTAGTGAAAACACAACATTCCTACTCTCTTGCCACTTTCAAAGGAAAACTATACCAATTAAAATAAAATAAAATTAAAAAACCCTCTTGGTTAAAAAAAAAAAAAGGTCGTGGGCTACAGGTGTGCTGCCTATTTCACCCCACAAGTTGCCCTCCAGACAGCACTTTGTTGCAGAGGTCATGTGCGGGGACATTTGTCAAAGCGTTTGGGAGGCCTGGCAGCAGGCACGGCAGGACAACAGGGGAAGGACACCCTCCGTTTTGGAACCCAGACCAACATGTCCTACTCTTTACAAAACTACACACACATACACAGGGAGGATACTCACAATTCAGGTGTTAATAGACTAGACTTTAAAATGTTGCAGCTTACCTAAGCAAGCGTAATTTCATTCACTTATTCATCAGTCCATTGTTGACTGAGCATCTACGAAGCTCTAGACCCTGACTACACCCTGGGAACACCCTGGTAAAAAGATAGCTGTGGGCCCTTTCTTTGGGGACCTTGGGTAGCCTTGGGGGGCAGAGGGAGAGAGAGAGAGGGAGGGAGAGAACTTGGAATAAAAAGTTTAAAAGCTCTAACTGAGTTTTTAAAATAATACATCCTTCATGCCCTCAACAAATATGTATATTGCACTACCCTGTTCAGGCCACTAGTTGTTCTGTTTCGTTATCCTCACTCCAGGACATGCTTATTGATTTTTAGAGAGGGGAAGACAGGGAGAGAGAAAAGGAGAGAAACACCAATGTGAGAGAGAAACATCAACCCCAACTAGGGACCAAACCCGCAACCTGGGCATGTGCCCTGACTGGGAATTGAACCTGCGACCTTCCGATTTATGGGCTGATGCTCCAACCAGCTGAGCCACATCGGCCAGGGTCAAGGCCCCGTTCTGTCAGCCGCACCAATAATGCCCCCTGATTCTGACAGTATTGTTATCACATCTAACCACAGGCCCCCGGCTTCTCCACCACGTGCTGCCTTCCGCTCCATTGGGACCACATCACTCACACCAGGTCTCAGCCCTCCCTCGGTTGTCACCGGAAAAACTCCCCGAACAAAAACCCAGGCACACCAAACCTCTGTGCGTGTGGCCGACCTGACAACATTTGGAGAAATGGGAGTGTTTTCATTTCTGAGTTGAGCATCAGATGGCACATGTTGAAAAGTAGGGTCTGGGCCACGTCCACCCCAGAGCTCTTTGTCACCTGTTCCTGGGTTAGTGGCGCTGAGCAGTATCCTCACTCCCTGTCTGCCACCCAATCCGGGAGACATTTGTCACCACTGGCTCTGTCACAGGGCACAGACTGGCCTGAGCCTGAAGGCGGAGTCACTGTGGACAGGGAGAGGAGGGTGTGAAAGTTTCTGGAAGGCATATGTGTTAGGGCGTGTGATCTGCAGGAACTGCCACAGGCCAAGATGGCCTTTGGGAGCCCACTGTGTCCAGGAGCTTTGAATGTCAAGTCCAGGGCTAAGACGGGCCCTGTAGGGAACTCTTCTACCCCTTATCTTACAAGTGCAAAAGGCCGGTTGAGGGAAGCTGGCAGTCATGGAGGGACTGTCCCTAAGTCAGGCCACCCTGGAGCACCGGGGAGGTGGGAGCGCCCAACGGTTGCGGGAGTGGGTGAATGGATCGGCCTGGCCATGTCCTCTTTGGGGGAAGGCAGGTCCCAATGCATTGAGGGCAGGCAAGGTGCCTTATCAGGGGCTCACATCCAGAAGTCCCCTCCCTCCCGGACAGCAGATGCGGTTTCTTTGGCAGCTTCACAGGAACTGTCTCCAGGGACCGGCTCGCACCGAGGCTGGAGGGGTGACCCTGAAGGGCCAGGCCTCCGGGAGGGTTCTGATGGGGCTTCTGGGGGCAAGGGACCTAGGACTGAGCCCACTTTCAGAGGAGAGGAAACTTGGTGGCCGTACTGGGAGCTGCTGTGAGGCGGAGGAATGCCTTTGCAGATTCTGATCAGGGATCTGCTAACATCTACCGTGGAGTATTTCAGGCCCAATTCTTTTTTAGATGTTACTCGTGCACAATTCATTCTCTGCAGCTTGGGAAACTGGAGAAGCCTAGGAATAAAGTTGGAGACGAAGGCTAATGAAGTTCTTTGTTAATAATAATAATAATAATAATAATATCACATGAGATCTGTTCTGTAGGCCTGGCCTTAGCCCAGAGGTGGAGGGTGGGCAGGCTCACTCCCTGTGGCTGGAGAACCAGAGAAGGTGGCCCGCCTCCTTTTCCCCAGGTGCCTGAAGATGCTTGCCTGTCATTTCCCATCACCTTGGTGGCAAAGCTGCTCAGCTTCTCCTTCTGCCAGCCGTTGTCAAATGACACTGGGACGAAGCGGAAAGAGAAGACAGTGTGCAGTTCTCCCCTCCAGAGCTCCTCCATGCGGAGCCCCCCTGTGCCCCAAGCAAGCCTCCAGGGCAGTGCGGTCCCAGTTTCTAAAATTAGCTCTCCTTGTGGAGTCGTAGCATTAACTGCCCCAGTAAACAGGCCCCTATGTTACCCTGGAGAGAAAATGATTAAGCCCCTGTCAGCCGTGAACTAGGTTAATTTATAGACCAGAAAAGAGCCCCTGGGTGGGGGATGCAGAAGAGGACGACAGAGCAAAGCAGGCCCGCGCGTGAGCTCCGGGACAGTCAAGGGACAGCAAGAAGAGGTTCTGCAGTGCCAAGGCCCCTTGTCCACTGTGCCTGCAGGAGGCAGCGGGCCTGCTGTCTGACCCGACAAAGTTCAGGTGCAGGGACAAGCTCCCTCCACAGACCAGAGGGCCCCCTCCCGCCCTGAGGCCGCAGGAGTCCCTGGGACCTAATTATACACACGAATCAAAACTCAGGCTGCAGGCTCTGGCCATGCAGGGAGAGGCAGAAAGCTGACACCTGCCAGCTTGTCCCCACTGGCCTTGCCCTAAAGCGGCAGGGCATCTGGTCCTGAGCTGGAGGCCCCCTGCCTGGGTGGGCCAGCGGCACCCTATATCGAGTACATGAGCCTGCTGGGGGGAATGGCAGGCATGTGGCCCAGCTGTCACAGTAAGTCCAGCTCCTCCTCCAGGCCAGCCACAGACCAGTGGCTCCGTCCACCCCCCTCTGTCACCTCCCTGTCTAGACTGCAATGAGCCCCTGAAATGAACAATCAGGCACAAAGAATGAGCAGAAGCCACTGGAAGAGAAGCAAGTTAGAAACCTGCAGAAGGAAGGTGGTGGGCTCTGTCCTCGATGCTGACTTGCCCATTTCATCTTTTCCTACCACGTCCACCACTACAATCCACCCTTTCCCACTGCATTCACAAGAAACTGACCGGCCAGGGACACGGGCTTCTTGAGGCAACAGTAGCTTGGGATTCTATGATCGACTCTCAGCCTTGTTTTCCAAATCTGTAAAATGGGAACACGTCTAGCTTTTTCTCTTGAGCCGACTGCTCTGTGGCCTCAGAGGCATGATCTCCTCGGCCCAGTTCATGGAACTGGCTGTTCAGCCCGTCACTAAGCTGGCCCCATGGAAGGAACAAGGTGGCCCTGGGAGCTGTATTTCGGGAGGGGGGTTGGCCCCTGCTCTTGGGGACACCTGGGGTGGATGAGACCCAAGTCAGGCATTTGGGGCCTGGGGGAAAGTGTCCCACAGTTCAAGGCCAGGCTGCCCTCGCCCTTGGGGCCAGCTCACTCCCATCTGCCTGGGGCCAATGACAGGTACAGACAGGCTCTGCTCAGGGAAGGGGAGGTGAAGGGTGAGCTCCCTGGCATGTTGGAGCCAGGCAACTGAGGAACTGAGAGGCGGGGTCTGAGAGAAGAGCCCTGGACTCCAAGTCCCAGTGCCCAGGAGGTGGGGGAGGGGGAGCGGGACCGCTCCTGCCCGCAGTTCGGCCGAAGCCTCTTGTCCTTCCCAGCAGCTCTTGTCCCTCCACCAGGGCCCACCAGCCACTCTTGGCTTTCAAGTTTGGGTTTAAAGCCACGCTTGCTTGTCCAAGAGGAAAGGAAAAACAAACATCGGGCCACTTGTCAGTGTCCCTCTGCTTCCTTCTAGGGTCAGGCAGAGTGTGTGAAGGGGAGGACAGCTGCCTGTCCTGGGAGTCCCCGGGAAGGGAAGCCTGTGCCAGTGGCCAGGCGCCTGTTCCTGTAGGTGTGACCCTCGGGGCCCTGGGAGCTGTGCCCGATGGTCAGAGCTCAGCCTGTCAGCCTTGCAGCCGCTTGGGGCCTGGGGGCACCAGGGTCTCGCTCTGACCTCGAGGATTTCCCGCCAGAAAGAGCAGAGCTGCTGGGGCCTCTTCTCCAGCAGCCCCAGGAGCCAGGAGAGCCCGGGGGACAGGCGCTCATCATTAGCTCTAGCTGCCCACCCCCCGCAAAGCATCCCCGGTCCCCCCAGCAAGGGGGAGTGCTGCTTCCCCCTCCCAGCACCACTAAGGCACCAAGACTGACACAACCCACATTCACCCTCTGTTTGATGTTGTGGACAAGCTAACTTCAGGGGCCACAATCCAAATCACAGTCTCCCATTTGGAGGCACCAAAGAGCCCAACTGTTGAGCCCACAGGACCTCAGAGGACATTATCCAAGATGCCTGCTTTTCCCAGGCCCGTGCTGAGCCCCAGGGGGCTCAAAGGCATGGACAGAGCTTGACCCCTGCCAGTGACTGCGTACGAGGTGGCGGGCTGGGAGAGCAGTGGTCTCCTTACCACACAGCAAGGGGAGATGATAGGTGTACAGCCTCCTCCTCACAGTAGACATGGTGACAGCACCTCTAGTCAGTAGGTCACACCCTCCAACGCTGCAGGGCATGGGCACAGGACCCCCTCTCACAGATGGCGAAACAGGCTCAGAGACGGCAAGCAACTTGCTCAAGGTAACACAGCTTGTAGGGAGGTGGCTCCTGGCCTGCAAGGGCCAGTCCCAGGTGCGTCCATCTATTTCTGATCCCTGATTGGTCACGCCACTCTGTGTGGCAGTGGCACCCTCTGGCTCTCTGCCCAGGAGCCCTATTAGGCCTGGTGTCCCATTTAGGTGTGGGGTAGCATAGCTTCCTGGAGCCCACCCTGCGGCGGCCACTGCCCAGTGCCAGAGCCCCGGCTGTGGGTCTGGCTGACTCCGCTGGCTCCCAGGGGGCCTGGCCACTCCTCACACCCCTGGACTACAGCAGATTAAAAAGAAGAAACTCTCCTAGTAAAAGAAAGATCGCTCTGTAATTCCTATTTAAACCTTAATGATCCCCCAGTCCTCATCCTCCGCCATCAGGTTCTGTTCCACAGTTGGAAGGCTCATTGAATGAGCCAGATATGAGCAGGCGCTGATATAAAAATAGAGGCGGCGGTGGGAGCTGGGAGACAGCTGTGGCCTCTCCCCTCCCCGCTCAGGGAGCCAGTCCTCAGAGCAGACACGCCCAGGAGCCACCTTCTGAGAGGCAGGTTTCTCCAAGGCTCATTTACCATCTAGGCTTCCCCAGCAGCAGTGCCCCGGCTTCTCCTGTGGCCAGTGCATCTTCTCTAGACCTTCAGGTCCTAACCACCCTCCCTGTCAGCCCCAGTGCAGGGGATGGGCTAGAGGGAAGTGGAAGGGCTGCAGCTCCAGCCATGCTCCCCTCTCAGGGCCCAGGCTGC
>PVIW01000787.1:120472-191039 GCA_004026585.1 Noctilio leporinus
CCCCCTCTCAGGGCCCAGGCTGCACCCCCCCTCAGGGCCCAGGCTGCACCCCCCCTCAGGGCACTCTCCCCCGACCCCACCTGCTTGTCAGGTGCTTTCTCTCTCCCTCTCTCCATTGCTCTGGGAATAAAGAAAATATACATACTCTGCAGCTCAGGCTGCCTCTCCTGCATCCTAATCCAACCCTGTTCCCCGCCCCCTCCCTGCCACACCACCTCCTTGCAGGGAGGGGCCCTGGACCACCTGGGCCTGCGGGAGCTGTTCTTTCCTAGGCGACCTGCTAACTCCTACTTAACCTTCAGGTGCGTGGCCCGCACCTGCTCCGCCGCCCCCACCCTGGTGTGGCCTGTGGACTGAAAGGTCACTGGTTCAGTTCCAGGTCAGGGCACATGCCTGGGTTGCGGGCAGGGTCCTTGGTCACGGGCCTGTGCAGCCTTGAGCCAGGCTTCGCAGCCCGGGCTGAACAAACATACAGACACACTGACTGGTGGGTTATTCTTTGGTTAACAGCTGCGCACCCCACGTTGCCGTCAGCCCTGGCTCAGACTCTGGCTTTTCTGCCTCACCATTTCATCTCCCGGCTCAGGACCATTTCATGTCCTGCGGTGCCCTTTGCACAAAACACAGCCACCCAGGGTGGGTCAGGGCCAGGGGTCCGGCCAGTGAGGCTTAATTTAAACACAGTCCCTGCTGAGAGGGGATGCGAGAGTCCGATGGGCCTCACTCCATCTCAGGCCCGTCATGTGTGTCCTCCCACGTGACAGGTGCTCTCTGTGGTTTCAGAGTTGCGGACATCTCCACATCTCCAGCTTTCAAGCTCCTGGCCTCAGTGGCCCAGGGATGGAGGAAGAAATAGTAGCTGTTCCCAAGGGAGACAGATCAGACCTGGCAGGCTCTGCCTTGGTGTCCCTTGTCTGCGCCTGGGCCCTGGCTCTACCCTGTGGCCCTGTTCTGCCTACCTGCTCCAGCCACCAGGGGCCTGACACGAAATCAGAGGACAGTCCAGAGTCCAGGGAACCTTCCAGAGACAGGCGTGACATAGGCTAGGCATTCTTTTTAAGCATGCACTGGAGACGGTGAAGAATAGCCCAGTTATTCCATAGAGCGCCTCTCGGTGCCTGCAATAGGAGAGATATTCAAGAAATATATGTTGAGTATGGAGTTTCCTCAGAAAACTAAAAAGGGAACTAACTGCCTTTTGATCCAGCAATTCCACTACTGGGACTGTACCCAAAGAACCCAGAAACTTCAATTCATAAGAACTTATGTACCCCTGTGTTCATAGCAGCGCTATTTACAATAGCCAAGTGCTGGAAACAGCGTAAGTGCCCATCAGTGGATGAGTGGATCAAAAAACTTTGGTACATTTACACAATGGAATTCTATCTAGCAGAAAGAAAGAAGGAACTCGTACCCTTTGCAACAACATGGATGGAACTGGAGAGTATTATGCTTAGTGAAATAAGCCAGTCAGTGAAGGACAAATACCATATGATCTCACCCATTACAGGACAATAATGAGCAAAACTAACAATAAGCAAAACAGAACCAAATATGTGAATACAGTGAATAGGCCTGCAGTGGTCAGGGGGAACGGGGTTGGGGGGAGCGGGGAGGAAGAGGCAAATAAGGGGAGCAGTTTAGACAAGAACCTAGCATGGAGGAACCATGGACATAGACAACAGGTGGGATTGACTTTGGAGGGGAGTGGGTGGGTGGGGAAGAGGACAGAGGGGAGCAAAAACGGGATGCATGCAATACAACAACAATAAAATTAACTTAAAAAAAAAAAAGAAATATATGTTGAGCCCTAGCTGGTGTGGCCTGTGGACTGAAAGGTCACTGGTTCAGTTCCAGGTCAAGGCACATACCTGGGTTGTGGGCAGGGTCCTTGGTCACGGGCCTACAAGAGGCCACCAATCGATGTTTCTCTCCCTCTCTTTCTCCCTCCTTTCCCTTCTCTCTAAAAATTAAATAAATACAATCTTTAACAAATTAATTATTTTTCAAAAATGACAGGCTGATGATCGGGAAGGATGGAAGGATAAGGAGAGAGGATTTTTGAGCTGCCTGGTTTCATAAGGGCAGAGTGTCAAGTGGCTGCTTGGCAGAACTGAGCAGAGAACTGGGGTGCGGACTCCCCAGTAGTCCTGGACCCTCACCTTCTCCAAGCCGATTCCGGGTCCTGCGTCCTGAGTGGCATTAGGGCTCGGCTGACCTCTGACCTGCCCAAATCCCTAAGCTCCTTCACCCGCCCCCACAGCCCAGCCCCCCATCACCAACCGTGTCACAAATGAATGACCTGTCCCAACTCATCCCTGCTACCCAAATACTGTTTACAGTTGCTGGGAGAGTGGGATTTTTCCTTTTCTGTTTACTTCTTTGGTTCTTGGTCACTTTAATATTTTTCATGTTAACTATAAAACACTTCTTGGGGGGAAAAGGTTGCAAGAGGTATTAAAGGTTGTAAGAGATATTAAAGAGATAAAAAGGCAGGGGGAAAAATCACCCCTCATCCCACCCACAGAAGCTGTCATGGTGATTTATCCCCTTAACCTACTTATTTTGTCCCTTTCGTCCTTCACGTTTAAAAATGTTTCATGGTTCGATGGATCTCTGGTGACATATGGCACATTAGCATTGGGCTGTGAGGGATCAGGGCACCGCTGTCTCCCAGTGGGTGTCCTGTCCTCCTGGGGAAGTCTGCACACCCAGTGGGGAGAGGGCAGGAAAAATACAACAGCTTTAAAGTAACAGCAGAATTCGGGGCAAAATAACTTGAGCCCATGTGAGGGACTTGAGCTGTTTTCCAGGAGTTGCTAAAGCCAAACCAGAGAAGTAAGGGAGACTGAGTTGCAATTACAGGGACTATGACAGGCTCAATTCTCAAAAATCAGGACCCCTGTTGGAAGCAACTAAAAAGGCCTGATAAAGTCTTTTAAATATCTCAGCTGGCCGAGAGACTCGTTGGAGTTAGGTGTCATCCTATACACCAAAATGTTTCAGGTTCTACCCCAATCAGGGGACACTCTTAGCTTTTGGGTTCCATCCCCCCTCAGGGTTCAAAAGGTAGGCAACTGAGGGATTGAGGTAGAACAGAGAGACAGAGGGTGGTGGGAGGGAGAAAGAGAGAAGAGAAACCCACCAACATCTCTTTCTCTTCCTCTCTCTCTTTCTCCGAGATCATTGAACATATCCTCAGGTGAGCATTTGTTTTTAAGTAAAAAATAAATACCTTACAAGCCCTGACGAGTTCATAAGACAGTCCAGAATTCCTGGGCCATAGTCTAAGGAAAGCCAGAAGTGCAGAGATTGTATAGATAGCTCTTGTCCTGGAGTGTGTTCCCTTGTCTCAATTACTTTGCACGTGGAGTTGAACAGCTTGGTAAAGCCTGGGGTGCTGGGAACAGAGGGTTACACCACAGGATAAAGGTGGATGGGGGGAGCCAGGAGCAGCCCCTCCCCCACACTGCCGCTCAGGTGGCGGTGTTTCCCTGGGCTGTGAACACAAACTGAGTTCCACGTGTATTTGCTGCCCAAATTCATACTACTTGGTGGGCCAAGAGACCTGAGGCCATGAATTTCCTCCAACATTGTCTCAGGTCCACAGTGTCCCAGGATTCCTGGCAGGAGACAGTGCAAATCCTTTCTGAAAGGAGTCATCTTTCTTCTAAGTGTCTGACAAGTGATTCTTCAAGGGCAGTGAATGTGACACTGTCAGGGGCACTGGGAAACTAGGGAGTGTGAGTGAGTACCACAATAGCAGGTGGCAGAAACAGACCCCAGGACATCAGTCCTGGAGATCATTAGGTTCATTTTATTAAAAATGGTGTTTACTCCTGTTTTTGTCTGGTTGTTTATTCATTCCTTCATTTATTCATTTATTTTAAATATTTTATTTATTATTTTTTGAGAGACGGGAAGGGAGGGAGGAAAAGAAAGGAGAGAAACATCCATGTATGGTTGTTTTTCGCCTGCCTCCAGTTGGGGACTTGGCTGGAGACCTGGCTTGCAACCTGGTTATGTGCCCTGAATGGGGATCAAATGAGTGACCCTTCATTTCGCAGACCGGTGCTCAATCCACTGAGCCACACCAACCAGGGCTGTGGGCTTGTTCTTTCAAACAGTAAGAGGCAAGCTAACAAACACCCACAGAGAGCAGAAAACTGTAAAATATGACCTGGTTGATTTAAAAAACATGAATTAAATAGAATTTCTAAAATTTGTAAAATGGAAAAATTCAATCACAAAATGGAAAAATTCCATAACACCATTTAAAATGGAACAAAAGGGTTTAACAACAGATTAAGTTGAAGGGAGAATTAATGAATTGGAAAAACAATGGGAGGAAATTACCCATAATGCAATTCAGATAAACCTAAAATGAAAGATAACCCCTAATTTTTATCTATATCTATATCTATATCTATATCTATATCTATATATTTAAAGATTTTATTCATCACTTTCAGAGAGGCCAGAGAGGGAGGAAGAAAGGGAGAGAGACATCAATGTATGGTTGCCTTTCACCTGCCTCCAGCTATAGACCTGGCTGGAGACCTGGCTTGTATGTGCCCTGGCTGGGAATTGAACCAGCAACCTTTGGGTTCGCAGGCCAGCACTCAATCCACTGAGCCACACCATCCAGGGTCCCCCTAATTAAAAATAATTTTGTATGATTTTATTCATAGAGAGAGAGAAAGGCAGGGAGACAGAGAGAGAGGAACATTGAGGTGTGGGAGAAACATCTATTAGTTGTCTCTTGCATGGGGCCCACAGCCTCGACATGTGTCCTGATAAGAAATTGAACTGGCCTGAGCCACACTAGTCAAGGGCCTCCCCTTAATTTTTTAATGTAGAAGATATCAGAATCTCTGACATTGTTCTTTTGCCTGCAATTTTGGTTAAATTGTACCTACAATGAAATAGGCAAGTCTTAACTGTACAGTAAGTGAATTTGATCTGTGGAACACAGTCCTGTATCAAGGTCTGGGAGAATGGCTCTGGCTATGGATGATGAGGACACAGGGGGACCTGGACCCCTACCCTGTGTGCCCCACCGTGCTGCCTACTTAATTACATTGCCACCGGAGCCGGGCTGTTTCAGCTTCTTGCTGGGACCCACAGTTGAGGCACAGATGGTCAGCTCGTGGCCAGTCCTCAGAAGGACTAAGACACAACAAGAGTGCGAAGGTGGATACTTCCCAAAGGACAGCGCAGGGCCGAAAGGGAAGGAAGGGAACTGAAATGGGACACAAAGGAAAAGGAGGGAGGCAGGCAGATAGGCTGGCTACACAAATGGGAGCACAGGCAGTGCCAGTGTGTGACATGAGCTCATCCCCAAGTCCAGTCCTCAGGGCAGGGGCACTCGGACAGGCGGTGCCACTCTGTGTCCCCAAGGCCATGCGCAGTGCAGGCTTTCTTGAACACAATGAAGGACGTGTTTTCCCATAGGAACCAATACCTGGAACCCATCCAGCCTTATCAGGAAACAATGCCACACCAGGGGGAAGCCAGCCCCAGAGTAACACGTGGCTGGGTAGGCTGCAATCAGTCAGGATGTCCACAGCACTTGATGGTCCGCAGTCCAGGGTGGGCCCTGCCGGCATCACAGCCGGTCACTCCGACAAGCTGTGTGGCCATCAGCATCAACGCATAAATATCTGGTGATGGTGAGGGTCATGACAGCAAACTACTAAGGATGGACCCGTATCTAGCTTTCTCTGTACCCCTTGCATATAATAGGTGGGCAATAAAATATGCCATTAACCCCTTGTGAGTTTTGCCAGGTCTGAGGTGTCAGGTCAGGGGACAGATACGCTGAAAGGAACTCTGATATTGAAACTGGCAGTTAACAGCAAATATGTTTAGGTAGTAGATCAAAGAGTGTAGAGAGATAGCTATAGACTTTTTTTTTTTTTTTCAGGCAAGTTCTAATTCCATCTTTTTTGTTCTTTTTAAGATTTTATTTATTATTTTTAGAGAGAGGGGAAGGGAGAGAGGCAGAGACGAAGAAAGACATCCATGCATGGTTGCCTTTCACCTGCCTCCAGCTACGGACCTGGCTGGAGACTTGGCTGGAGACCTGGTTTGCAACCTGATTATGTACCCTGGCTGGGAATCGAACCAGTGACCTTTGTGTTCACAGGCCTGTGCCTTATCCACTGTGCCACCAGCCAGGGGGGATAGCTATAGACTGTACCTGAATGTTTCAGTGGATTTGTTGTCACGTAGTTTATGGTCACAGATTAAGAATTATATTAGTCATTTCCGGAAGACTGTCTATAAAGTAAGTTCCAGAAAAGACAATGTTTAAAAATACACTTTGCTTGAACCTTGGCAGGGTGGCTAATTGGTAAGCGTATCATCCCGTGCACCCAAAGACTGTGGGTTCAACTCCAGCCAGCGCACACATACCTAAGGTTTCAGGTTCAATTCCCAGTCGAGGTTCATCCCAGATAAGAGCCATTTGATGTTTCTCCTCCCACCCTCTAGGCCACACACACTTGCCCTCTCTCTAAAATCAATAAAACATATCTTTAGGTGAGGATTAAAAAAAAAAATAGTAACAGTACACTTGGCTTGAAGTAATAGGAAGAGCTAGCTATTTGAACACAAAATACTGATAGCTTAAACAAAACAATGGTCACAAGATTGATTTAAAGATAACATCACAGATGCACAATTTTTAGATAGTTTGTAGAATCTTGGCTCTTCAACTCCGTCCGATCACCCAACCATAGTGAGGAAGACACCGGACAAGATGAGGTCAGAAATAATTCTTCAGAGGAAGGGAAACCTTGAGGCTTGCCCAAGAACTAACCAATCAGCGACTCCCATGACCCCTAAACCCCACCCCCAACCTTTGCCTTTAAAACTCCTAATGGAAACCCAGCCGAGACCGAGGCTTTTGAGCTCCAACTCCCTGTTTTCCTGGGTTGACGCCTTGCCCATAAAGTGCTTTCATTTCTTCACTGCAAAACTCGTATTCAGGGCTCGCTCTGCTGCACCTCAGGTGGGCAGTCTCCCTCGTTCTGATCCAACCTTCCAAGGTCTAGTTCTGACTTCGGAAGGTTGACGATAGAGCCAAGGGTGTCCCTGCTCCTGAATCCTTTCATTTTCCGCTCAGCCTCCAAGTCCTCCTTTTATCTCTTCCTGTTTCCTTCTTTCTTTCTTCTTTCTTTTAACTGGACGCCACCTGTATAGATCCTGTGGGTGAAAGATCTAGTAGTGGGTGAAACCGATAGCAGCTGAATGAGTTTCTGCGAGAAGCAGCAGTTAGATCCCTGATGAACCCCGCTATCAGGCCTGAGGAGGCACCCAGAGAAGTCAGCGGGGAAGTTTTCTGTTGTTTTCGATTCGCCCGCAGCACTTTTCAGTGGGGAATCGGCCGTAACACCACTGCGACCGTGCCAAGTGGCACAGGGGCCTTTTTAGTCTCATTAGGGCCAGCCCTGCTAGAGGTGCTGGAAATAGTGGTTTCTCCCCTCACCCACCACAAACCCACATACATGTTCTAGACATGGGTTTCTAAAACACTAATATTTCAGTACACCATACCAAGAATCCTCTTTCAGGCCTGATTTGCATAATACAATTTAGTAAATACCTGCAGCAAGAGAGCAAGGAAGATATAAACCACTAATAAAATGTGGGATGTTTGCTTTATTTCAGAACAAATGTCCAGAAAAGGTATTTTTCTATCTGGCATATTTCCAGTGAAATTACTGAATTCATAATTTTTGCACGTTTTCAGTGAAAGAGTTAAATATCAAAGGTGGTATTAATAAAATGCTACCAGATTATATTGAAAACCTGTGTCAGTGCTAAAATGTCATGAATCCTTAAAGATTATAATCATGGGAGAACTGGGTCATTACCTCTTGACAGACTTTACTTAGATCCTGATTAAGTGATGCAGAGTTTGGGTTTAAAAAGTGTTTAACGGAAAAGTTAGCTAGCTCCTGTAATTCTGACAGTTTTTCCAGGTTGCTGGATACAAGATTTAGTCAGGCTGTATGAATGCATGTTGGGTTTGCTCAGATATACTTATGCATATTTGTTATCAGTAGTAAAAGCCAGATTCTTCTGAAGAGTAGATTTTAGCCCATTTTTAACCTTTATCCTCCCTGAATGAAGCAACAATACACAATTTTCAGTAGACATGGTATCATATACTTGTTTTGCTATAATCTTAAATTCTGTCATGACCAGTGTGGCTCAGTTGGTTTCATGAACTCCCGTAAAATGAAAGGTCACCAGTTTGAGTCCTGATCAGAGCACATGTCTGGGTTGGGGTTTTGTCCTTGGTCCAGGTGCCTACCAGAGGCAACCAATTGAAGTTTCTTTTTCACATCAATATTTCTCTCCTCTTTCTCCCTCCCTCCCTCTCTCTCTAAAAGTAAGTAAGTAAAACCTTATAAAAATCCTAAATTCTACTGAGTGAGTGGTTCTCTTGATACCTGGATTTGACAGAATTCCTACCTCGGAGGTCACACAGATTTCAGAAGCTTCTCAGTGGCTCATAAAAGCGGGGAATAAACATGTGCTCTGTGGCACATAAAGTGGCTGGTTTGTTCATTCTATTCATAGACTCGTTTCCAAAAACGTTTATTACCTTCTTTAAGTCACAATCTATTTTATTTAAGGACCTCTGTTCTTGGGAATCTTGGCTAGGGAACGTTAAGCTACTTAAAAAAAAAAAAAAAGTATTGTGCTCTCCCATAGAAAATCAAACTGTTAATCTATTTTGTACCTATAAAACATGGGGGAGGGGCTGTCATTCTCCCTTTTCACTCTTCTTCCAGACCCTGCCTCGCAGGGCCGCCCCCTTATCGCTGTACTCCCCCGCACCCCTCCCCCCAGCACATGCTGTCCTTTCTGAAGCTCCCCAGGGGCCCTTCCTCGCCACCGCCACCTCCCACCTCTGGGCGCCGCCCTTCCCCAGCCCTACATTGAAAGGGCGCTTCTTTACGCCACCGTCACCCCGCAGGAAGCAAAAGATTTCCCAGTTGGTAGGGGAAGTGATTGTCTTCAGTGACAAATGAAAACTGGCTCATTTAACGCAGAGCACAACGCTTCGGGGGGGGGGGGGTCTCTCGGGATTCCGGTGACACCGATTTAGTAAGGAGCCTGCGGTGGGCGGAGCAGAAAGCTCAGCGGGAGGCGCTCGGGTTCAGCACCTCGGTCAGCGCCCCGACCAGCTGGAGCGCAGCCTGGGAGCCACCCTGCCCGACGCCCGCCCGCAGGGGAGGGATGCTTAGCTAGTGCCCCGGCCAGTTGGAGTCCCCACGCGCCCGCCAGGGCTGGAGATGGATGGGACCCAGAGGGGAAATCGTGACCACACTGAGGTCTTGTAAGGAGCGCAGTTCAATATTGTGGAAAGTGACATAAGAAGAGGGGGTTCCCTCTTGGTCCCCTGCCCCTCGCCGCTCCCCACCCCGGCAAAAAAAAAAGAAACACACACACAACAAACGACTTTACGCAGCATAACAGAATGGCTGAGTTTAATGCTTCAAGTTTTCATTTTCCTTCCACAGGGCTTTGTTTTTAAAAATAACAAAATGAGGTAAATAAGTTAATGTATGTACACGTTACAAACACTGTGTCGGACTGCGGCAGCAGCGGAAGTCGCTGGAGAGGAGGCTGCTGCGCGGGGCTCGAGGTCGGCCGCCTGCCACCTGAGCAGATCTGTTGTCCTGAGGAGAACTGGCACGCTGTGGGGGCGCGGGATCTAGAAGCATTTGCGGTGGACGATGGACGGGCCGGCCTCGTCGTACTCCTGCTTGGTGATCCACATCTGCTGGAAGGTGGACAGCGAGGCCAGGATGGAGCCGCCGATCCACACGGAGTACTTGCGCTCAGGCGGGGCGATGATCTGCAAAGACAGCGCGTCAGGTGGGGGCGGCTCGCGGCCCGGGGCCCGCTCGCGGGCAGGGGCGCGGGCGGCCGCCCACCTTGATCTTCATGGTGCTGGGGGCCAGCGCCGTGATCTCCTTCTGCATGCGGTCAGCGATACCGGGGTACATGGTGGTGCCCCCCGACATGACGTTGTTGGCGTACAGGTCCTTCCTGATGTCGATGTCGCACTTCATGATGCTGTTGTAGGTGGTCTCATGGATGCCCGCGGACTCCATACCTGGGGGCCGCAGTGGGGAGTGTAGACAGGTGAGCGGGTGGCGGGGCGCGCGGATCCCAGGGGCGGGCGGGGGCGGGCGGGGACCGGCGCGGCTCACCGATGAAGGAGGGCTGGAAGAGCGTCTCCGGGCAGCGGAAACGCTCGTTGCCGATGGTGATGACCTGCCCGTCGGGCAGCTCGTAGCTCTTCTCCAGGGAGGAGGAGGAGGCGGCCGTGGCCATCTCGTTCTCGAAGTCCAGGGCCACGTAGCATAGCTTCTCCTTGATGTCGCGCACGATCTCGCGCTCAGCTGCGGTGGACAGGGACCCGAGCGGAGCCTTTAGCGCGGGGGCCCCGGACCCGCGCGCAGCCCCGCCCGCCTGCCCAGGGTGCCCGGCCGCCGCGCACCTGTGGTCACGAAGGAGTAGCCACGCTCAGTGAGGATCTTCATCAGGTAGTCGGTGAGGTCACGGCCTGCCAGGTCCAGGCGCATGATGGCGTGTGGCAGGGCGTAGCCCTCATAGATGGGCACGTTGTGGGTGACGCCGTCGCCGGAGTCCAGCACGATGCCTGCGTGGGACGGGGGGAGAGTGAGCGGCCTCTGCCCGGCGCGGGCGCAGCAAGAGGGACTTGGATAGGCTCAGGCCGGCCGCGGGCCGGGGTGCTCGGGCTGCTGGCGGGCGCGCCCAAGGGACGGGGAGGGGCTCAGCCATGGGCCGGGCCGTGTAGCCCGCCCGCACTCACCGGTGGTACGGCCGGAGGCGTAGAGGGACAGCACGGCCTGGATGGCCACGTACATGGCGGGCACGTTGAAGGTCTCAAACATGATCTGGGTCATCTTTTCGCGGTTGGCCTTGGGGTTGAGGGGGGCCTCGGTGAGCAGGGTGGGGTGCTCCTCGGGGGCCACGCGGAGCTCGTTGTAGAAGGTGTGGTGCCAGATCTTCTCCATGTCGTCCCAGTTGGTAATGATGCCGTGCTCAATGGGGTATTTCAGGGTCAGGATACCTCTCTTGCTCTGAGCCTCGTCGCCCACGTAGGAATCTTTCTGCCCCATACCCACCATGACGCCCTGCGGAGTGGAGACACGGAACACGCGTTACCTTGGCTCAGGGCAGCGCGCCGCTGGGCCTCGGGGGGACCCCGGCTCGGCCCCTTCTGCGGAGGCACAGCCTGACCTGGTGGCGAGGACGGCCCACGATGGATGGGAACACGGCCCTCGGGGCATCGTCCCCGGCGAAGCCGGCTTTCACCAGACCGGAGCCATTGTCGCACACGAGGGCGGTGGTCTCGTCTTCGTCGCACATGGTGTTTGGTTTCTGCAAAGACAGAAAGGCCGTGGAGATGCACTGCGCGTCAGTTCAGGTGGCCCTGGGGGCTCGAGCGCCCTCCGGCCCGCAGGACGTATGGACATCCCCGGTCCCCGGTCCCCGGTGGCGCGCACCGGGCCAGGGATTCGCGGAAGGACGGTTTCTAGCTCCGCTCCCGGGGCTCAGGGCTGCTTTGGGCTTGGGAGAGGGACATAGGGTCGTGGATGCCACGCTGAGTATTTCTCCACCCTGGGAACCAAGGGGCACAGCGTCCCCAGAGGGCTACCTGCTGCAGGCGCCAGCGCCCACCCTCTCTGGGCGTCCTCACCTGGGGAGAAAGATACAGCCCTCGATACCCGCTCGCTGGGCGGGTGTGAGGGTGGAAGGATCCTGTGGGAAGGGCCGTGAGGCACCATCCAGGGAAGGGGGACATATTCCGGAGCCCCAAGACATTCCAGGCTTGCAACCGAGGCACCCTTTCTCTTGACCGCGAGCCCAGGGAGTAAGGGGCCTGGCTGTGCCTCGGCTCTGGTGCTCGGTTGGGAGTAAACTGCTTTTGGGACAAGGGCAAGGAAACTTTTCATGTACCTGGGCTCCTACTAAAGGCCAGGTAGAGCAGCCCAAAGGCGGAATGAATTTGGGGTTTTCCAAAGGCTGATTGTCTCGCGTCTCCTCTTTAAAGAGCTGTGGTTCTGGGGACCCAGGCGCAGGGTGCAGACTGGGGGCTGATTAAGTTGAGGCGGTTGGGCCCTGTCCCTCTGTCCCTCCATACTGCTCCCCTACCTGGGTGGGTGACTACACCTGCTGCTCTCCGGCTGGGGCCCTGGTCGCCGCGGGAGGGAAGCGAGGCTTCTCTCGTCGCTGTCCGCTGCGGGTGGCCGATTGTGCCCCGGCTCAGGTTTTATATAGCCCGCGGGCGCGTCTCCCCCGCGCCACCCCTCAGGAATGTCGCTCCCCTTCTCGAGCCATATTTGGGTGTTGGGCACCAGAGACCCCTCCCCCGGCCGGTTCGCGGCCTGGGCCCCCGCCCGGGTCCCCTACACTGACCAAAGAAGGAGAGGCCTGGCCCGGGCCCAGGTAACACGGGCCGGGCCGTATATGGAGTGTCTCCCCAGCGGGTCGGCCCCTCCCGACTGCGCCCAGTCGCCCGCCAGAGGGGATGGGGTGGAGCGAGGGTCACTGCGTGCGTCTGCGGCCGCCCCGTGCGCCTGCGCCCACCGGGCAGCACCTGTCGGAACGGCTTTCCCACAGCGGTCCACTCTGCGCACGGGGCGCTCTGGACAGTGACTCCCATATTTCACCCCTTCTTCGGGTTCTTTACTCAGCTCCCAAACTCTCCCTCCTGCGACTACAGGAGGGAGAGGGCCCGTCGGGGAAGGGGGAGGTCTGGGGCGAGGCTGAGAAGAGGGGAGCAGCAGCACACCCGCTGTCCCAGGTGGGGAAGGAAGGCGACCCCTCCCCCTAGGAACTTCATTTCTCCATCTTCACTCCTGAGCTCCAGAGGGCCGATCCAAGTCCGCCCCCGCCCCCACTTGCGAGAGGGCCATGGGGCGGCAGGAGGGCACGCAGCTGTCCCAGGGCAGACAGCTGGCAGTGGGCATGGAGGGCGAGGGCGGAGAGAGGAGCGGGG
Source organism: Noctilio leporinus (assembly GCA_004026585.1). Taxonomy (NCBI): domain Eukaryota; kingdom Metazoa; phylum Chordata; class Mammalia; order Chiroptera; family Noctilionidae; genus Noctilio; species Noctilio leporinus. The sequence goes on from PVIW01000787.1 coordinate 133,527, forward strand.
TTCCCGGGGACAGGCCCAGGCAGTGGCTTTGTCTGGCAGCTCCTGGCACACAGCCAGAGCGCCTGGAGCTGTCTGCTTGGGTGGCCGGGGGCAGGGGGCAGGCTCAGTGCTCTCGGCGGGTCACTTGCTTCCCGACCCTTAAGAGATGTTTTTTTTCCTCACAGACTGAGCTTCCCTAGTTGCAAGTTGCGGTGAGCTAAGCCCGGAGCCCTACCCCAAGGGGAGGGTCACAACCCAGAACCTGGAGGCAAATGCTTTTACTACTAGACCAGCTCTTCTTCTTCCCAATAGAGGACAAGGACATTGCACTGCAGGGCAGGCAGCAGTGTTTCCTTTCAGCAAAGGCTGAACAGGCTCTTTATATTTAGAGGATGATGCTCCCCAGGGCCAGACTGTGCCCAGGCCGCCTTGGAGTCACTGCCTCCCAGAGCCTGAAGCACTTCTGTTTATGCTACGGGTGTATAGAATACACCTTTCACATTTCCTGGGATTTGGATCTAATTGCGGTGTGGCAGAGTGCAGGTCACAGGAGGTCATTGTGCTGTTTCACATTCTCTCCTCCAGGACAAGAAGTCTTCCTGGCTTTGGAAGGCACAGGGAAACACAATTTTCTGGGATGAACTCAGGGACATGCTTTGAGGGGGTACATCAGTGATGTGCCAGCCAGAGTGGAATCACTCATTTTTCTGATGTGCCTATGTTCCCAAAATAGCGGTGATTCTCATTTGGTGGTGGAACTCAGCCACGGACACAGGTGTGGGCTCTCCTGGGAAATAGGAAAGCACCTGGAACCCTCTGTCACCCGCAACGGGGCCACGTTTCCTACAAATGATCAAAGTCAATTAAAGAGTACGGAGTCTGGTTAGTATAGGCCCTGTGGCTGTGAGTATAAAGGGTCATCAGTTAAAAGCTACCAGATCCACATCAGCCTTTTCAACTTTGGAAAGTGAGTGGACTGAAAAAACCACACTTCATTTTTTTTTTTTAATAATTTATTTTTATTTTTTAAAAAGATCTTATTTTTTTTAAGCTTAAAAAAAAAATTTATTATTTCCAGAAAGAGAGGAAGGGAGAGAGGCAGAGAGGGAGAGAAACAGAGAAACATCAATGTTATGGTTGCCTTTCACCTGCCTCTAGCTACAGACCTGGCTGGAGACCTGACTTGCAACCTGGTTATGTGCCCTGGCTGGGAATCGAACCAGCAACCTTTGGGTTTGCAGGCTGGTGCCTTATCCACTGTGCCACCAGCCAGGGTCCACACTTCATTTTTAATACCTATGTCCTGCTGTCAGTAGGGAAAAAAAAAGGGGATGGGGGGACAGCCTCAATTTTGGCCTTAAATATAGGAAGAAATGTGTTGTAATTCACTAAATACCTGATCACTTGTTGACATTTTAAAGGGGAACGGGGCTTCACCAGCCTCTCTGGGTTACTGGGGGCTGCTCAGTCCCGTTCTGGTCTTGTTGAATTCTCACTGGCTTGGAGAACAGACTTCAGGAGCAGGTGGGAGAGCCATCTCCAACCTTCTCCAACGCCTGCACGGCTCGGGGAACACGACGGCACTGTGCTCTCATGCCAGTTAGCGGTGGTGCCTGCATATTCTTTTGAGAACTCGCACTAAGGAAGGTCAGGGGGGTGGAGGGTTTACCCGCTGGCTTCTGAGTGTGCAGCCTCCACTTTCAATAGCTTCCACAGGACCTCTAGCTACAGGTCGGCGGGCGTGCTCACACCTCCCTTCTCCCCAACCTTGGACCCTCCACTCCTGCCTGTACACCTCCTCCCATGCTGCCTATCAACTGAAACAGGAATTTGTGGCACACTTTATATGTTTTCATGTTGTTCCCATCACACTGACTATCCTGTGGTAAATGTGATAGTCACTCCTCATGCCAGTTCTGAAAATAATAAAACTGAGGTTCAACGAGTGAGACTGCCCCAGGTCCGCAGCAGCGAGGATGGCTTGGTCCCCAGTGGTCAGGGCAGGGCTAGGACTGCTGTTTGCCCACTGTTGCTCTTTCCCAGCACTTCACACAGTTCTGCAAACAGGAGACCCTTCCAGGGCTCTTCTCTAGTGAAGCGCGAAAGGTGCGCTGAAATGAAGTCGGAACTCCACTTGCAACTCCCATTTTCTGGCTCAGAAAGAGTGTGAGGGGGCTGGTTGGCACTCGGACAGGGATGAACAAAAAACCACACTCACCTCACCCTTCTCACCAGTCACACATCTAAAATGTCAGGCCAACCCATGGCAGTCAGTGGAGAGGACTTCAGTTTTCCGCTCAACTTCTCACTCTGGGCCACGTCCGGTGGGGCTGCCCCCTTCCCTCCTCCCTGCCCCCACTGCTTCCTATTCCCAGTATAATAAACTGGTTCAAAGCTGGTGCTTGGCGGGGAAAAAGCCTGCACTTTGGAGTACAGCACGTCTCAGTGTGACACCCCACTGACTGGCCATGTGACCTTGGACAAGTCACTTCCAGAAAAGCTCAGCATTCTCAACTAAGGACCCGACCTATTCCTGAAGACTGATTTGAAGACTGAAACTAAGCAAGTGCCTGGTATAAGAAACAATAAATGATAACAACATCTTCGAAGTGTTTGGAGGAGCTGAGAGGTTAGCAAAGCACATTACAAATGATTAGGTCTGTTCACTAAACACACATCAACATCACCACAAACAACAGGAAGGGTGAATCTAATTTTAAATGTACTTGGAGTGCACAAGATTTACTGCAGTATTATTTAAAATAGTAAAAGAAAACAAAATGCAAACCATTAACCCAAGTGTTTTAAGGCTGTTACAGGGAGGCAGAGGGAGAGGGAGGGAGGGAGACAGAACGATTCAATTCTGGGACAGCCGGGTGGAGAGTCACCTAGCTCATATGAACTGGCCCACTCTTGTCATTTAGTCCTGCAATACTTTATAAGTCAGCAAAGTTTGGCCTTTACTCACTAGGTATTTCAAACTAGCCCTAAGCAAAGCAGACGGCAAAGACTCTGGGCACAACATCCAGGCACGGCGACTGCAGACAATCGGTGCCATCCTGTCGCTTTGAGCATCACAGAAACAGATGCCCACAAGTAATAAGAGCAGACAAGTACCAGCCAGGACAACAAACCCAGAAGCCTGGATGGGCTGAAATGACAAATGGGTATCGCGCATGGAAACAACTAATACATTTCTGATGGACAAGAGGAGGAGAGAAAAGATCATGTAACTAAAAACCAATGTTGTTGTCACACAACTGTTTTGTAACGGCTTCTAAATAAAAATATCAAAAAACTCAGCAAAACATGTTATAACGCTGTACAAACTGCTAGATGTTTAAGGCTTAACATTTTACAAGGAACAGTTTATATAAATTTTTGGCAACCATGACCATTTTTACACTTGTCCCTGGACATAATATTCATAATTTGCTTTCAAAACGAACTCGAAGTAGGGGTTGGACTTCAGGCCTCCCAGCTGCTCTGCTTGCAGAAGGTCTTGCACGGCTGGCAGGTACTCGCTGAGCCGAACGCCTACAGACAAACACAGAAAGTCACTTTTTACTCCCATAAAACCCTCAGAGGAATTGGGATGACGGATGATACGAACACCTGTGCTTCTATTTAAACTGTAATGTCACTTTGCTATTGGGAAACACTGCTTTGAATTCCTTCCATCTGCCAAAAACAGTTGCCAGTCTAAGCATAGGACATTCTTACAAGAGGCTGCTTAAGAGTTTTCCCCCCTGGTGGTCAAAAAAGGCCACTCTATTTAAATCAAGTCTTCAATAAGACCTGAAATCATTTTTCTCCACAGTTTAAGTCATTCCTCCAAAGTGGAAGTTTTTGGTTTTCTTTCTTTCTTTTTTTTTTGGTTTTGTTTTAAACTAATAATCACTTGAAAACAAGCAATTGAAACAATGATATATTCTCCCACTTGGGAAATAACTGAATAGCACTTTCACGAATGCCAGCTACAGTACTGCCACATGCATTACAGCAGGTGGGGGGGGGGGTCTTTCCTCACCAGTCCCCGCAGAGCTGGGGAGCCAATGAGAACTGGTTAAGTGGATCGTTCACACTGAGATCTGGGTGGTCAGAAGCGAGTGTGGACAATGTTTCTCATTTGATAAACAAACTGGATGAAACATCTTAAAATAAGGTAGTATTTTATAATTTGTTAATTACCATAAGGTCCTTAAAATCATATATTTTAATGCCCTCAAAAGGTGCCTTAATTAACACCTTTTGTACTTGTTATAAAATAAAAACAGGGATTAATAAATGTTGAGGCTACATCCAAATGATCTATATACATTACCATTAACACTTTCAATAAAGCTGTTTTCTCTATACTATAGTATTAACACTTGTAAAAATATTTTTAAAAGATCCATTCTGTAAACAAAAATTAACACCTTACTTGGGTTGTTTTTATAGTATAGGTGTTCTGTTGAGACCTAACATCTGACGGATCATTTCTTTTCTTTAGAGCAGGTTCCAAACTTGAATGCAGCCCTGGCTGGTGTGGCCCAGTGGAAAGGCACCAGCCTGCGAACCTTAAGGTCGCTGGTTTGATTCCCCAGCCAGGGCACATAACCAGGTTGCAAGCCAGGTCTCCAGTCAGGTCGGTAGCTGGAGGCAGGTGAAAGACAACCATACACTGATGCTTCTCTCCCTCCCTGTCTCCCTTCCTTCCCCTCTCTCTAAAAACAATAAATACAATCTTAAAAAAAAAAAAAAAAAACAAAGAAAAAAACAAAACTCAAATGCCTGCACAGCTCGTGTGGCAGGAAGAGGTGGCCGGAGGTCTCTGTCCACTGGGAACCAATGCCCACCCAAGGAGGCGGCACTTGGCAGCCCACGCTGTTACCAGGTGAATATTTCAAGTTGGTGTAGGCCACATAAAGAGAGTCTTACAGCAAAAATTATTTTGTTACACCTCTTCCTCCACTATTTCATTATATTTTTACTTATTTTTTGACAATGGAAAGCCTTAGTTAAACTTTGTGTTATGTGCTCATCTTTGAAAATGAAAACCTTCAAGAAATCTATAGTCAATGTGGGATGATGAAGCATGAATTTTTCATAAGTAAAAGTCCAGGTCAATTCTGAGTAAGTTCCAAGTAATCTTGTCGCAGGATTGCATTTCAGTTACAAAAGGAGATTTAAAATCTGGAAAGTATGCTAAGAGATCAAAGCAGATAGGCTTTAAAGTAGAAATTTCTGGAATGCAAACACTGATTTTACTTCTCTTTAACCTCAAAATACTGGTTGGTGTGGTTCGTTTCCACGGTGCTTCTGTGAGGGCCTTCTTCAGCTCACGTGGTTAAGCCAGTGACTCTAAAATGAGGACTGCGGAGTTGTGAAGGTTGTGGGTTATTGTTAAGCTGATTAAAATGAAGACTGTAGAACAGACTCCATTACAGAGGAGTTGAGGCCATGAATCTACAAAATATTCTCAACATTCAATGTTCATTGGGTTGCGCATGCTTTATTAGCTAGGTTAGGTAATGTGTATTGTAGACACATGTACAGGAAAATTTCAAATGCGTGGAAATGTCAGCAAAATGAATAAAATGCACATCCAATTAGAAGGACCGTTCAATTTACAATAGCTTTTATATTGTGTATTTTTTCCAATTAATATTAAAGAGTGTCCTTTAACTGGTAAACACCAAAAATTTTTCAGCTCTGGTCTAACAGGTGTCCGACTTTTAAGCTCTTAATAATATGAAAAATGGTGAACGTATCCTCAAACTCCTCTTTCCCCTGAGAATGAGCACTTTACCTGTAAAATCACCTTTACTTATTTGCACCTTGAACAGCAAATGGAATTTTGCTCACTGCTTTCAGCACGGAACAAAATGCAAAATATACTCCCTTCTTGTTTCTTTTTATTTAGTTGCTAAAGTGAATTTTAGAGTATTAACAGACAAAATAGATTTGCAAAATAAAACATTTTGTAATTTGTTCTTAAGCATAACATGGTTGGTTTAGGAGATGTACCAAAAAAGTTTATGGCTCATTTCAAGTTTCCAACCTTCACAAAGGCTCCCTGAGATCTGTGGGTGGTGTCCAGGAGCAGGACACTTCGGCAGTGAATCCACGCCTTGCCATCAGGCGCCAGCATAGCATGAAGGCAGCTCAGGGCCAGCACGTGGGGCCCACATGTCATAGGCTTCATCTTGAGACAGACTCTCCCCCAGTTGGAGGAGAGGACAAAAGTCCTCCCTTAATTTTAAACAAATTCTGAATACGATACTGTTCAATCTTAAACTACCCTGGCATTTGACACCTTGGCAAATCCCCATTATTCAAATGGGAGTAATGTAATTTTCAGTATTAACAAACTACTTACCATCTTTTAAAAGTTTCTGCAAGATTTTCACAAATATACTGTCTTTAGATACTTCGATTGGGTCATCTTTACCATCTGAACTGGACCAGCTAGGAAGCAAAATCAGTGTTAAGGGTGAAATGAAGGCATGGCCACAGCTTAAATAAAAGATGTCTATTCGCTACTGCAGCTTTGTTGTGAATGTGGGACACAGGCATGGCAAACTCTGAGTTTTGTGATACTGTTTCAAACTATTTAAACAAGAGGGCTTTAAGCTTGACTATACTTAGGCTGTTTATATTAAATACAAGATGCTATACTTAAGTAGCTATTCACTAAATATAACCATTATATATCTGATGTCGAAACCGTAGTGATATCTTCCCCAATAAATTTCTACATAAAAATAGTAAGGAAAGAACCCCAAAGTATGATCTTTCAGAGCACAGACAATAGTTACAATAAGTTGTAACGTATTCTGCTTTCTATAAAAGTAAAACTAGGTAACCAGTGTCTAGTGTATGTTTGCTTTATCTGTTGAGAATTCCTGCAAGAACACACAGAACCACCAACAACTGTGTAGTAATCAATGGATATATTCCACGTGACGAACAAAGAGCCAGGAATTCCAGGCCAATGACAGAGTATTCAGTTATGATTTGGAAAGAGTATCAAGTAGGCAGATGCTTCAGAGAGTGACCTCCCAAACCCAATTTAACAACCACTTAAACTATCTGGGAGTGGTTAGAGGAAAATGCTTTAGTAAAAATTAAAAATAGTTCCGCTGCAACTCCTCAGTGCTGCAGGAGAAGGGAGAAGCGTGAGAAGGGAAGGCGTTCAGCATCCACGTCACGCTCGCTACAATTCCTTTCCTGGAACAACCCAGCCTACAACCGATTATTCTTAGCCTTTCTCTGCCACCAGCCACCACCACCACTCCCAGAGGTGGGGATGAATGTGAAAATTAGGTCTCAAAATCTAGGAAAGGGCTTGCTTCTCTAATTGTAATAATTTCCTATTCAAAAACAAAAACAAAAAAAACAAAAAAAGGTAGCCCCAACTCTTATTTGGTAGAACTGGATGAACTTCTGTGAAAATAACATGTATTTTTCCATGCAAACTGACAGTCACACTTTTTAAATAAGAAATAAAGTCCAAAAAAAAAAAAAGAAAAGAAAAGAAATAAACTCCTTGATTATTGAATGAAAAATCTGAGATTACTAATGCAACCACTAAATTTTTCATGATATATTAGTATACGTTATAATACAATTAGGTTACAAAACTATTTGATGTGTGACATAATAAAACAGTAAGTACTTTTCCAAAAGCATATCTTAAGAGTCATGCTCTGAGAACTTACTTATCTCTCTGAAGAGCTTTGCAAAAGATTTCCAGTTTCAGATCATTTATGTTTATATCTTCCTCCTTCACAGCAAAACAAAAAAATCCTCATTAAGTCCTTTTCTTTAAAAAAAAAATACGTTTACATTTGAGTTGTCAACTCCTATTTCTGCGTAATTACTGCTTTACTTAAATACCCCTTTAAAATATTAACACTACACAGAAGAGTAGGCCAATTAATAACTTGAGAATTAATTTCTTTTTGATAATTGGATTTTACCAGAAACCTTGAGAGGGTTAAGGTTTTAAATAAGATCATGTAAAAGCCATAACACTTTTCTTTTTAAAACACTTGTATTTCACCTTTTTAAAAATAAAATGTATTGGGGTGATACTGATTAATAAGATTATACAGCTTCCAAGTATACATTTCTAAGATGCGTCATCTGTGTATTGCATTGTGTGCCCATCACCCAAAGTCAGACCTTCCACCACCATATACACCTGACCCCCTTGCCCTCCTCTCTGGCAACACCATGCATACCATTGTCTGTGTCTGAGTTTGTCTGTCTTGTCTGTTCATTTGCTGCTTCCAGTTTTATATTTCATATATGAGTGAAACCATATGGTTTTTGACTTTTTCTGTTTATTTTGCTTAGCATGATAGTATCAAGATCTATCCATGTTGTTCCAAATGGCTATTTTTAAAATCTACCAAACAACGTTCAACTGTAAATCCAACTAGTTATCCTACAGCGTTTTCATTATAATCCCCTTTGTCCGAAGGCTGAGAAACAGCTTTTCTTAGGGTAAATACTATCTAGGATAAATTGATAAAGCAACAAAAATTGAGGAACTAATAATGACTTAGTAAGTTAAAGAGAAGAAAAATACCTCAGGATTTTGAAAAGCAGCATATTTTTATCTTTGCATGGAAAAAAAAAAATCTGGGAATGTGTGAGAATTATCAGGAAATGAAATCTCCTGACAGCTTTTCTATACATAATCCAAGAGTGAGGGATAGCGGAACCAAATGGTCTTTTTCACTCTTTCATGACCGACTAAAAGAGGTATTTTTTTCTTATTTTCTGGATTCAGTTCTATAGAAAGCCCTATGTAAATCTGATACTTGCCTCTGATCATCCCAAGTGAATTTACTTACATCATCAATATATTCCAGCAAGTCCAAAGCTTTCTTGAAATCGTATTCATTAGCTCTTCTGTTTTCTTCACAGATATAGAGCTGTGGCAAGTTAAAGTAAAAATAAGGACTAGTTTAAGTTAAGACATAATTGAGACTTGATATACTTAGAAAAGAAGTCATTGCCTTTCAAGTAAGTTATCAGTATTTTTATGGTCAAGAAGTGTTAATTTGCAAATTACACTCCATCTACCTCACAGTAAACTGTTTTTCAAAACATAAATATGTTTAATCAGTAATTAATGTGAATAACTTGGCATACACATATCTATCTATAATACTTTCCATTTATAGTCTTAGGTTCAAGGTAGTATACACATTTCAGCATTCTTTAAAGCATTTTCCTTGCAATTAAATGGCTGTCCTTGCACTTTTAAAACAATTCCTTTGAAATGATGCCCTTTCAAATAGTTTAAAAAACTGAGATCTCTGATATAGCATGCAGGTGGGTCTACAGTTTACTTAAAAGATAAGGAAACATACAGCAACGTGTTACTAACAATTATCCCTGGTTGGTTAGATGATAGCTGAGTATATACTCATTTCAGTATTTTGGAAATTTCCTGTGATTTTATGATCAGAAAAAGACTAGCCTTATTAAAAATGTTATTTTGAATTTTTGCTATTTTTTTAATAACTAACAAACTTTATTTAAAAATGTTGTATATAATCCTTAAGTAGCAAATACTCAAACTATTTCAGAAAAAACAGCTATTTACTTTTCACTGCTTTATAACACTTAAAAAAACAATATTGTTTCCGAATATCTTTTTTTCTCCAATGATAACACCTCTGAACTTCGAACGTGTTATTGAAATTGCTGTTGTATCAGAGGAATAGTGGCACCATTTTTTCCTTTTTACTGATACATAAAATAATGGTGAGCATCTTAGATTTTCAAATTAAATCAGCAATATCAGGAGAGGCTGTTGCTGAAATCTGTTACTAATAGTAAAAGAAATCTGTTACCAATAGCTAGTGTATGTGTGCTTGAATTATTTTCTTTCTTTTTAATATAATTGTAGCAAATTCAAGGCAATCCTGTAACATCATTCTTGCATTTGACAAGCTTTCTTGAAAGGAGAAAGAGAAGTAGAGCTGAAGCTACAAGTGCTAATAGCAACAACACACTCATCTAGGCTGCAGCCCACAACCCTGCAATGCAGTTAGCAACGCCGGGGTCATGATCGGGAGGAAAAGGGTGAGGGTGGCATTACAGGTTCTCAAGTCCAGGTCCTGACAGCACTGAAATGTGTCTCATACTTGTCCCAAACGAAAAAGCAACACACAAGTAACTTCTGGTGAACAGGACAGGCATCGTTAGGAACAAGCGGGGATTCACGGGGGAGGCAGCAGCTAACCGCTCTCCCAGGCAGATGCTAACAGCTATTTTAGGGAAATATTTATCAGGAAACACGCATGATCCCCACTCTTAGGAACCAGACCCAGGGCCCAAGAAACCCTGTCCGGAGGCTCAGGGGCGAGGGCGTGGGAAGCACGTACGCCCACGAGCTGCGCCGCGGTCAGCACTGGCATCGCGCTGAGCGGCCTCTCCGCCAGCAGCTGGTCGGGCAGCGTCTCCTGGTGCAGCAGGAAGCGCTCCTGCTCGGCCATCCCTGGAATGCAAAGTGGGGCAGATTTCACTTCTGCTGTCATAAAACTGATCTGAATTTAAAAAGAAAAAGGAGCATCTCTAGAGGTAATCACACCACTACAAAATGACGTTTGCGAGTTTTAATTCTGCTTAGATTCCTGATTAACACATATTCATGGTTTGATCCACGTCACAGGAGTATCACAGCAACACAGTTGGGTGAAAGGGGGAGGCAGAGGTAAGGAAACACACCCTATTCCTTAAAGAAGCGGTAGAGCACAGCCCCCCAACTCTGTCCCATTTTTCGGGTAACCCAGTCAAGTGCTTCCTCCCCGCAGTCTCCAGTCTACTTTCATTCATTAAGGAAAACGATCTACTTAAAAGCCACCATGAGCGTATTCCAGGGAAAATAAAACCTGGATGATTATGTGGCAAACCTCTTAAGCAGCAATGGTTACCTCTGGAGGACGAGGTGACAGGGCTTTCCTCGCCATCAAGTATCCAGGCTGTGGCTTTGCCCATGAATGAGCTGGATTGGAGGGCAAAGGGGTGAGAACTGCTAAGTAGCCTCAAAAACACAGCAGTCACAGCACAATGGAGTGACCGAAACACCAAGGCTCATTCAAACATGGGCCTTATTCCACAAGACTCCAAATTTTGTAAATAAATAAATAAATAAAACACTTTTTGTGTCATTTCCATACCTAGAAAAACAGATTTGGAAAATACACAAAACAGTAACAGAAAATCTGTCAGGTCTGTGCAGTAAGACTCTAAAGCTGGGGTGTCAGACTCATTGTCCCCGGGGAACAGATCAGCCTCGTAGTTCCTTCGAAGGGCCGAATGTAATTTTAGGGCTGTATAAATGTCACTACTCCTTAACAGTTAAGTGAGCTGGGCAGAAACAAGGTGCCGGACTGGATAAAACAAGGTGGAGGGCCGGATTCGGCCTGTGGGCCTTGTGTTTGCCACCCGTGCTCTAAAACATAAGAACATCCTCTCCCCTGACCCCTCAACTCAATGGTTCTAATGTCCTTCAGTGACCTATTATTCACTATGCTTGCAAAACGGTGACTTCCCAAGTCAATCATTCTTTATATATTAATTAATTGGCATTCCTTTTTTGCTAAAGAAGCATTTCATTAATCCCTCCCCTATTGGGTCTCACTGTAGATTTGTGGGCTTTTCTTTTTTAAACGGAAATAAAATCCTTTACCACCATTCTTTTTGGCGTTTGAATTGTCCCTGAACCTGGCCAGGCTTGGGGAGCTATTGTGTTGTTGGATATTTCTCCATTAACTTTGCTTTCTGGTCCAACAAGACTTGCCAAGATCATTTCTTCCATAAGCCCCCATTTCCTTTTGCTGAGAAATGGTAGTTAGAAACCAAAATATGGCACTAGGTATACGCATACTCCTGGGATGTCATGGCTTTTAGGTCTTTTCAGTCAATAGAGCCAGTCATTTTTAAACAATCATGATTCCATTCTGTACCTCCAATTTCATGCAATAACAGTATTCACCCCTCTATCCTTCCTTCTCCTTGGTTCTCAAAATAACAGTATATTTGACCCTTTTCTTAATCTACAACATGCACAAAATAGTTTCACAAAGATGACATCAGAAAGTTGTGAACCTGGGGACAGAGGGGAGCAAAAAGGGGATGGATGTAATACAACAAAAATAAAATTAAAACAACAAAAAAAAGAAAGTTGTGAACCTGAAACCAAGTATTTCAGAAGAACCACTACCTACAACAAACCCAGGAGTGAAAGTCAAGATTTCTTTGCAGTTCTCCTAAGAATGAGTCAATAAAAGTGCTTTGCTCAAGTCGTTTAAATTTATTCTTAGGAATTATTTAAAATACACATTACTTTTCTCTAAGGAGACAATCCCAAGTACATAACTGAATAATGAGCTAAGGGAACGGAATAGGAAGCACTCCTCTTAAGGGACAGATGGGGCCTATTTCTAAAGGATCCCATTAAATGATACAGAAACGTATTATATGAGTTCACTGACAGCAGGATGGAGCTGTATGGTTTCTTATTTAAATTCTCTTTTACCTTCAATTTTTTCTTGCAGTATATCTTCTGAAAAATCTGAAGCTAATGCAGCCAGTTTACTCAAGCCAAGAAGGGTTTTTTTCTTTGCAAAGTAACGAGTTTCCATATTTGCCAAGCCCAGAAGTGTCGCGTGAGCCTGCAATAAACACATGACAACTGTGAAGAGGTCCTGGTTCCTAATTTAAATTGAAATAGACATTAAGTGCAACTCAAACCTTTTAGTCCCTAAGCACATCAATATTAGCAAACCGTAACACTAATGAGTAAAATACCTGGCAAAGTAATTTTACAGTAACATGTCAACCAACAACCCACACTTATTATTGGCAAAAGAGACATGTATAAGACATTTGCTTTATAACAATTATATATTATTCATTTCAACATCCTGCCAAGAACTTTAGAATTTATAGTTTTTACTCGAAATTTGAGTATTGTACATGAGAAAATACTCATTACAAAAAAGTCAACTGTTATGTTAATCAAACCTTTGTGCTTTATTTTACTAATATAACAGTCAAATCACAATGGACTATATATTTTAATTGAGATATTAGAGGTGATGGCAATACTATCATGAATAAAAATGTCAAATTATGTGAGAGAAGAAGAGATACACATTTAAAATAATTAACAAGTTAATACTTTAATTACTAAAACCTACATTAAAACTGAATAAACGATTACCTGAACCTGCTCTATATAACTGAATCCTTACCTTTTCTAGTTCTTGGCTATTAATTTCATGTAACCAGCTGAGATGTTCATGAGCTTGCAGAAAATCCGCCAGCTGTCCATGTTGAGCAATGGGCTGAGATAATAATTTGCCCCTCTTCCCTTTTTCCAGATACCAGCGGAAGAGAAAGTCTGAAAAATTCTGTAAGTAACACAACCAAAAATCCAATACTACTTAGTAAGAGTTTTTTTAAATTTTTTAATATTATTTATTCAATGTATGGTTGCATTTCACCTGCCTCCAGCCACAGACCTGGCTGGAGACCTGGTTTGCAACCTGGTTATGTGCCCTGGCTGGGGAATCGAACCTGTGACCTTTGGGTTCACAGGCTGGCGCCTTATCCACTGTGCTACCAGCCAGGGCTCTTAGTAAGAGTTTTTTAAAAATACATTTTTGATAATAAAATATTAAGTTTCTTCCAAAGGTCTCAGACTCCAGAACAGAAATCTTGTTTTTAACACTGATTTCCTATATTATAGGATCCTCAAAAATCACCTAATTGAATCACTTCATTTGACAAGTGAGGACATTCAGATTCAAAAAGATCTTGCTCAAAATCATGCAGAATTTAGACGTGCACTGTCCAATATGGTAGCCACAGTCACATGTAGCTGTTTAACGTCATTAAAATTGAGAAATTCAGCAGCTCAGTCACAGTAGCCACATGCCGAGGCCACATGTGGCTGGAGGGCTCCTTTGGGCACACGAAAGCAACATCCCCATGGCTGCAGGAGTCCCAGTGGACAGGGCAGCGAGGCTGTCATGCCCAGAGTGGAAGGCTCTCAGTGATAGATGTCTGCGTGAAGTGGCCATGTGGACTGGCACCATTAACCAGAACCTAGAGAGGTCCCCAGCGACAGCCAGTTTTCCCTGTAGTGGGTGTGTGCAGGATGCTGGAGTGGCTGGGACAGGGCGCTGAAAAGGTAGACAATGTCTTACAGAGTCAAAGTACCTGAGATTCCCCTAGAGGAGGCATTGGCAATGAACACATCATCCCATAGACTTTTGAAATTAAATAATGTAACAAAAGCTGCAACTGAGCCCTTGCCAACCTCTGTTCTTGAACTGGGGGATCTGCCTCCTCTCATTTGCCTCCCACAGGTGCAGTATCATTGGTTTCCATCTTTCTGGGTCTTTTATACACAATATCCAAAATACCATTTTAAAAAATAAGCAGAAAAATATGACTACTAAGCAGGCAATAAAAGCAGATCTAAGAATGATCAGATCTGTATTCCAAAAGGACTTTAAAATAACAACTAAGGGAAACAAACAATTCAAAAATGGGTGGAAAATGTCAACGGGGAACTAGAATCCATAAAAAGAATAAAAATGATGGGCATGAACTCATTTAGCTTAGTACTACTACGAAGTACTAGTTAAACTGTGCCTAACAATTAGGGACTGATCAAGTAAGTTATATTCATTCCATGAAATTACAAAACTATTTTAAAATGCTGTTGCGGAAAAATATGTTGTTGTGGAATATCTGATGTTATGGACAAATGTTCATGATGTATTAAGTAAAAACAGTTGACAAGTTGTCTATAATAATAGAAAGTAAAAAGCCTAGAATATAAACCAAATGGTTCTCTCTGGATGGTGGGAATTTATAAATGATTTTTATTTATTATTTTCAGAGACAGGGGAAGGAAGAGAGGCAGGGAGGGAGAGAGACATCGATGTGTGGTTGCCTTTCACCTGCCTCCAGCTACGGACCTGGCTGGACACCTGGCTTGCAACCTGGTATTGTGTCCTGACTGGGAATCGAACCAGTGACCTTTGGGTTCACATGTAAGCAACTTTTTAAAATCTTCTTTTAGTTTTTAGGGGTTTTCTGGATTTTAAACAACGTTACTTTTCTAGTGAGGAAATAAAACACCAGTTTTTACATAAAAATCAAACGACTGAATAAACCGGCTATAAAGAGCAGCATAAACTCACCTATACAGTGTCATATGGGACCTTTTTTTACAAATAGGAAGCATGGCCCTAGCCGGTGTGGCTCAGTGGATTGAGCCCCAGCCTGCGAACCGAGGGGTTGAGGTTCGATTCCCAATCTGGACACGTGCCTGGGTTGCAGGCCAGGGGCAACCACACATTGATGTTTCTCACCCTCCCTTTCTCCCTCCCGTCACTTCTCTCTAAAAAAGTGAAAAATAAAATCTTAAAAAACAAAACAAAACAAAACAAAACAGGAAGCATGATTTTTAAACAAGGTAAAACAGCCATCTTAGGTGTATGGAAATCTGGGCTGTCTAAACGTATCAGCCTATGCTATCAGTTGTGCATTCAAAAATTTAAAACTTGCAATATTCATACACCTAAGTAAATATTTCAGTGGTGTTTATAATATAAATAAATATACAAAACGCAGTCTACCGATTTACAAAGAAACAAAATATACAAATCAGTACCTAAGTTAACCACCTCCTAAACACTGCACGCAAGGTCTGCAACGGCAGGACCCTAACTCAGGAGCGCCCGTTACCTGATCGGCAAACTGGGTCATGTAGCGCTGGAGTCTGGTCTGGTTGTCAGTTAGCTCGCACATCTGTACTAAGATGTCAAAGTCACAGTATTTTTCTGCTAACGAAGCAGCCCATGAGTACTGGCCCAGTGTGACTGTGGAAATGATACCAGGTGGAATAAAATTCTTGTTAGTAAAAACTTAAAGTGTAATTTTAAAAAAGATTCTTGCAATTTTACCTTTATTTATATTACATACTAAAAATAACTAATGGAACAGAAACCTTTCCAGTTACCGGCATTTGGTTTCAGAATCCATATAACATCACTAATGATGCAAAATCAGGCCCGCTTCATCACTGCCTACCGCAGACGCTATTTCCTTCCTTCACATACTAGCACGACAAGCTACGTTTCCTAATCCTAATGAAAACCAGGTTGAACAAATGAACACGCAAACACTGTACACCTTTGCTTCAAATTCTTGGCATAGTCACATCGATGACATGACACTGAGTACACCGCATTCATGATGTGACTCCTTCAACTGTTCTGCAAATTCAAAGACCCACAGCCCAGGCTAAATAGCGTGCACTTACGAAGCGGAGACAAGAGATCTGATCTTTTCTGTATGTATTCAATTTCCAGGTTGTTAAATCTTTCTTGATCACTGGATTTGTCCAGAGACTTAAGCTGACAAGTATAGCCATCCAAGAAGCAATCAATCAATGAGACCAGCTGCTCTGTCAGAATGCTCCGGAGTTTGCTGTCGGCCTGAGGATACACCCTCTTCAGGACAATCTCGTGCTGGCGAGTGATTGCCGTCCGGATGCCGGCAGGACCGCTCGTTGCTATGAAATCACACAAAGTGACAGGGTAAGTGAGGGTTGTAAATGGCCAGGGGAAGGGCCATCTGCCTAAAATTTATGTCACTTGGCCACTGCTAGAAAAATAATCAGAGAGGGGTTCAGCTGACACCTCCCTGTCCTGTTCAAACCCCAATTTTTCCATGGGCACTTCCTCAGCAAAGCCCAGTAAACATGACTCTTCTTCCTTTGTTTTAAATTCCTTTCATGCTGCTCCACTCCCTTCTTAAATTGTCAGCATAAATATGCCCAAGGCCAGGGCCTGCTTCTATGAACAACCATATGCAATAAAGCCTAATAGATGTATAATAAGTACTGAGTCAATAAATAAATCAGAGAGACCTAAAAATTATTCCAAGGGAATAGAGCAATTTTCACAAGACTTGCTCCTTTTGATGGTACTTAAAAAGTTATTTTTCATTTCACATACAAACCTGTACTAAAGTAATAATACAGCTTCCAAAAATGATGGCTCATTGGAATACATTTTGAATAACTGCTAATAATCAGCATATTTGGGCTCAGTGTTTGCAACCTCACCTGTCCATGGAATATATTCAGGTTCTTTTCCTAGTGGCTCTTCTCTTCTGTACAAGGAGTTTCTGTTTTGTCGATATTGACTAGCAGCTTGCAGCATGTCCTATAAAACAATGAAAGTCATTATCATACACAAAGCAATGCATCCCAGTATTTTTAAAGATAATGCAAAATATCAAAGTCTTTATTAACATTAAAAAAAAAAACCACTCAACATATATCTGCATGATAACTTTTTGTTTCTTTCTACATTTGAAATTTATTTAAGTCCATAATCTAACTTTAATTTTGGAAAACTGTAGTAACCAAAGTTAAAACAAAACAAAACAAAACCATTATTATAAAGTACATTAGCTAAAATGAAGTGTAACATTTTAATCAATAAGCAGTGAGCTTTTGAGTAATTAAAATATTTAGACAGTTACATTAGCATGAACACATATGCAATGATACACGTGGGTGTATATCCTTCTCCAAAGAAAAGGTTTATTCTACTAAATACAACTGAGGATTAGAAAAACTCTGCACAAGGCAAATATTCAAAAAGTTGTTAATTGATAAAAATGACAATTTTTCAAACTTTCTGGAATGAACAAATGGCTAAATGCTTATATATTCTTCATGATAGAGTAGGAATATAGAAACCACTTCCTCGTTTATCCACACTATGGACTTTCATTTGCTGATACCACCACATTTTGATACCTTGATAATGGTGTTCACGTTGACCACTACCTCGGCCCATTCAACTGACTCCAAGGACGAGTCCTTCAAGACCTGCTCCTCATGCTCCAGCAAACACTCACAGATGGTGTCTACCTGGGACACCTGAGGCAGAAGAGAGACGTCAACCAGAAGTAAAATTACAGTGATAGGAAATTATTACAACTCCTACATTTACTCAATGGACTTGTCTCATTAAGTCACACATACCGTCAGCTCCTAAGTCAGAAAAAAAAGGGCTGAAAAATTTAAAAACCAAGCAAAGTTCAAAGCTCTTAACTTTGAAGCATTAGAATGCCCAAATAACTAAGTCTTAAGGGAATTCTGGACTGTTATCAGGTAGATTTTTAAATTTAAATATCAAACACAGTTGACCCTTAGTATCTGAATTTCCTGCATCTGTGGGATCCAGAATATTTGAAAAAAAAAACAACAGTTAAATTGTCACTGATGTGTACTGTGCATCTAGGCCTACCATGGATGCACCTGTGCTGAGCATGTACAGACATTATTTTTTCCTGTCATTATTCTCTAAACAATAAAGTATAACTATTTACATAGCACTAAGTATTATAAGTATTCACGCATATCCCCTTTCCAGCTCTTTTTACTACCGTTAGAACCACGGCCACAGGGAGTTTAAGACCAGGAACCACCATGAGAAACTAAGATCAATGGCTATTTGACATAAGCAGTCTGTAACATCACCGTTTCCACAGGGAGCAGCCTTCTGAGGCACTGACTGAACTTTAGGTTCGTTCTACTGTATTCCTACGGTAGCACTTGCCCAAGCACAAGGGCTGTGGACTACAGTGTCCAGCTGCCACCGGCTGGCCTGCACCTTATCTTTTCTCCCTCTGAAGTTCATACGGTTTTCTTTTTCTCCGAAAATAAATTGGATCTTAAAAGCGAGGTAACAGCAGGGTGCTACAGGTGGCTGGGGAGAGGCTAGTGAAGGTGAGGGCAGGATCAGGGGACCAACAAGGGCCAGTGCAGCATGCAGGGCCAGCAGGCAGGGTCACTCTGAAGCCCTGAAGGGGCGCCAGGAGGGAGCAGGTACTGGGAACACGGAGAGAGCAGAGCCTTGGTCTCTAGAGGGCACAGCAGACCGAGGTGGAAGCAGGAGGGGAAGGAAGCTGGGGGAACAGCCACTCTGGCCTCTGATGGCACCTCCCCTTCAGCAAACCCGACAGGAAGCCAGAGGCAAGGGAGTTCCCTGGCAAAGAGGCCCTGCTGGGAGACAGAGGAAAGCACCCAGCGTAGGAGAGGGAGGATTTCCTAGTCAATGCTGCAAGCCTTAAGAAAGCAATGAATGAGTGATGTTCATGGGACATGGTCAGCACCTAAGGTGCACAGGCCTAGGCCACATTAAGGGAAGGAAGAGGACTGTCTCACCTCTCTGAAAAAGACATCTGCAGGGGTCAGGCTGGAAGGGATGCCACAGTCCCTCTTATTTAAAGCAATCAACACCGCTGTGTTCACGAGGTCAGGCAGCCGTGAGTGGTGGTTCTTGAGGACGATGGCAGCTGACAACTTTTCCGCATGCTCACAGAGCAACAGCCGGGTCGCCATGGGCAGCCCTCTTGCCGGGAAAGTGCGCAGGCGTCCAAATAAGCCCACCTGGTGGAGACACAGACACACGTGTTCTCGCGGAGCATTTAGAGAGACACAGAACAAGGCTGTCACGTTCCCACCAGAGGCACGTGGGGCACGGAACTGCAGCCTACTCCGCCACACAGTACCTCTGGCCGTCTCTCCTTGTGGCCGTTTCTGACACACCCACACACCCACTTGCCCAATTCAGCCAGGACCACTAACTCCCGCAAGAAACAGACGTTCCAGTTCTAAGGCCAGGGTCACTGCAGAATTTCTGTCCCCTGCTGTCTCTTCTTATTTCTCAAATCACTGCTTATGGTTATCAAAGCAGTAAAATCCTATCTGCATCCATTAACTCCCCCAGATTTGAGACCTTTGTGGACCATTAACTTAGCAATCTCTCCATTCAACAACTGATTTCCAGAACCTAAAAGTGAAATAGAGGTGCAGGTGGGGGAGTCTTCAATCCTTTCATTTCCTACCACTGATGTACTCGGTGCCCATTTCTGGTACATGACTAGGTTCCTGAAGTTCTCCTTTGCTTTCTATTTGATAAAGCATTACAAAATGCGAATTACGAAGAAGCCAAGAGATATAAATACTTTTTTCACATTTCGAGCATAATCCACTTCATTAATAGTGGTCTCATTTTTTTAATATGTTGAGGCTTATTTTCAATACAGAAAAAAAAAAGAATCGAGATCGCCAAAGAATTCCTCCTGACCTGAGTAATCAATGAGCTCGGTTAGAACGTTTAATGGTGCAGAGACGGAGAACCCTCCAGCCTCCAGCCCGGTCTTCTCCCTATGGTGTTCAAGTTTCCTTCGTAACTATGCTTTTATGGTATTTGTATGTTAGAAGTTACCTTCTTAAAACACAAGAGGATCATGCCAGACACTTTGTTCTGTTTCTTAATGTTGACAGCATCCCATATTTTTCACATTTAGACATTCCTCGGTGCTTTTAGTGACTAGGGAATACTTCAATGAATCAACCTGTGTATTAATTTATTCATTTCTGCGTAACTTGGCCACTCCTCCCATTAAGAGGTGGAATCAATTTTTTAATCCCTTTCATCTGGGCTGGTCTTACGACTTGCTTTGATCAGTGACACTTTGGTGGACGTGACTTATGTGGCATTTGAGGTGAGACATGAAACTACAGTTTCTACGTGCACACCCCTGGAGTGCTGCCCTGACACTACAGGACGCCGTCAGCCTAAAGGGGGAAGAGAGATTAGGTGAAGGACTAACAAGTGGCCCCAGCTGGCAGCCAGCATCAGCTGCCAGTCAGGTGACAAGCTTGGGACCTTCCAGCTCACCCCACCCTTAACGCAGCTTAAGGAGTGGTGAGTGGTCCTAGGGGAAATAGATAGCAGAACCCCTCAGCCCACAGAATTGTTTTAATCCACCTGTATGCTGAGGTGGATTGCTGTGTTTTACCAGTTACTGTTAACTACTAATGGCTAATACTGAAAATCTGACTAATTAAACAATTACATCAAGAAAGAAAACTTTCCCCCATCCCTCTGAAACCCACGTAAAACGCTGAAAAAGAGGGGCTGAATGAACGGAGTTCTCTCGCCAAGACAGCGAGCGCAGAGGCGCCAAACCACAAGTCACAACTGACGCCAACGGCGGGGTCATGGACAACCAGGGGTTCCCTGAACCGGCCTAGTACTGCACCATCCCCTAAGGCGGCACTATCCACCCCCGTGGCGATCTCCAGTCAACGAGAAATAAACCTTAAAACACTTGGCTCCTCAGGGGCGTGGGCCGCCTTCCGCGCGCTCGGCAGCCACACACGCAGTGAGTCACCGCGTGGAGCAACGGGCCGGGGACACTCGCCATCCCGGCAGGTCCAGCGGCAGCGCTGGCTGGAGCCCCTCCCACGCAGGCCTTGCTGATTTTCAAAGGACAGGCAAAAATGGGATTACATTCCCTCATTTGGATATAAGCATGGCAGCCACTACTGACGGCAGAAAGGGGTGATTTTTGTGTAACAATTCTGCTAAGCAGCAAAAACCATTTTCTAATTTTAGTTTAGGCTCAATATAAATGAGACTATCCCTTTTTCAAAAAGTACTTTAAATGAGAATTTGATTCTACTGGCACTTCAAAATTAAAAGTTCACAGATAAAAATCCTGTTTTTATCACTATCGTTCTTCCCTGTCTTTCTAATAATACAAAGTAAATTTATTAAAAACCAAAGTTTTATATGTAACAGCACCCAGGAAATCTGAATTACAGGCACGGTATCATAGGATGTTACAAAAAAACTAAACCCTTCTGCTGAAATGCACTATTTTTCTGCTTTTTATCTGACTTTCGATGGAGCTTTTATAGTTGAAGTGACAGGCCTCCACATATCCCTCTGACCGGTTTACTTCTAAATTGGAAAAGCAAATGTAAAATGCCAGCTGTGCCCCACCCAAAGGAACACCTCTGTCCTGGAGGAGCTGACAAGGGGACAGCAGGGCAGGGGCCTGGGAGCCCTGGTCACAGCGACTGGGCTGCTTACTTGGTGAATGAAGTCCATGAGGAAAGAATGGGCCTTCATCTTGTCCTCTAGCTGGTGAAGAATAATCAGCGATGTGTTGCTGAACCCAGGTGCTTCTGTTGAAACACAGTAACAAAGCTTAAGAGATGTAACATAGTGGTTTTATAATAATTACTGCTATTAAAATAAAATATTAAGAAAAATCTACAAAAAATAAAAACCTTTTAAAAAAATTCAATGTTTTATAAAATAAGATTTTATTTATTTTTAGAAAGAGAGGAAGGGAGGGAGAAAGAGTGGGAGAGAAATACTAATGTGTAGTCGGGTCTCACACACCCCCAACTAGGACCTGGCCCACAGTGCAGGCCTGTGCCCTGACCGGGAGTCGAACCAGTGACCTTTCAGTTTGTAGGCTGGCACTCAATCCATTGAGCCATACCAGCCAGAACGGAAACACCAATCTTTCACTGCAATTATTTATAACACTGAAGATTTTTAAAATTTAGAGAAAAAAATAGGGAGTTTGATGCAATTCACACAGTATTTATTCAAAATACAAAAAGTTATTACTAATTTAATCGCTTATTTTATGTTATTCTAAGCCTGTCAGCTCTAAAGAAAGAGTCAAACAAAGAAACACTGAGGTTTCCTTGCTAAAAATGAGGCTCAGCGAGCTTGCGAGGCAGGAAACCTGGAAGACGAATGGACGTGTGAGATAGTCCCTGGCTCCTGGCCCTGCAGGCCGAGCTGCGGTGGAAGGTCAGAGGGCCAGCCCCCGGGCCAGCAGCCAAACACCGGGCAAGAGCACATGCTGTGCCCACTGGACATGCTGGGGTTTGCTCACTGCAGCCCTTACGGAAATGCACCATTTCTATTGGCCAAATCCAGCAATGATGCCAAAAATTATCCTGTAATTCAGGACAAAATGCTACCTATGACGTCAACTACCTTTCAGAAGTAAAATGCTGAGGCAGTTAGTAGGGCTAATTAATCACTGCCTTCAGCTAAAACAAGCTGATTTGCCCCAATGTTCCTTCAGTCTCTATCCTGTCATGTAGATTTGACTGAAGACCTCAAAATCCGTGAGAAGTTACAACCTTTTTAAAAATATTGAATTAACATTGAAGTGTTTCACAAACAAACAAAACATATGCTTTGAGGCACTTTAACTAAAGAGCCAGAACGTTCTCCAACCAGCCGTTCCACACGGGCAGCTCTTACCCTCAGGGACAGACTCCGCCCACCGCGGGTCTGAGGCAGGGTAGTCATCCACCAGGTCCACACTGATCTGGGCAACGGCCCTGTCTAGTTCACTGTCAGGACCCAAGTCCGAGCGGGAGGAAAACAGTTCATCAACCATTATTTGGGCGTGACCTAAATCTTTTCTGAAATAAAAAATGAAGACAAAAGTATTAAAGGAGGTAAAACAGTTTTAATGCTCACCAGGAAACAGTTAATTGTGAAATTAAAGTCCCATTTTTTGCCCAAAGTTAATTTTAATAACATTAATTTAAAAGGGATAACTTATGTATTCGTTAACTCAACAAACATATGTTGAATACTCAGAATAGGTAGGTACTGGAAACAGGAGAAACAACATTAAAAAGCCAGCCTAAGACTTCACAAACTATAGTGTAGTGAGGACTAAGAGGAGCAAACAAAAAATTTCATCCACTGTGATTGGGGAAGAATACGGAAAAATTCCTGGAGGAAGGGTCGGCTGCCTGCCACTGCAGAGGTCAGGGAGGCGGGGGAGGAAGTGGGGGGGCGCACAGAGCACACCAGGCCTGTGAGCGGGGGTGCCCCATCTCAGCAGAGAACTCAAGCCACTGAAGGGAAATGATATTGTCCAGGGAGGAGAAAGGAAGAGAGCTGCCAAGGCTGACCTTTTAAACACCACCAATTAAAGCCAGTATAAAGAACTAAGACTTTAAACACTGATCATGAAAAACTGGTGTTTTCAACCCAAACACTATTGACGGATAACGAGTTACCTCATGCTTGCACTTGCATTAGCTTGGCTATAAAACTGTCAGTCAACAATGTGTTAATGAACACATGGATGTAGTTTGTTGCACGAGCTAACTCGTGTTTGTACTTGCATTCGTTTTTGTACAAATTGCCAGCCAGCATGTTAAATTGGTCAGAGATGAGAGGACAAGGTGAAATGAACCCGAAAGGAGATAAAGCAGGTGGCTCATAGGAAGACATGAGATAAACCCCAAAGGGACAGATCACAAAATCAGAGTACAGGACGTCTCATACACCATGTTACAGGGTTTGAACACACTGACCAGAAAGGCACTAAGGATATGTCATCTCAGTTCTGTTTTCCCAAAAGATCATTCTAACTATGACATGGAGAAGGGATTAGATGAGGGATCAGGTAAGGGGGAGAAAAAGCCAGTAAGAAAGTCACTGCAAAACGCTAGGCACTGAGGGTGGCCTCCACTAGGAGCAGAGGCAGAGAGTGGAGACACGTCAGGATTGAGAGACAGGAGGGAACTCTGGCAATGGGTAGGACCTGGTGTGAGGGGATGACTCCCGTGTTTCTGCTCTGAACAAATGAATAGCTGCTGATACTTGTCACAGAACGGGAGCAGAAAAGAGTGAGCTTTGGAGAGGAGAAGTGCATGGTTGAATATGCTGAAACGGAGGTGACTGTGAAATGTAAACATTCTTGAACTGAAATCAGTGGCCCAGGTCACGGTAAAGCTGTGTGTCCTCAGCAAATGAAGCCAGTGAAGGAGCCATGACCGTGCAGGGAAGAGAGAGAAAAGAATGGGAGGCAACAGCAAAGCTGAAGTTCAAAAACACATTTTCGCCGTAACGGCATCATTCCCCCGACTTGCTCCTGCTGGTCAGCAAGTAAGGAGCACGTCAGTAAAACGTGTTGTCAGAAGGAAACCAGAGTTTTCAAAGCTTGTTTTACCTGCAGTACTGCAGGAAAGCAGCCTTTAGCAACCTGGTTTTATCTTCCTGGGCCATGGTCTCATTCTTCACAGAGGCCTCAAACATCATACTCTGTAAAGGGACAAAACTATAATTTAGAGGTGAAAGTATCAGAATATTCTTAATCATCGGACTAAAAACTGGGCCCACCTCTGACAGCAACAACCCGGGTACACCAGCTGTCTACCACCCGCTTTGTACCCATGGTTTATATACATAAACACAGTGCAACAAGATGAAATGTGCAGAGGACTGACCAAGTCCTATAGAAAAGGTATATATAACTGAGAGATTGTGAGTAAAATTATTGGGGATTTCATCATAACCAACTTTTTTTGCTCCTATACAGCTCATCACAATATATATTACTAAGCAGAATGGCTGATTTCAAGCTTAAATAGAATTAAAAAAATTTTTAAACAGAATACTACTTACTATAAGGTAGTTTCAGAACATCAGCAGCATCACAAAATCCACATGGTAACAAAAGATTTTTAAAAGTAATTACCTTTTGTTGAAATTATACCAAATCACTTTAGGTTTTTTTTTTTTAATTTTAATATTTTCAGAGAGAGGTGAAGGGAGAGAGGGAGAGAGGAGAGAGAGACATCCATGTATGGTTGCCTTTCACCTGCCTCCAGCTAAGGACCTGGCTGGAGACCTGGCTTGCAACCTGGTTATGTGCCCTGGCTGGGAATTGAACCAGCAGCCTTTGGGTTCTCAGGCCAGTGCCTTATCCACTGTGCTACTAGCCAGGGCTCTCACTTTAATTTTAATGACAGGGATGTAGTCTATATAGTTTACATACTAGTCAAATGGAATACCCCAAACAGTATTAGATACAATCAATCTCCTATAAAAGAATGATAAAAACCCTATGGATGAGAAGTTTCAAGGTTTCAAGACGACAGAAAAATAAAATTGATGGATTTTACCCAGGTCTCCCTTCCAGAAACCATCCTAAAGTCACCAGAAGAAGCACAACCACCCAAACATCTACGATACAACCTACAACTCATGGGGACAGAATCCGGAAGGAAGAGCAAATGGCAGAGCAGTGAGGGGCCAGCGCAGACCGCTGTGTGGGGTGCTGTACAGATGCAGACGAGGATCTGAGGCCAAAGAGAAGGAAAGTACTTGTCGCATTTCTAGAGATCTGGCTTTGGGGAAAATTCTACTGACAGGCATGTGTAGAGCTGCGGGAGGGTGTGAGAAGAGTAAGCCAGTGTAAGCAAGCAAATATAAAATCAGTCCATCACACGCTCCAAGAATCACAAGAAGCTGTATAACAAAGGAACTGTAATCACTATATTACTTCACTCAGTGAACTTGAAAGAATATTCAGTTCCACTGTAATGGGGGAAAATTATACTGGGATGATAAAGGCAGAGAAAGTAATATGTTACCCCAACTTTTCATCTTTTACAATAGAAAATCATAGACTGTCTAAAATTGGTGAATCAGGAGACAGCAGTACATGCACATTAACTAGAAATACTGACAAAAATACCATTAGAGACAGCTACAAGACTTATAGTTAGTTACTTCTGGCAAAAAGGACAAAGGGGATGAGAGATAAAAGAACTAATGTTAATTCCTTCTAAACTGACTTTTAAAAAATTTGTGGGAACTCGTCTGATACAAATGTCAAAGTCATCCAGAACCGCATTACCTCATTGCTTGGTCCAGCAATTGAAGATGCTAAAGAATCTTCAAGGTCTTCTGCTAGCACAGACACGTTTTCCCTCGGAGTAACGGACACTAGTCCGCTGTTTCTAGAAAAAAGGATAGGAAGCCCACCACAGGAACCGGCTCCTAAAATGCTATCCCCTAAAAGAAAGAAAAATACATAATTATATAGAACTAACATTTTCTAAAATCTACCTCTGTAAGCAAAAATCATCTTAATACATACTAAGAATGTTTTCTTTTCCTTTACAACATTACTCCAAATTGAGCTCAGTACTTTAATTCCAGAACAAATGTCAAGAACCTGTTGCTACCTAAAGTGGTAAATTCTGTGTCCTTCAGCTTTAGGACAATAAACACTAGCCTTGCCCTGGCCATGTAGCTCAGCTGGTTGGAGTGTCACCCTGATACACCAGGGTTGTGAGTTCTATCCGGAGTCAGGGCACATATAAATATCAACCAATGAGTGAGTAAGTAAATGTAACAACAAATCGATGTCCCTCTCTCCCTCTCTCTAAAATTAAAAAAGAAAGAAAGAAAAAGAAAGGAAACTAGCTTTGCCAGAATATCAAGTATATATTAAGCAAAAAATTAATATGATTCTTTCTGCAAAATTCAAAATAAGCTACTGCAATGCGATGGGTTCCTCTTGCTAATTCCGCCTTGACTTCCAGAGTAAGCAGATGGGGTGTGTGTGTGGGGGTGGGGGGAGAGCTCGCTCAGTGCCTTCCTTAATGCCATCCCACCCACCCAGGCGAGGCTCTGCTGCTGAGGCTAGGAAACCTATTGCCTCACCTGCATTCTGTCCTCTGCCCCATCTCTTCGGATAAATCTACTGGTTATACCATCCGTCTGGCATTTTCCACTCCTGGATGGCTCTCCCCAAGCCTTGCCCCCCACCCCACAAGTCCAACGCCTGAGATTTCTTAGCCAAGGTCCAGGTACTCTTACTTAAAGAATAACTCAGCCTAACTCACTCTTCCTAACTAGGAATAAGCAGTTAGTTCTTAGTGCCAGTCTTTTCCTTCTTGGCTGCTTTTGGAGAAGATGCCACTATTTCCTGCCCACTCATGTGACAGTTTGGAAATTCTACTTCCCTTTTGGTTTCTCAGTAGGGTTGTGACTTGGGCTACTGTAGGTGCGTGGCCTGAATGTCTCCGTAACACTTGGAGGTACTGTGCTTGGAGCAGCACTTACAGAAGAGAATGAGGACCACAGAGAAGGACTAATGAGTTCACTCATTTCCTTCTCAAACTGCCACCGCACCTTGCGTGCTGAAGACGATTTTCTCCTGCGGCGGCGAGTACCTCCCGGTGCCAGTGGAGCACACAAAGACGGCGCTTTCACTGTACAGGTAGGCCGTCTGGCTTGCATAGTCTGGGACCATCAATCGACACATCATTGACTCTTCAGACTGGAAATTAGATTTCAAATTACATTTAATGAGAACTGAAACAAAAATGTTTGTTGGTATGATTTTATTATTCTCATTTCTGTATAACACCACCATCTTGTAACAATAAAATCATTCAGTGATAGTCCTTATAAAAACCTAAATGTAAAAAAAATCCCAAAACACAATTAAAAAAAAAAACCAAAACCCTAAATGCTACCCAAGAAATAACTTAGAAAATACGCCAGATTAAGCTTATAATAAACATCTGGGAAAACCATCTGTCAAGCTACAAACAGAAAATTTTGGAAACATTTCCAGGGTAATAAGATGTTTAGCTAGAAGCCTATAAATAAGTGTGAGGAAGAAAATAAAAGGTCTAATTCATTATATTATTTATTTTAGATTGGTGAACACTTTATATATGAATCCTGATAAACATTTTGGTTCTTACTTTGCTGTGAAGATATCAGGTACAAGAAAATTGACCTGACTTGTTCACAGATATAAAATAAGAAGCAGAAATAGAAATAAGATCTAATTAGAGGACCCTTGAACAACATGGATTTGAACCACGTGTCCACTTATATGTGCATTTTTCCCCTAATAAATATATTGGAAAATGTTTGGAGATTTCCCAACTACCATTAAGCAACTGCACAGATTACACTAGGCTATCCTAATCATACTGCTTCTTTGCTAGCAATGCATGAATCATTATACCTGCAAATAAATACATTTTTCATATTGTCTTTTCATTTTTGATGTTTAGTGTTAGCAACACATACAAAAACCACGTTTTATATAAGACAATATTGATATACGTACTAACAAAGATAATTCATCTTGCAAACAGATGACAAACTTACTGTATTGATAATACATTACAGTACTGTCAACGTATTTTCTCTTCCTTGTGATCTTTTGAAGCATATTTTATTATAAAAATACAGTACATAATACATGTAACATATAAAATATATGTTAACTGGTTATGTTATCAGCAAGGCTTTCAGTCAACAGTAGGTTACAAGTAGTTAAGTTTCTGGGAAATCAAAAGTTATAAATGTGGCCCTGGCTGGTGTGGCTCAGTGGACTGGGCACCAGCCTGCAAACCCAAGTGTCGCTACTTTGATTCCCAGTCAGGGCACCTACCCAGGTTACAAGCCAGGTCTCCAGCCAGGTACCCAGCTAGAAACAGGTGAAAGGCAACCATATATTGATGTTTCTGTCTTTTTCTTCCTCCCTCCCTTCCCCTCTCTCTAAAAATATTGAATAAAACCTTTAAAAAAAGAAAAATGTTATATATCTGGATTTTCAACTGTGGGGGCAGGTCAATGCTCCTAACCCCCAAACTGTTCAAAGACTGTAAAATATTTACAGTTGACTGCCAACGCTAAAAATAATATAGTTGTTACTAAAGAAGTAGTTTTACAAACAAAACATTAAAAGTGGAATAATTTTTAATTTCCAACTTTTTTTTTAAGGTTTTATTTATTATTTTTAGAGAGAGGGGGAAGACAGAGAGGCAGAGAAGGAGACAAACATCAATGTATGGTTGCCTTTCACCTGCCTCCAGCTACAGAGCTGGCTGGAGACCTGGCTTGCAACCTGGTTATGTGTCCTGGCTGGGGAATCGAACCAGCGACCTTTGGGTCCACAGGCCAGCGCCTTATCCACTGTGCCACCAGCCAGGACTATCCAACTGTCTTCTTTATATCTGTTTGCACTGACCGAAAATTTTTACACTGGGCATGTTTCTCTTGCATGATCACAACACATGTTGTAGTTTATTAAAATAAAATAACAAATTATAAGATTTCCTTACAGTATGTAGTTTCACAAGTCATATAAAGAATAAGGATTTACCCTGGCTGGTGGCATAGTGGATAAGGCACCAGCCTGTGAACCCAAAGGTCGCAGGTTTGATTCCCAGCCAGGGCACATAACCAGGTTGCAAGACAGGTCTCCAGCCAGGTCCGTAGCTGGGGGTAGGTGAAAGACAACCATACATTGATGTCTCTCTCCCTCTCTGTGTTTCACCCTTCCCTTCTCCCTAAAAATAATAAATAAAATCTTAAAAAAAAAAAAAAGAGTAAGGACTTAACAGAACTAGTATATACAAAGTTAAGTGAAATGAACTCACAGTTGTTAAGACTTTTCCTCATGAACTCCATAGTTATTAAGCAATACGTCCAATTGCTATTAAGGAACTTAATAGTAGATTCTTAATCATTTACGTGAACTTTGGTAAGTATGTAATGCCTACAAATATAATCCTACTTTGAGCAGAAAAGGAATTTTCTGTAATACACAGGGCTCAAAACCAAACTAGAGTTCCTATCAGGTTTCTTTCTTATTTCTCATTCAGCAGGTCACCATCATTTCTTTCTATTCAACAATATAGAAATGAGAATCTCCTCCCAGCTAGGCAGGAGAAACAAACTGCTTGCTGTCAACTGCTGGGACTTTCATTTCTCTTTAGCTAAGGCTGAGCAAAGGAACAAGTCTGAGATGGCAAGTAAAATGCAATTTCTAAACAGTCGCTATTTCCTGCAGAGGAACCTCTCAAAGAATGTGACCCAGCAACAGTCAGGGAAAGAAAACAGTACGTTATTATCACATTGTGATTTCACTTAAGAGCTGGAAATCTTACCTGGAAAGGCGGATTATATTGCGTGACCTCTACCGTTACTGCATCTGACATTTGGTAGCCGTTGTCTTCCACCGTTATCAGAGAGTAATAGATGAGACACGGGCTATCTGCGGGGTGCCACGCTGCTGCCAAAACCAGGAGCCCATCACTGATCAATGCAAAAGCGAGAGCTGCAGTGCCTTTGGAAAAAAGCCTGGTGGTTTCTTATGAGCATACACTTACCATCTGACCTACCAAACCCACTCCTGGATATTCACCCAAGAAAAAGAAAAACTGGGGCTTGCGTGAAAACCTGTATGTAAATGCTTGACATCTTTACTTAAAAAATCTTCATGTTTAAAAGGAAACATGAAACTATTTTAGGCGGTAAGGAAGATAGGAAGATAATCACAATTTTGCATATCGGTAAAAATCTGACTAATTTTTATGTAAGTATGAAGTAATATATTTCAGATTTTAAAAATCTAAATTTTACATCTAAAATGCAGGTCTCTGAGCTTTGTGTCAGTAATAGTTATAAGCCTGCTCACTGAGAATATAAGCCAGGTTGTAGCTCTAGTCAGAAGGCGCAACCAATCAATGACTATCAGGAAGACAAACACTATTTTTAAATAGAAGAAACCCATCTCTGTGCAGAACACTCTGTAGAGGCCACAAGACTGCAAGGACCTAAAAGAGTGGCAACTGGATAACTTGAAGTAAAGCAGAGGCAGAGGGTCAAGAATGAGTGCTGGCCTCACAGCTGCATAAGAATCTTGCTGTCATGACTTCACTGGGAGACAGGAGCCCTGGCTCGGATGCAAGAGAGCAATTCCTAACCATGTTTCTATTCTCCATTCTCAAACCATGTCTCCTGTAAAACCTAAGTGAAGAATGTCCACATCACATGCCCATAGTGAGCTGTGTCCAGCAGCAGTTGTAAACTTCTGAAGCCCAGTAAAGATAAATGAAGGCTGGCAAGTTAGATTCAATTAAACTGTTCATGGAAATTAAATACGCACTATTATTTTACTTCTTTGATAGTTTCTATAAGGTGAAGGATCCTACTGATAAACTAAGAGAAAAATCAGAGAACTGCAATATCCTTCAAAAAAAAAACAAAAAAAACAAGTAAATTTGTTCCACAAAACTAAATTCTTCTGAAACACATAAAGATGGCTCTGGCTGGTGTGGCTCAGTGGACTGAGTGCCAGCCTGTGAACTAAAGGGTCACTGGTTTGATTCCCAGTCAGGGCACATGCCTGGGTTAGGCCCAGGTCCCCAATTGGGAGCATGTAAAAGGCAACCACACATGGATGTTTTTATCCCTTTCTTTCTCTCTCCCTTACCCCCTCTCTGAAAATATATACCTTTACAAAAAAACAAAAAAACAAAAAAACAAATAAATAAATAAAACAAAAACAAAAACAACACACACATAAAGATAGTTCTTAACTTCTGGTAAGTTGTGTTTGAAGGACTACAAGTCATCTATTTGTACTTGTTACAAACTTCCTCACAGGAGCCACATTACAAATGATTTTTAAGTCCCCTATTACCGGTGGTGCTAAAACCAAGTCATAATGAGCTGGAAACCACCTTTCTCAGACTAACCTGGGATCTTAAGCACCACCTTGAGCACTGTTTCTAAGAAAAAATTCACTGAGTACAAAACCAAGGTTGAGTGCTAACTTGTTTGCCAAGAAAAACCCTACTCAGGCTCCTGCAGTGACAGAAGGGCTGGAGGAGCGGCCGGCATCTCCATAGCAGAGGAGGGCAGCATGAGCCCCATGGCAGCAGGAGAAGCTGCAGAAAGCTGTGTCTCTAACTAGGGCAACCAGTGTTTCAGAGTGCACTTCTGAAGGGTGAGAATTGCTTCTCTCTGAAATGAACCAGCATCCATAGATAAAGAACACAGAACTATGTCATAAGGCGTGAAAGTATGATAAAATTAGCCTTAGACAATGTAGCAAGATTGCTCACCACTTTATAATGAACATCAATTTATATTTCCAAACACCTGCCTATATTCTTTATGACAGTTAATTGCTTACCGGTTTTGCTTCAAATCCAAATACCGAATGTTGACCCCTTCTTTAATACCTTCGTAGTTACTTTCAGATCCCTATGTAAAAATACCAATATTAGCTCCTAAAGTATAGGAATTTCATTTCTTTTCACCTTTTTATCCCCAGCACCTACTAACATCCCTCATCAACAGTACATAGCTCAGTTACTGAACGAGTAATGTATGCCTTTTAAAAATGAAGTCAATCAGTAAGTTACAATATTTCTAAATACTGAATACCCAATTTCTGTTTATCTAATGGCTAAATAAAAATGTATATTAAAATATGTTCTTATGAATAAAACAGCTGAAGGAATTAGGAATGAATATCATTGTTCCTCACCCAAATGGCATCAGTAATGTTTTCCTTCAGGGCTCTATTTGTATCCCAACTATGTACTAGTTTTTCTGAAGACTCATCCAATTCCCATTTATTGATGCTTGAACTTGTCAGGCTATAAAAGCTTGATCTCTCTTCATCCCAAAGGACACTTGAAAGCTGTAAGGAGAGGAGAGAAGTTTATAGATTATGTTTATAAGCTATTTTTCTGACATTCAAATTTCATGTTATTTTATGATACTTGACTGGTACGCCTAGTAGAATTCTTCATTTCGGATTCTAAGGAAGCGGTGATCCTGAAAGACCCTGAAAGCAGAAATGCAAAGGCAGGGGCCCACGAAGAGCAGAGCTGGGAGGCGGGAAAATGGGAGAGCCCTCAGAGAACTAGCAGTACATTAAATCAGAATGGAGGCCACAACCAAACAAGGTAAAACGGAGGCTCAAATGAGAAACAAGGGACACACAGCAGAGTCCTGAGAAGCATATGCTTGCCTATGAAGCACAGATGTATTTTTCTTTTAGTTGCATATACATGAGTGTTATTTGTTTTGGGGTTTTTTCCCCTGCAAACAGCTTTTG
Source organism: Noctilio leporinus (assembly GCA_004026585.1). Taxonomy (NCBI): domain Eukaryota; kingdom Metazoa; phylum Chordata; class Mammalia; order Chiroptera; family Noctilionidae; genus Noctilio; species Noctilio leporinus. Next base: position 167,136 of record PVIW01000787.1, read on the forward strand.
CCCTTTTGGTCCAATGCGTGCGCAAGGGCTCCCAGGTGGTGAAAAGGGTGCTCAGTGGTTGCAAGGAGAGGCTCAGGCAGAAGCCAGACACCAGCAGGGTGCAGAGTCCCCCCAAAGGTTTCTGGGCTCCACAACTTTTAGCTGTGCTTGAGAGTAACTCTTGCAAAGGGATAATCATCCAACACCACCTGGGGGCCAGCCAGTCCGAAGAGGTGAGCCAGGTGTTGCCCATACTCTTGACGACTTTCACTTGCTCACCCAGGACGTAGTTCTCCAGGAAGTCACGGAGATGAAGGTCTGTGCAGGCAGGACCCAGGGCCTACAGATCCACAAGGGCCTGATTCAGGTTCTTCTCCGACACTATGGTGGTTTCCATGGCATCCTGAGGTCACCTCACCTCATCTTAGGAAGGCTTCAGCACATCTTGGAAGAGAACAGGCCACCTCGCTGGTTTTACATCTTTAAGAGACACTTGGTACCGCTATGCTTCTTCTTGGCCCACTCTGGGAAGAAGTGGCCCCGCCTTCCAGGCCACATCTTAGTGGTGAGAACAGAAGCCCAGAGAGATGTAGATATGGTCAGTAGGCTGATGCAGTTTGATCAGGCATTGACCGCAGCCTCAACCTGGGTGGAGTAATTCTGATGAATCTGGAGCGCATGGTTGTTCAGCAATAAGGAATTAAGGTAAAAAGGAGAAAAAAAAAAGGTGTTGGCTGGTCTCGGAGGCTGAGGATGGCAGAGGTGATTCCAAAGGTGGTGACTGGAAAGAGGGTGGAGGGTGCCCAGAGGCCTGAAGAAGGGCATCCCTGAGTCTGCTCTGACCACACCCTGAAGAAGCCAAAGAGGTATTTGGGGAACCTCCTAGGACACTGTCTAGAGCTGTTTTGAGTGAAAACCCTAATTATCTCTGTCTCCTGCACTGGGACTCTGGCCACTAATGGGACAGAAGAACCACCAATGGGTATACTGGACTGGCACCAAGGGCTTATGGGACATTTACCAAGGGTGTGGATAAGGGCCTTACAGAGGAAGCAGAAGGAGGGGGTGGCAATGTGATATGACACAAGTCAGGTCTATGGAACCTGGTAAATAACCAATATGCTATAGAAGGAGACGACCCACCCCACCCCCAATCAAGATTTAACAGACTAGATGATCCCTAAGTGTCTTCCTCCCCTCACTATTCCGGAGCTCAAGGAAGCCCAGCAGACAGATGGAGATCTGAGTCACCTGCAGGCAGAGCTGGAGTCACGGGAGTGGAGAACACACTTTGGTTAAGTCTAGACGGCACAATCAATCCTTAAACACATTTACCCTTTTATGCAATAGTTTTAATTCAAAGAATGTAGCACTTATAATCTGTATGCGTTATTGTTATCGGGTACGGGAGGGGGTCAGTGTAAACGCATTTGATTGTCATAATAAAAACGTTTCAATGAAAAGATCGCAAGTGTAATTTCACATACACTACTGTCCGCATGGAGGCAACACCAACTTCACAGGGAAGTTCCAACTTACGATTTCACTAAGAAACAAGCTTAAAACAAAGTTACTCTGTCAACTTACTAGGAGATCACTACTAGGAGATAAAATTCCCAGAAGAGAAGAGACCTTCCGCCCAATCCCAGAAAGCACGCCTTGCCCTTGAGGCAGGGTGCGCTGATGAATCTTTCCAGAGCTTTCGGGCGTCAGCCGAACCACCTGGCTTCCCGATGAGGACAAAATAAAACTTCCTCCCTGGGAACAAATATTAAGAAATTAATTCAGTTGAGCATCTGAGACTGAGATAAAGAAAATTAACACAAAATGCTTTGATACAGAGAAAAGTCACCTGTACCTTAAAACACATGGAAAATAATAAAAAGAGGAACATTATTTAAATACTTTACTGAGGAGTCTATTCACTTAATATTAATTCTACATAGAAAAACTTTGGTTTTAGTATTATATTTTTAACTGTGTATATTTTTCTGATTTTTAAGTAACAGGTTCGCCATATTGCAGGTTGAACAAATCAGGCATCACATTTAATTTTTTTGGTAAATCTGCGGAGTATACATTAGCAAACCATTCTGCATGGTGTCTAAGGATTTTTAAGTCATTCTTGTAAAATGCTCCTGAAAGAAAGGAATTCCGCTAGCTTCTAATAAGTGTGGTATCTCAGAGGCCTACAAACAGGGCTTTCTTTTTCAACTGTTCAAAACAAAGGCCCTGTATCTTTGTATCTTCTGGATCCCTCCCTGGCCTGTTTGGTCTATTCAAAACCCTGCATTTTCAGTCCTTCAAACCCCATCTCCAAGCCACATCACAGCTTTGCAGGAAATAGATAAGAACAGCCATCGCGTACCTGCACTGCTGTTAGAAAACTGCAAGTCTTGTCACCTCCCAAATCTACGGAAGTCTCCGTGCAGGTGTCTTCACTGGCAAGACTTGGCCAATAGCGGATGGATCCTTCTCTGGTGGCCACCATGACTGCAACTGACTAGAAACAAGACCATGACACTCAGCAATCACAGTAAAAAAAGGACCCAATAACTGGGAGTAATCTGATGAAACTGACATTAAAAAAACCCAGGGTAGGCCCTGGATGGTAGCACGATGAATAAGGTGCTGGCCTGCAAACCCAAAGGTGGCTGGTTCGATTCCTAGCCAGGGCATGAAACCAGGTTGCAGGCCAGGTCTCCAGCCAGGTCTGTGGCTGAAGGCAGGTGAAAGGCAACCCACACATTGATGTCTCTCCCTCTCTCTAAAATTAATAAATAAAATCTTTAAAAATAAAAATAAAAAACAGGGTAATTTACCATGTGATTAAGAAAAATCATAAGTAAAAATTCCTTTTTATATTAAAAAAAATCATCATACAATAAAAACGACTCTGTTGTGCATTTGTATGAATTTCAACTAGTGTATAGACCTACATTACTACCACAACATAGCAAGGACACAGAACAATTCCACGAGCCCCCAGAATTCCCTAGACCCACATTCTGTTACAGTCACACTCTTCTCCCATCCTAACTCGTGACAACCACTGCTTCTGTTATTACAGTCTCATCCTTCCCAGAATGTCAAACAAATAAATTCATATAGACTGCAACCTTTTGACACTGGCTTAGCTCACTAGATAATGTATTTGAGATTCATCCAGGTGGTTCCATGTGTCAAATAATTCATTTCTTTTTACCGCTGAATGGTATTCCATTTCATGGCTGACCTAGTTTATCCATTTACTTGCTTAAATGACATTCAGGTTATTTCTACCTTTGGTTACTGTAAATAAAGCTGCTATGACATCATGTATTGTTTTGTGTGTGAACATAAATTTGGTAAAGCATCTGTTCAAGTCCTATACTGTTTTCAAATTGAGTTGTTTGTTTCCTTATTAAGCTTAGAGTGTTCTCTTTATATTCCAGACACAAGTCTTTTGTTGAATATTTCATTTACTGGGAGAAATATTTTCTCCCAGTCTGTAGCTTGTCTCTTCATTTTCCTGTCAATGCCTTTGGCAGAGTCAAGTTTTTAATTTCACTGAAGTGTCATTTATCCCTTTTTCTTTTAGGAATAATGCTTTTGGTAATTTCCAGGAACTCTTCTCCTAATTTCAGGTCATGATAATTTTCTTTTTCCTTCTATAAGATTTATAGTTTTACATTTCACATTTCGATCCATGATCATTTTGAGTTAATCTTTGTATAAGATATGAGGCTCAGATATATATATATATATATATATATATATATATATATATATACACACACACATATATACATATACACACACACACACACTTTTTTTTTTGGTATGAGGATGAACAATGGTTTTGACACCATGTACTGGAAAGACTGTATTTATTTCACTGAAGTGCTTCTGTACCTCTGTATCTATCTATTCTGTTGTTCTGCTGCTCTCATTTGCTAATACCAGTGTCTTAATTCCTGTAACTTGAAAGTTATACCTCAGAATTAGGTCGGATGATCCCTCCAACTTCAGAACTCCCTTATTTGAAAAGAATCATCATCTCAATAAGCATTTAAGTCACCCACCTGAGTAGAATGTGCTTCTCCTGAGGCAGCAGAGGAAGATAGAGCCACCAAGTCAGCACTCTGGTGGAAATCGCTGGGAGGCAGCTGAAATTCTTTGCAAACAGATAACTGCAGAACAAAGCCAAACAAAAGGCCTTGAGCACCAAATCCAACTTTTTGAGTATGTGGCAGACTTCTCTATTTCCTTTCTCTGCATGATTTACATTCAGATTCATTGCTGGAAATACTGTTCTACAAATATACTTCCTTCTCACAATTTTTGATCAGTCTTTCATCACGGCTTTCAGCAATTTTAAAACAGTTTTTTAAGAGAGAGAAAATTGGAAACCTTATGGGCTGGACTGGATCCTGAATATTAACTAGTTCAATCCTTTCCTAGGCTAAAAAGTTGTTTGGTTAAGACAAGTACATAGGCTTCCTATAGAATTTTCCCAATTTAATCCTGACTTGTCTGTGTTGACATTTAAAATCACCACAACTACAAAGTGATTATACTAAATCACCTAGAAAATATCTCTTTAAGACTCAGCTAAATTATCAGGCTCTCTCTGCTGACTCATTATGCACCTCCCCCATCCCCCAAGGACTTGTCCCTCACTATGCTCCTTACAGCAATACCTCACCCTGACCAGTGGCCAGTTACATTGTCCTGTGTGCCAAAGGGTTGTGGGTTCGATCCCCAGCCAGAACGCATATCTAGGTTACGGGTTCCATCCCTAGGTGGGGCACCTACAGGAGGCAACTGATTGATGTTTCTCTCTCACACTGACTCTTTGTTCTCTCTCCCTTCCTCAGTAAAAACATATCCTTGGGTGAGAATTAAAAACAAATGTTTCACTATCTCTAATTTTATTAAATGTAAATAACATGGATCTTGTTTTAAAATTATTAAAGTTGAGAAACTTTCTTCCTGATATACAAATGTGTATGCATGCTCAGTATTTCATACCACTATGAAAATGCAAATCTGTAATGCCTGAGTAGATTCAGATCACTGTCTTTCATAACTAAAAATTTAGGGTAAAACTTAAGAGCCAACAGGCTCTCCTCTCCTCTATCTCCTTTTATCTCTCTAAATGGCCCTTACCTTAGAAATAGGTGACAGAGCAATCTTCCAAACAATGAGTTTGTCTTTGCAGACCAGACAGGCCCATCCACTTTCATCGATGTGAACAGTCAGCTGATCATCATCTAAACAAAAATATGAGGTTGAGTTCATCTTAGCATATGAATAAGAGCAACTGTTAAAATTTTCTTACACCCAAATCTTCCTTATTGCCACATTCTTCACCAAAAAACTACCACTCACAAAAAAGATTCACAACAAAAATATTATTTAACATAATTCAATATCTAAAACAAGGGATCTATTTAACTTGATAGCCACTTTAAGAAATATAGCTAAAAAGTATATGTTGGGCCTAGGTTTAATATTTCTTAATTTTTGTTATAAACAGATATCTTACTTTTTGCAATACTTAACATTCATAATTTTATTTTGATAAAGCAACACAAATAATAAACGTTTCCATTAAGTACACAACACACTTCAAGGAAAAATCATATTCCTTCAAACAAGAGCTTTTTGAAAGTACAAAACATTACTTCATTACATGAAGATATAAAGGTTTACATTCCTTATTAAGTGACAAAAACTAAATTAGCATATTGCTCTTTTACGCATTGGAGATAAACCTCCATAAATATGCTAACAGCCCTGGAAACAGAATAAGTATATACATATATATGTATATATATTCGTGTATATATATACATATATATAAAACAAAGAAATGCATAGTAGAGGTTAGCAGAAGTTTAGTTGTCTGAAAACAATTGCACCTGAAGCTCCTAAGGACTTCTAGGCAAGATGTGCAAGTTCAAGTTGATGAGACATATTCTTTCCTCTCCAATGAAGTACTTTAAACTTGTCTATCAGTCACAACGTGAAGTACTTTTTACATCATGAGGCACTCACAAGTTAAATAAAGTTTCTCACCATTTTATGAGATGAACTCTGATATTCTATTTTATTTCATTTTTTTTTTAAATGCGGGTCATAAACTACTAAACTAATTTCAGTCACTACCTATCGTTTGAAAAACAACATTCCAGAAAAATCACAAAGATCTAGAATTGAATTCTTAGTAAAAATGACTTCGGCAGATCGCTGAAGATGCTCTGAACTTTGCTTTCCTGAAGCTTGTGTTGACAGCACCTTCCAAACTCCCAAACTTCCATTCTACCTCTCTGCTAACAGAATCTGCTAATAGAAGACTGATTTCATTGCATTATTAAACCCAGTAACCCAGGTACTAGTTTTGAGTTTGTGTTTTGTTTTTAAAGATTTTATTTATTATTTTTAGAGAAGGGTAGGGGGAAAGACAGAGAGGGAGAAAAATATCAATGTACGGTTGCCTTTCATCTGCCTCCAGCCACAGACCTGACTGGAGACTTGGCTTGCAACCTGATTATGTGCCCTGGCTGGGAATCGAATCAGCGACCTTTGAGTTCACAGGCCGATGCCTTATCCACTGTGCCACCAGCCAGGGTGTTTTGTTTTTGTTTTAAAAGATTTATTATTTTTAGAGAGAAAGGTAGGGGGAGAGACAGAGAGGGAGAGAGACATCAATGTATGATTGCCTTTCACCTGCCTCCAGCTACAGATCTGGCTGAAGACCTGGCTTGCAACCTGGTTATGTTGCCCTGGCTGGGAATCAAACCAGAGTTTGTGTTTTTTAAGGCTAAATTTCAAATACTCAATTAACTTCTGAAATGGGACCAAGTTTTGCATATGCAGCACTTCCTAACCATTAAAGATTTAATTCATCTATGCTAGAATAACTCATTCTACTTCTTGAATTACACTATTAGAGTGAAAAACCATCTAGGTTACCTTTCTTTCCATTTAGGTAAAGGTGTGTCAGAGAAAGCACAACTTTCAATCTCCATGCTAGAACTAAAAACAGAGGCAAATGCAAAATAACACCCACCCACCTTCAGCCAAGGTTAGGGCTTCCATAATTTTAACAGGAAGAGACGATCCAAATGTTTTCACATCATAGTTCAAAGCCTCAGTTATGGAGTGATGGGGCAACATTCGAGTAGGTGTTCCCCTAAAGAAAACAGACCATGTTACTTCACCATATCTCACATTTTCTGTTATCCTACTTTTTATGTATATGTTTTCACAATAAAGAGAAGAGCTCTGATAGACAAGAAATATGAAGTGAAACAGTAAAAACTCTGGCTCATTTATTCAGTGTAATTAAATATATTTTTTGTTAAGAAAAAAAGACTGATAGGACTTAGAAAAACTTGGCCTTGGACTCTTAGACTCTAGCGTTTACATGCATGTACCATTCACTTAAACTCTGTAACTCGGTATCCTTAGTTATAAAATAAGAAAGTTGGACTAGATTGGTGTTTTTCAAATTGTGAGTAATTTTGAAGGGTTCAATCAACATTTTTTAAAACAAAATACAATATAAAATAGTCAAGAAAAACTTTTATAAGCTTCGAATTAGATTATCTTTAAGCTCTCTCATCACTACTAGAATTACAAGTATCTATCAGATCTGTATAATCAAACAAGAAATTAAATGGGTCATGAACGTCTGCTGTTACTTGGCCTTCCATACAGCAGATACAGCATTAGGTATTATATTTTCTTCTCAGCTTCATTGTAATATTCAGAAAAACAATGTAAAGTCACCAGTTTAAAAGTTATTCTGTCTCTTATCAAGAGGATTAAATGTGTAGATGCAGAGGGGTCACGAACTTTGTTTAGCAAAAGAGTATTATAACAAAGGCCTTTCTTTAAATGATCGCCAAAAGAAAAAATAAAACATAATAAATAAAGTATGATTTTTATTGTCTTTTCTCAAAGGAAACACTAACAAGATCAGCACTTTGAAGAGCACTTTTCAAAATGCACAAAGATACAATGTAGCCTTGAACATCATTTCTCCTTTAATACTGTAAAATCTCATCTCAAACTAATCCAAAATAATATTGAATGTAAATTGTCACTGAAAAATAAAATTAACCAATATTACCACTCTCATGAAGGGAAAAATTCATTATTGATAAGAGGAACTCAGAGGAAACTATTCAGAAAAAAACATGTTACCTTCTAAAGATCTAGATTAATTTTGGGAGGAGGAGTGGTGTGGAACAGTGACACGGACTGGGGCGCAAGGCTTTTATTTGGTTACAAAACTATTCTTATCCCACTGCTAATGGAAAGCCCTCTCCCTATTAACGCGGCTACAAACTAACTTCTGCATCTAAAAGCCCTTTATAATTCCAATCAGCATGTATTCACGGAAGTCAGTATGTTAGGTATTAAAGAATGGTTTCCAAGGTTGGACGTCCTCATCCCCACCATTACTTCCTATGGGCGTCCTTGCATTGTGTATTATCGACTCTTGGCCTTAGTGAAGCAGGCTCCAAGCAGGTATTACCGCCACTGAAGATGAAGAGTCACAAGTTAGCAGAGTAACCCACTCCAGATCCCAGGGGGAGCAAGTGGGAGGGAGGTAACCAATGATTCAAATCCACATTCTTCACCGCCATATAAAGGTCATGCCATGAAAAACTGCGAAGCGAAGAGTCAATGAATTCAAGTGATGCTAAAACGACTCGCGAGGACAGCGCATGTCTGTTTTCCAATACCTGCAGCATTTGCCTTCGCCACCTCCGAATCGGAGGCTTCTGGGGACTTAACCCGACTTGGGTCGCCGAGGCCCGTACACCTTTGAGCCGTCAGACCCAACCGGGGACCATCACTCACCGCGAGCTCAGCGAGCTGCGCCGACCGACCGGAGAGAACAGCACCGGGGAGCCGACCGCAGACCCCAGGGACAGACCCTTCCTGCTAGTCGCCCGCGGCGTGGAGCCCGGCCCGACCCCGCCCAGCGGGCCCCTTCGGGTTCCAGTCCCCGGCGTCCGCGGAGAGGAGACGGCGGAGAACATGATGGAAAGGAAAAGACACAAACAGCGCGGCCGTGGAGCAGCACCGCAACCCGCGCACAGAGCTTGAACGCCCGAGGGGCGGGCGGGCGCACTGTAAATACGTCAGAGCGCAGCGCCGCGGGGCGTGGCCGTGGGAGAGGACGGCGGGCGCGCGGTGATGACGTCAGGCGCCGCGCGGTGTCGCGGGCGTAGCGGCGGTGGTGGGTCTAGGCTGCCCCGTGAGGTTTAGTGTTGGCGCCGGCCCAAAGCGGCACAAGTCCCAAATTTACGGGAAAGTGAAACCGAAATCTCTCGACTGCGGGGGTGGAGCTGGTCTTCCAGTAGCTGGAACTCGAGCCCCCGTCCGAGATGAGAAGCGACAGAAGCTAACACTGATTGGTTTCACGCTCGGTGTTCCACGTGTTCTCTGGGGTCGTCATTTTCCCATTCAACTCTGCACAGGCTCATTCACGCTAGTGACGGATCCCTACGTCTAACCCAGATCTCGCTCCAAACCCGCAGGCTGCTAACAGCTCCCCAGTGGACACTGGCACCGGAGTGTCCTGCAGACTCCTCATAATGCACTTGCCGCCGGCTGAGTTCAAGTTTTCCTCTTGGACCCCCATCCTGCTACCAACTCGGGCCCTTTTTGGTAAAGCTGGCCAGTTGCCCAAGGCAAATAGAAAACGTAGAGTCATCCCTTACACCTGTTCCCGCTGTAACACCCTGGCACAGTGTAACTCCTGAGTATCTCCACTAGGTCTCACATTTGCAGTCCCTCTGCCCTGTACTCGCCTTTTCTTCTTTTTGGCCTTTAGCCCCTAGCCCCTCACTTTTTTTTGGGTGGGGGGATGCGGGGGGGGGGCGTTCCTTGCCACTGTCAAAGCCTGCTCAGTCTTTCACACAGCCAGCATAATGAACCAACGTAAGTCTGAAGCTGCTCCTGGGCTTCGAAATGCTCTAGTGGCTGACCATAACCTATAGGGGACTTTTTAAGGTCCTTTGCGCTTTAACTCTGGCTGGCTTTTCTATTCTGACCTTCCACCATCTCAAACGTGCACTCCATACTGCAAAAAGAAAAAATATAAAACGTAACCCACCTCCTTCCAATGCTTTTGCACACGTTTCTCCTGGAATGCCCTCCTTCCCCTTCAAAGTATGAGAAAGCAAGCTACCCCAACAGACAAATGCAAATGTGCGAAGGGCATGATGGCACTAGAGCAAAAACTGGAAGTGACCAAAACGCATGAAAAGATCTTCAATTCACTAGTAATTAAAGAAATGAAAATTAAATCACCCATGAGCATTGTTTGCCTGTTGAATTAGCAAGAATGGTTTAAAAAAATGAAAATAGCTCATGCTGAAAGGCTATGGGGAAATAGGTGTCATTTTACACACTTCTAATGGGATTATAAATTCGTACAATCTTTTAAGGGGCAATCAAAAAACCTTGTGTATAAGCTTTTAAACATGGAAATTTCATTTTTAGAAGTTTATCTAAAAGAAGTAACAAATTTATTGATAGCATTGTTTATAATAGAAAAGCATACAGAAACTAAGATAAATAGCCGACAAAATATAGTTGACATTATAGAATGCAGTATGGTTAAAAAGAATACATATGAATGTGTGTAATGAATACTTAAAGATGTAGGAAAATCTTCTCTATGTTATCAAATGAGAAAAGCAGTTTGGTTAAAAAAATGGCAGGTCTCATGACCTGGCTGGTGTGGCTCAGTGGACTGAACACTGGCCTGTGAACCAAAGGGTCACTGGTTAGATTCCCAGTCAGGGCACATGCCTGGGTTGCAGGCCGGGTCTCCAGTTGGGGGCACATGAGAGGCAACCACACATTGATGTCTCTCTCCCTCCCTTCCCCCTCTCTAAAAAAAATTAAAAAATAAAATAAAAGGGCATGTTCCATATAAGCCCATTTTTGTTCCATAATTTTAAAATAAAGATCTCACAAATACAAGAATTTGTATGTGTATGTGTGGAAATCTCAACTGCAGATGAGCCTCCCCACTGAACACCCTTCCTAAAACACAGCCCTTCTGGTTAAGACTAAACTGTGACTTACGTGGGAGTAATCCCTGCATTCAACAAGAACATAACCAGAATTGTTTCCTGTTACTAACATGAAAAGGCAGGGGAACAAGTAAGAACCCATTACAGCCCTGGCTGGTGTGGCTCAGTGGGCTGGGTGCCCATTTGCTTTTCCATCAGGATGCATGCAGCCGATGGATGTTTCTCCATCCATCCCCACCAAGAAACAAAACAAACGAACAAAAAAATCATTATGGACATTATCCACGAGTATTTATCTAATGCTCATCTAAATGACAGTGAACTTTTTGAGAGAATTTGAAATTCCATTGTAGTTTAAACATCCTTCAAGCAGTGAAGAACATGGATTTTCACCAGCCTGGAAGTCAGCAGAGGCTTTCTGTCAAGAGCCAGAGAGAAAGCATCTCTGGATTGCAGGCTGTGCAGTTTCTGTTGCAACTACTCATGAATGTGTGTGTCTCTATTCCAATAAACCTCTACCTATGGACACTGAAATTTGAATTTCACACAACTTTAATGTGCCATGAAACATTTCTCTTTTGAGTGTTAAAACTTATTTAAAACTACAAAAACCATCCTTAGCTTGCAGAGCAAACCAATCAGGCAGTTTGGTGACCCCTGTGCTTGCTTTGTGAGGGAGACAGCCACAAGCGGCCCTAGCCCAGGACCCAACGAAATAGAAAATGTGCAGTACATGTTCATTTATTTATCTATTTTTTAAAGATTTTATTTCATTATTTTTAGAAAGAGGGGAAGGGAGAGAGGCAGAGAGGAAGACAGGCATCAATGTATGGTTGCCTTTCACCTGCCTCCAGCCACAGACCTGACTGGAGACCTGGTTTGCAACCTGGTTCTGTGCCCTGGCTGGGGAATCGAACCTGCGATCTTTGGGTTCGCAGGCGGGCGCCTTATCCACTGTGCTACCTACCAGGGTTATTTATCTTTTTTAAGGTATTGATTCTGAGAGAGAGAGGAGGAGGAGGAAGTGAAGAAGGAGAGGGAGAGAGATTGATCTGTTGTTCCATTTATTTATACATTCATTGGTTGATTCTTGCGTATGCCCTACCGGGATAGAAATACAAGTTTGGTGTGTCAGGACAACGCTCTAACCAACTGAGCTAGCCAGCCAGGGCCAGTAAACATTTATTGAATGAATTGATAAGTGGAGATAACCAGGAAAGCACCATGATTCTTTAGATGTAACAAAACATGCCAAAAACAAAAACAAAAAACCCAAAAGAACACTGACAATGTAGTTTTCACATAATTATTTCATGAATATACTTAATATTTTGTGTTTACATTCATTTTTATTTTTTAACAACTTTGCCATTTTTATGGAATACAATGAACTTCCCCAAATGGGGCTCTACTTTATGAAACTGCATTACAAAGGTGTGGCCTGAAATGGTTTAACTTGTGATTATTTTTTTGAAAGATTTTAAAAAAAATTCATTCTTTTCAGAGAAGGGCAGGGAGGGAGGAAGAAAGGGAGAGCAACATCAATGTATGGTTGCCTTTCACCTGCCTCCAGCTGGGAACCTGGCTAGAGACCTGGCTTGCAACCTGGTTACGTGGCCTGACTGGGAATTGAATCAGCCACCCTTGCGTTCGCAGGCTGGTGCCAATCCACTGAGTCACACCAGCCAGGGCAACTTGTGATTATTTCCAGGGAACCAGTCAGGTCCAAGGTCACAGAAGACCTTGCACATAAAGATAAGTCTGAAAGGGTGGGCAACAAAATGCTAAACTCATGATGTGAAATTTTATCTTCACAGATAGAATTTCAGATGATTTAAGTTTTCTTTTTTGCTTATGCCCTAAATTGCTAATCTGAACATATATATCCTTCGATGGCTCCCCAAGCTCAAAGTAGATTAAAGACCTAAATATAAGCCCTGAAATAATCAAATATGTAGAAGAAAACATAGGTTCTAAACTTATAAACCTTGGTCTCAGAAAGGATTTATGAACTTGAAACCAAAGGCAAGGGAAGTAAAAGCAAAAATAAATTAATAGGACTACATCAAACCAAAAAGCTTCTGCACAGCAAAAGATACCATCAACCAAAAAAAAAAAAAAAAAAAAAAAAAAAAAAAAAAAAAAAAAAAAAAAAAAAAAAAAAAAAAAAAAAAAAAAAAAAAAAGGCAACCAACCAAGTAGGAGAAGCTATTTGCAAATAATACCTCCGCCAACAGGTTAGTGTCCAAAACATACAAAGAACCTCATACAATTTTAACAACAGAACTGGGCAGAGCACCTGAACAAACAGACATTTTCCATAAGAATACACACAAATGGCCAAAATATATATAAAAAAGATGCTTAACTTCACTATCTACAAGGGAAATAGAATTGAAACCACAATGAGATACCACCTCTCACCTGTTAGAATGGCTATTACCAATGAGGTGAAAAATAACAAGTGTTGGAGAGAATGAAGGGAAAAATGAATTCTCATTCACTGCTGATGGGAATGTAAATTGGTCCAGATACTTTAGGCAAAAACAACAACAACAACAAAAAACAAACAAATTCATAGACACAGGCAACAGAAGGGTGGTTACTACAATCCAACGGGGGTGAGAGAAAGGTGAAGAGGGTGAAGAGTTAAATGTATGGTGACGGAGGGACACCAGCTTTGGGTGGTGAGCACACAATACAGTGCCCAGATGAGGTATTATAGAATTGTACACGTCACACTGATAAAATGCTGTTCACCAGTGACCCACTAAATTTCATAAAAGCAAAAACAAAAAAAAAAGTGACAGACACAGATAAAGTTCAGTATAAATTTTAATCCACAATATAAATGTTACCTAAAGATACACCGGACATCCTGTATTAGAAAATAAAATATAATCAAATTCAATCTTGTAAATGCTTCCATGGCACAGAGAGATTTCCTTCAGATCTGAATTTGTAATTGTGTTGTTTGCTTTCTGTGAAGCACATCATAACAACAAGCTGTTTAGAAACTACAAGTTTGTTAAAATGATTGTCACAGATGTGCTCTTCACCAATTCATAACACATGGTTTCTTTATTCATTCATAATTCTCTTGTGTAGAATGAAATATATTACTCCATGCTTATAATGAAATAGTGGTTATTGTGCTTCCAGTACAACCAGGAAATAAATGATTACTTAATATGGAAGAAACCCTCATTTTAATTGTATCGACACAGTCACTTCTTAGGTTTGGCATCATCAGTGCAGAAAAAGCACCTTTTCTTGAGGCAAAAACAAATCAGTAGTACTGAGAGTATGGTGAAGCTAATGGTTGCCAGCATTGCTTTAGGAATTTTGGCATTGAGGTGAAGAAAACTATAATCATAGTTTAAAAAAGGGTCATTAATGTCCTCTTTTCAGAAGACGAACAAGTTCTTAAGGTTTCTTGATAATCTGTAGAATAGTAAGAACTTCTGAACTTTCTTTAAATGTTTTAAGGTGGAAAATTACCATTAAATTATTCAGATTTTAGCCTCTTTAAATGAAATTTCAAATGTATTTAAGTAACTGATAAAAGGGTATAAAGTTTGGGTAAAGTGTTACAAATTTTTTAAATACAATTTTCAAAACATGCCTTAGACAACATAATGACAAATTCATTTTTATGTCTTTTGTTAATACCTGGCAGTTCATGTCTTGCTCCCCATAGTACCCATAGAAAAACATATGTGAATAATGAAAATAGCTTTCCCAGCCAAAGATGGGGCTTCTTCCCCTTTAAAACTCATCAAGCTATCATATGCCAAAAATGTTAAAAACCACAAACATCCAAACACAGTCTCACCCCGGAGGGACACATACCCTTAAACTCTCATACCTCAGAAGACCTGGGAGATAGGAAATATAAATGCTCCCTTTCTGTATATATAATATTCAGGTTTACTTCAGGAGAGTATGAGGGTAAAATAAACAATTAGATTTTCATCTCCTATTACGCTACCCAGTAATATTCGACCCCAAATGGGTAGAATACTACGGAGAGAATTACACAGTGATTGGCAAACTGGCCTAAAATAATTAGGCTTCATATTTATAATTCCCTTTTAAAAGTTGTCATTTGACAGTAACTTCAATCTCTAACAGTAGATTAAAAAAATGAGGTACCATGCTATATTAAAATATTTCAAGATAAAAGAAAGTACAAAACCTGAAAATAACTTCAGTGCTATAGGTATTTGGCAAGTTCTAACTATTAAAACTCTGAATAAAAACGTCTTCAGGACAGGTACCTTTCAAAATAATAGTTTCTATACTTTGAGAAAAATAGGTATATTTCAAATAACTGGAAGTATGATTTACAGATTCCGTATCAGTTCCAGTTTTTTCTTCCCTGCAATGCTGTTTTGCTTTAGAGTCTCTCATATTCAATTTACCAGTAATTGCTTTTTTCATGCTGAAATAAAACTTTGTTTGTTCATTAATTTTCTGTACATCCCATCTGGTTTTGAAAGCAGTTCTTCATGTTTCCCACATTCAATAATTTTCCCTTGGTCGAGCACAGCCACCATGTTCGCATTCTTGATGGTGGACAGACGATGCGCAATGATTAACACTGTTCTTCCTTCCATCAGTCGATCTAGAGCTTCTTGTACGAGGTGCTCATTCTCAGCATCCAATGCACTTGAACAGGAAAACCACGTGAGAAAGCAGACATGAGAGCTATGCACACTGTGTCCTCATGCATTTCCCACGACACACCCAGTGAATGTGCACTGTGATCAAAAGTGTAACTTCTTGGATCTTCTACATATATTTTATTATATTATAAAGATACTATTTAAAAAGTAGCTTAGGACTCTAGATTTCCATAGCGCTAAGCTACTGTCATGTAAATAGAAAGAAGTCTGCACTGGAGCTCATTAGAGTGATTAGGGATTCATCGTAACTGTGCCTGAATTGGAACAAGAACACTGAGCTCAAAGCTCCTCCTGTCCACTGCCTTCCAACTGTCATCATTACTTCAGACAGACTCAGTCACTTTAAAATGTAGGGGCAGAGGATATTTGCAGCTGCAATACTAAAGTACAGAAAAATAAGGCGTTGGCAAAGGAAGAATTTTGTTGAATACAATGACACATAGTACTAAGATATCTTACCTGGTTGCTTCATCTAGGAGAAGAATCTTGGGATTCTAAAGAAGGAAAAACATTGACAGGAACATTAGAAAATCACAAACTCTCAGTAATTTAAATAAATGAAGTACTATACATGATACAGCCTGAATGAAGATTGAAAAACTTATTCTGTTAAGTGAATAAGCCAGACACAAAATGCTACGTATTGTACAACTCTATTTATAGGAAACGTCTGGAGTAGGCACACCCTATAGAGACGCAAAGTAGATTAGTGGGTATCTGAGGCCAGGGTCAAAGGGGAAACAAGGGAAGGGTGTATGTGTGAGTACTAAAGGGCATGGAGTCTCTTTAGGGGTGATGAAAATGTTCTAAACTTGATTACAGTGATGGGTACACTAAAACCCACTGAATTTTACCCTTTTAATGGGTGAATTGTATAGTCTGGATTATATTACAATAAACTGCTCCAAGAGAAGAAAATCATAAGTGTCTGAGGTAAGCAGCTAAGCGAAAGAGCTGGAGATGGCTTTAAACCACCATTACAGCAACCTCTGGATTGGGTATTGTTCAAGTGCAGTTTTATCCCACTGGCCAGTCTACTACCAGTGTGAGTGGGGATCTAGACAGTCTAGACTCTCAAGGTCCTGCTTATAATCATTTACATAAAACAGGAAAGAAGAAGAGTAAACTGATGTATGTAACACATTAAATTCTAGCTTTGCCTAGGAGTATATCACAAGAAATGAACATACATCCACACAAAGCCTTCTATGTCATTCGCCTACTGTATTATTCAGAACGGTCCCAAACTGGAAACAACCCAAATGGTCACCAACTGGTGAATGGCTAAACAAATTGTGGGATAGTCACCATGGGAATGCTACTCAGCAACAGAAAGAAATAGAGTTTTTAAAAAATATATTTTATTATTTTTTTTAGAGAGATGGGTAAGGAGAGAGGCAGAGAGGGAAAGAAACATCCATGTATGGTTGCCTTTCACCTGCCTCCAGCTATGGACCTGGCTGGAGACATGGCTTGCAGCCTGGTTATGTGCCCTGGCTGGGGAATCGAACCAGCGGCCTTTGGGTTCGCAGGCCGGCGCCTTATCCCCTGTGCTCCCAGCCAGGGGGCAGGAATAGAGTGCTGATGTGGGCTACAACCTAGTAAAAGAGGGTAGAGGCAAAAGACCACATCTTGTCTGATTCCATTTACAGACCCAGATAGAAAGCAGGTTAGTGGGGCCTGAGGCTGGAGCTGGGAATGGGGTAAGGCTCTAAAAGGACCCCGGGGCCCTTTTTAGGGTGATAGAAATGTTCTTTAAAGAAAAAAAAGAAAAAGAAAAGAAGAGATATTTTTTTCTTTTGAATTATGTGATGGTTGAATAAATTTATAAGTCACTGAAAGTGCACTTAAAGTGGTGAGCTTTATAGCATACAAGTTATGCTTCAATAAAGCTCTTTTTTTTCTTTTAAAAATCATCTATAAATCTGAAGAAAGTAGTTAAATAACAAAGGGAAGGGCTATCATTTCCTAAAAGTACAATATCTGACTTTCAGCTAACATGTCTTTTCCCTCTCCTCTTGGAAGTCTTGTACAAATATTTTCGGCCTGTATTATTCAGTCTGGCAGTGGATTACAGATTGTGCTTGTACTGTTTTTGACATTGTGGTAGAATCGCTGTTCCACTAGTTAGACTGCATGCTTCTTGATGGAAGCCTTATGTGTTAAGCCTTTCTCCTTCCATCAACACCAGCACAGTCCTGGCCTCCTGCTGCCCAAGAAATACTTGTTAAATTTGGACAACATGCACTCAGTGGAAGTTCTCATGCATCTCTCACCAGAACTACTAACCTTGTATCGACCCTCTCCTTCCAAAAAAAGAAGAAGAAGAAGAATAGAACAGTAAATTATAAATGGCAACGTCTCTAAATAAAAACAATAACAATAAAAAACCCCAGTCAACTGGCTCCACACTTACCTTAAGCAGAGCCCGGGCGATTGCAATCCGCTGTTTCTGCCCACCTGACAAAGACAACGTATACATATTTTTTTAATTGAAAGCCTAACACAAATTCCTGATAGTAGGCTTTTCTAATAAGACAAGTGTCAATTTGAAAGTCATTTCTTCCAGTTAGTTATAACTAAGGTAGATGGTGCAATAGAAACCCAGTTTTAAATATATTGTCTGCTTGCTCATCAACTTCAAAATTAAGTATAACAGTTATTTATCACAGTTAACATTAATTGAGGTGTTCCTATGTACCATTTTCTTCATGCATTACATACATTATCTTACTTAATCTTTAAAAATATCCAATTGACTTTGGGGGGGGTAATGGGTGGGTGGGGAAGGGGATGGAGGGGAGCAAAAAGGGGATGGATGTAATACAACAACAACAATAAAAATTAAAAAAAAAAATATATATATATATATATCCCCCCCACACAAAAATCCCACGAAGTAGATACTATTACTATTCCCTTTTTATGCCCGATGAAAAACTGAGGCACAAGACAATCCGTCCCAGGTCTCCCAGGGGGTCCAAGGCAGAGCTGAGGTCCAAAGCCGCACAGAGTGCAGGGCTATGCTTCTATCCACTACACATCCGCCTTCCTAGTAGAACACCCAACACAGTGAGGAAACCAGAAACTCGGGATATCCAGGGGCTTCTGACCCGCGGGTGCAGTGGGAAGCCCTTTCTGTCAGGGGCGGGTCAGAGTGCCCTGTGGCAGGTCAGCGGGGCAGCCGGCTGAGGGATTCTGGAGCTCAGGGCCAACCCGTGCACTAGGAAGGCCTTGCTAAATGTCCTCCTTTGTCCCAGAAAGCCAGCGTGGATGGCAACCTTTAGCTATGTCACCCTCAATGGAGTCTGGGGATCCTGGCGGGGGAACGACATGCAGGATCTGTTCCAGGAGAGGAGATGTGCACAGGTGGCTCTAACCCCGCCCCTCAATAAAGTCGCCACAAACAGCCCAGGCTGGTTCTCTTCTGGGGACGTGTTTCAAAGACACGGCCAGAGCTCATGTTACACAGCAATGAGAACTCTACTCCCGGGACTTCCCAAGTCTAAAAAAGATGTCATCTACTGCCCTGGGTTTTCAAAAGCCATACGCAGTAAACTTCAAACGCTGTGTGTGAAGCTTGCTGTGGTCCCCACCTCAGGTGAACAGGGCAGGGTGGAAAGTGGTGCTGCTCCAGGCCCACCTGGCAGCGTCACGCAGCATGGAGGCACCGGCCCTGCCAGGACAGGTGCGCTGATGCAGAGCTCACTGGCGTGGACGCGGGCACAGCTTGGTGTTTGTAATGGAAAAAATCTGTATTTAATGAGTAAAAATGTATTTCCCTTCAAGTTCTGCTCGTTAGCCCACTTCTGGACTCTGAAGCCATAGAAAATAAGTTTTCTTTTTCCCTCCGGAGAGCCTGGCACCCACAAGGTGATACAAGAAGCCAGACGTGCTCCGACCTCATGGGACAGCAGCTGTGCCACACGCCCTGGGCCCCCCACTCACAGCGCCAGGCCGGGCCAAGTGTGCCAGGGGCCGGATCTGAGCCGCAAGCTGCTCCCGCAAGGCCCTCAAGCAAACAACGGCTTTTCTACTTGACTCGGCTGTTTAAAAACCAACAAAGAAGAATACTATGTTCCGAGACCACATGGGGCCCATAAAAATGAAAATATATATTTACTCCCTGGCCCTTGATTGCAAGTTTGTGGTGCCTTGGCCTAGTGTGTACAGTGAGGACTGGGGAATAAAGAACACTTTCCATTTCAGTTCTGTTCCTGGTTCGGTCTCTGCCGCCCTGTATCTGTCTTGTTTCCTACAATTTTCATGGGTCTCGGGCAACAAAACATCTTCTCTCAGCGAGCCAAGCAGCGGCTGTGGCTGTGCACTCCTCAGCCGGGCCTCTGGTGGGCGCTTGGGACATTGCGTGCAGAAGAGATTCTTACAAGGTGGGAAGTCTAAACGCCAAGCCTCTGAGGACGAAAACCTAACGCAAAGTCACAGGGCAACGTGAAATGTCGGGGACCCCTGGGGAGCAGGGTGTGCGCCGCAGAGCGGTCACGGCGGGTACCTGAAAGGAGGACGCCCTTCTCGCCCACCACGGTGTCGAATCCCTGCGGGAAATTTCGGATGAAAGCGGCTGCGTTGGCCACGTGGGCCACTCTCTCCACCTGCTCGGAGGTCACCGAGGAAGGGCTGTCTGCACCGTAAGCAATGTTCTCAGCAATTGAGCAAGAAAACAAAACTGGCTCCTACGAATTGGAAATGAAACACTTCTCACAAACTTCAGAATGGACATCACACGGGTCTAGTACGGTCATTATATCTAAGAAACGATTACATTGCCCCCCAAAGAAAATACGCTATTTCCTTTGTTCTACTTCTTCAATCCTCATAAGTTCACCCAACAGATTTATTAAAAATTCATGTATTACCTTAAACAGGTCTGCTTTTATAATCTGTGGTTCCCACCACAGTATAGGAAGCGAGATCCCACAGCAGATGCTTGCACAGTGCCTGGCACACAGCAGGCACTTTATAAACACACGTTCCCTTTCCTTGGGGATTGTGAGGCACTGGAAGACCACAAGGCTGCCTGCATTTTCTACCTGCCTGCCTTCCACTGAAGGCATTACTTTGTGAAAAATATACAAATCAGATGGGTACACGACATTTTGGCAGAACTCTGTGGAATGATCCTAAAAAGCAAATAAACTTGCAGCTTCTCTTCCCCATCCCATGAATAATAGGCACCCCTGATATCCTTACACTGCCGAGCAACGC
The DNA here is from genome assembly GCA_004026585.1 of Noctilio leporinus. NCBI lineage: Eukaryota > Metazoa > Chordata > Mammalia > Chiroptera > Noctilionidae > Noctilio > Noctilio leporinus. The sequence goes on from PVIW01000787.1 coordinate 188,074, forward strand.
CCATCCCTGCCTGACCTGTGTCTGACCCAGGACGGGGCTAAGGATCCAGTCTGAGGGGAAGCACATCAGAAGCAGAGGCGCAGGTCTGTTGCTGTGCACACAGCCTGGTAGCGGAAACGTAAGCAGCTGTGTCAAAGACCCCTGCACCAGCGGTCTGCTGAAAAAGGCCCCATCAAAGTGACCATATCACATTAATCTGCTTCCTTGAAAATGACAACTTCTTGCAAGAGGACTGGCTCTTTCCTACCATAGGCTTGCTTTTTGCTAAACCCTTCATGCCCAAAAGTAGCCTGTGGGTGGTACCAAATTGGGAATGAGGGGAGAGCCAGTAGGGGCTAAAACGTTAGCTTTTCTCTCCATCTTCTAGATTAAAGGTCCCCACCCTTTTCGGCACGAGGGACTCATTTTATGGAGGACGATTTTTCCACGGACTCGGTAGGGGGAGGGTTTCAGGATGATTCAAGCGCATTACATTCAAGTTCACCTCCTGCTGCGCAGCCCGGTTCCTAACAAGTATGGACTGGTACCAGCCCGTGGTCCCAGGGGTTGGGGACCCCTGTTCTAGACTCTGTGCATTACGAACTCGTGTAGTGCCAGCTTTTGGCAAAAAGCCAACACTTCCACGGGCCCAAGTGTTGAAGGTCTCCAGGAAGCAGTGCAGTTTACAAACCTAGACCATCTGCCATGTGAGGCTGGTTAGTACATCTGGTAAACCTCCCCTCTCTCTCTCTCTCTCTCTCTCTCTCTCTCTCTCTCTCTCTCTCTTTTGAGAGATTCTAGACCAAGCAAAAAGCAAATGACAAGAGCAATTTTCAAAGACAGTACAACGAAAATAAAGCCATTTCCTCCTACCTGACTCACAGTCCCAATCTTGGATCTCAGCCAGACTGGATTTAGCTGACGGATGTCATGACCATCAAGACTGATAGTTCCTAGGAGAGAGGAAAGGCATCACTGAGCATCATCGGGCCAAGGACTAATGTAAACACAGAGGGAATCTGGTGGGGAAATGCCAGACCTAGTTTTTAAACGCATAACTCAAAGTCTCCAAAGAGAACTGAAAGCAACACATGCACTTTCAGAGTTAAAGGGCCTTTCTGATGGCGGACACCTGCTGCCCCTGCAGTGGTTGGCTGACAGACCCCCGGGGTTACCACCTAGCTCGACCACCCTCGGAGGCTGCAGACAGCTTCCAGGAGTGACTCAGGGCTCCACGGGAAGATGTGCCTGGGCAAAGCCTTGGCTCAGAAGAGGTTTATGTGGGAGAGGCGCAGCCATGAGCTGTCCACTTGCACAAGTACTGGCAGAGGTGGCACAGCTTTGAGGCTGGCACCCAGGGCCCTGGCTGCCTGATTCTGCAGCTTCCTGACCATGCTACCATCTGCAACTACCTGGAAGGCCTGGCTCTGCAGTGACATTTTGGGAAGTGTCCTGGAAGTTCAACTCTACCAGTAATTTCTGAGCTCTTTTATTGATCCTTAAAATATTTCTTCCTGCATAAACTCAGTTGGAGGAGAGTCTCTTATTTGAAGTGAGGAATCTGGTGGGTACTGTGGCAGAGCTTTTAAAGGATGAGGTGGGCCCTGGCTGGTGGCACAGTGAATAAGGTGCCAGCCTGCAAACCTGAAGGTCACTGGTTCGATTCCCAGCCAGGGCACATAACCAGGTTGCAAGCCAGGTCTCCAGTCAGGTCTGTAGCTGGAGGCAGGTGACAGGCAACCATACATTGATATCTCTCTCCCTCTCTGCCTCTCTCCCTTCCCCTCTCTCTAAAAATAATAAGAACTTTTAAATAAAATAAACAAATAAATAAATGATGAGGTGAAACTCTGACGTTAGCAAACAATTAATTCTACGTTGAGGAAACTCAATAATGTTGGGTGAGGACAGTGACTAGCCTAAGAAATGCCACCCCTGCTCAGTTAGCGGTGCGTAATTATACAAGCCAGCTGCAGGTGTTCACAAGCTGACAAACACCTGAGGTCTTCTGTTTGAAAAGCACAAGTGCTCTCCAGGCTACCCAAAGCAGTGATTTAAGCAGTTCCCTTTCTCCTTGATTTAGTGGCTGTGATGAAGGAGCTAGAGATCAGTATTTTGACTTTGTTGACACAACCTAACTGGGATTCTTGTAAACTCAGAATTTCTAGCAAGGGGAGAGTAAATGAAGACAGTGGCCCCAGAGGCAAGCAGTGCAGTCACCCCCCTTGCGCCCAGCTGGCGATGCTGTGGGTCAGAACCTCCACGGTAAAGAGTAAGTAAATAAATAAACAATGACCTGGGCCACATCACCAGCTCTCACGTGATTTTAAACAAAAAATGCAGGTACAAGGACCACAAGATATATTCTTTTCTTTTTTTTTTTAAAGATTTTATTTCATTATTTTTTTAGAAAGAGGGGAAGAGAGACATCAATGTATGGTTGCTTTTCACCTGCCTCCAGGATATATTCTTTTTAAGTTCACGATTTGATCTTTACTAACAGTTGTTTTCTTTGTTGTGAAACATCATTGTTTGCGCAATCCAAAATCCAACCAATACATACAGAATATCCAACCAATACATGTAGAATATAGACATGTTACAAGGGCAGAAACCTTGTAACTACGTGTGGTGGTGGATGTAAACTTGACATACCACGAGCATTTTGGAATATGTACGAGGCCTGTCCTGAAAACAATGAGCCAACGTCACTATAATTTAAAATGTTGTGCAGCTGATACTTTCGGGACAGACCTCCTACAACTACCACATCATAGTTGTACATCTGAAATGTGTTATGTCAATTATATCTCAATAAAAGGAATATAAAGAAGTAAAACGATATGTTCTTGGCACTATGAGATGCTACAGTCCTGCTCAACATAAAATAAAAACCAGAACGAGAAAAGCTTGTTAAGAAAACCCCTACTTTCTACAATAACAATAAAATTAAAAAAGAAAAGAGCCCTGGCTGGTAGCACAGCGGC
>PVIW01000787.1:191139-370146 GCA_004026585.1 Noctilio leporinus
GCCTGCGAACCCAAAGGTCGCAGGTTCGATTCCCCAGCCAGGGCACATAACCAGGTTGCAAACCAGGTCTCCAGTCAGGTCTGTGGCTGGAGGCAGGTGAAACGCAACCATACATTGATGTCTCTCTCCCTCTCTGCCTCTCTCCCTTCCCCTCTTTCTAAAAATAATGAAATAAAATCTTTAAAAAAAAAAAAAAAAAAAGAAAAGAAAATCCCCCCTACTTTCTCAAGCTTCCATGGCGCAGCCACAGAGCCGGGAATCACCGGGGGACAAACCTGTCTGCGCGGGAACCGCCCCTGACTCCATCCCCGACACCCGTAGCTGCTGAGCAGCCCCCCACCCCCTCTCCTGGGACAGGCACCCCGGCATGGGAAGGAGGAGGGGAAGTTCCGGCAGTCGCTCAGGACTTGAGGTCTGACCAAAATACACAAAACCTGAAGGGCCCTCTGTGTGAGCTGCCGTAGCCCTAAACCAGGGGTGTCACTCATTGTCACTGGGGGGCACATCAGCCTCGCGGTGCCTTCAAAGGGCTGAATGTCATTTTAGGGCTGTAAAAATGTCACTACTTCTTAACAGTTAAGCGAGCAGGTGGAAACAAGGTGCCGGCCGGATACGACCAGGTGGAGGGCTGGATCTGGCCCTCGGGCCTTGTGTTTGCCACCTGTGCCCTAAAGGGACGCCTGTGTTGAAGGGATTTCTTCCCGGGGAACGAGGCCCCTGGCTCTCCGTACTTTCAGAGTACAGCTCTTCGCATCATCTGGTCTTTTCCAGGGCATAGGAGTGAGAAGGGCTCAGGACCGTCCCCCTGCCCTTCTGTGCAGTGAACTCACCAGAAACAGGGTCATACAACCTCAGAAGCAGGGAGACCACCGTTGATTTGCCAGAGCCGCTGGGGCCAACCAGGGCTGTGACCGATCCTGATGGGATCGCCAGGCTGAAATCCTGGAATATGGGCACCTCCGGGCGGGCCGGGTAGGCAAAATGCACGTTCTTGAACTCCAAAGCACCCTGGAAGCTTTTCTCATTCAAGATAAGCCCCTCTGAAACAGAAGATGGAACACTGGTTACTTGAAGCCAAAATGCAAGTCACAGCTGAGCTGCGTTCCCACCTGTCTGACTCCAGAGGGCGGCCCCACCACCGCTGGTGTCGGTGTAGATGCCCTTACTGGGCAAGTCAGGAAGAGGCCCGTCTCACGCTAACCCTGAGCCTGCTCTGCACTGCAAGGTGGGTCAAGTGTAGTCCTGCTAAGAGTCTCACAGCCCCAGGAGGTAGAAATGACTGTCCCAGCTCCCCTGACAGGACACGGTGGCTGATCTGATCCACTCTCGACTAATATTCCGTGAGAATGAGGACACCCACAGGGGGACTGCACAACAACCATGGAGCCACAGAGATCAGGGGTCTATGCTGCTCTGTTGTTATTGTGGGCTTACTTCCTCCAGCCTGGGTCTTGGAGAGGATGGGATATTCGCTGACAATGTCCTAGGAGTCAGGGAGGGTTTGGGTGTGGTCACTGCTCATGGCCACTTCTCCTGAGCCCTGAGGACTGGGGTCCAGCTGAAGAAGGGTCTGGCTCTAGATGATTAGCATGGCATTCCCTGCCCCACCAAGAAATTCGGAGCTTTTCTATGTGTGATGGCCTCTTCCTCCTCTCATGTTCTCCACATAAACATCAAAGTTACCAAGGAAACAGATCTGGTGGACTGTCCAGGCCCCTTTCTACCAGCACACCTGGGGTGCCATCTGTTGTAACAAGACACCTGCAGGGAACAGACAGTGGGCAGCACGCCACGTGGTCAGCCCCATGCTTTCAGGGACATCCCTGGGCCCGCCGAGAGCTGTCCTTCCTCTCCTGCTGCCCACTCCTCCGATGACCCTTTACCTACCATGGGGCAGGGACACTCTCCTTGTCATGTGCGTCCTTCACAGGTAAGGCAGGGAGCTGGCCTAACTGCCCAGAGCCACACACGTTTAATCCCAGCCAAAAAGAACAAACGCGTTGCGGACTCACCATTAAAAGGAAGCTCAGGCCTTCGCTCAAGGAGCTCCCAGAGGCGCCCGCCGGCACCCAGGCCCTTCATCAACTCTGAGTAGAAAGAGCTCAGACCTGTGGACGAAAAGTTAACGTCCGTCACTGGTCCCACGAAGCAGACACCCACTACTCCCATCCCTCTGGGACAGGTAACCGCTTGTTTTTAATACAAAACCTGTTACTTTCAGTAAAGGGTTTGAGGCAGCTACCTGGAATCCATGTCCAGAGTCCCCTGTCACATACCCTGGTTTCCCTTCACTGGCATTCATGACTGTGGGGATGCGAAACGGTACAGCCACTTTTGGAAGACAGTTTGGGAGGGTCTTAGAATACTAAACATACTCTTGCCATCTGATCCAGCAGGAAGACTCATGTTCATACAAAAACCTGTTTATAGCAACTTTATTTATAATTGCCAAATGTGGGAGCAACTAAGATGACCTTCATAGGTGAATGGGTAAGTTAACCATGATACTTCCAGACAATGGATTATTATTTAGGGCTAAGAAGAAATGAGCCACCAAGCCATGAATAGACATGGAGGGAACTTAAATGCAGATTATTAAGAGAAAGAAGCCAACATGAAAAGGCTACATAATGAATGATTCCACCTCTATGACATTCTGGAAAAGGCAACATTATATAAAGACACTAAAAAGGATTAGTCATTGCCAGGCATTAAGAAGAGGGAGAGATGAATGGGAAGAACATAGACCATTTTTAGGGCAGTGAAACTATCCTGAATGGTATTATAATGGCGAATACACGAGGCTGTGCTCTTTAGAGAGAGGCAGAACTACGTGGGAAATCTCTGTAATTTCCGCTCAATTTTGTGGTAACTTAAAACTCCTCTTTTAAAAAGTCTATTAATTGAAAGGAAGAAAGAAGGCAGAGAGAGGGAGAAAGATAAGATGGTAGGAAGAGAGGTAAAGGGAAGGAGTTAGCAATCTCTTAGACCCCGAGAAAATATCCCCACTTGCCTGCAGATGTCTAAGGAAAAGCCTTTAACCAGCAGACACAAAATTCTGAAAATAAGTATCTCACACCCACGTGGAGTTCTCAAGTTCCATTAATCCGACAGCAAGCTATCTACCTCACATTTCCACCTGGATTTGCAAAGAGAGGATGAAAAAAAGCAGGAAACGCTGGCCCCTTACTGGCTGGGGATGCGGGAAAGACACAGAACAAACGTCCCAGGCTTCACACAGCTGTGCCTCCCTTCACCCAGGAACCGATGGATGATAAAAGCTGAACTCAGCCCTGGCTGGTGGCACAGTGGATAAAGCATTGGCCTGCAAACCCAAAGGTCGCCAGGACACATAACCAGGTTGCAAGCCAGGTCTCCAGCCAGGTCCATAGCTGGAGGCAGGTGAAAGGCAACCATATATTGATGTCTCTCTCCCTCTCTGCCTATCTCTAAAAATAATAAATAAAATCTTAAAAAAAAAAAGAAAAAAAAAAGAGCTGAACTCAAGAGATTTTTGACAAAAGCAAGCAACTGAGCTTCAAGCCCTTTGGAGCTCATAGTTTTTGATTGTTCATTCGTTTTGGACATGGTTGACTTTGCACAAAAAGCATTTTATTCCCCGGTTATTTGCCAATGATGGGACAAGCCCAGCATAGGACTGTCCTCCTCTCACATTCATTCTGCGCGAACGAGCTCTGCAGCTTAGCAGAGACGGCTCCTGGGTGACCCCGAGCTCAGTGAGTAGCGAGTGGCCTCCCAAACTCCTCAGCTTCCCAACCAAGGAACTACGTGCCGATGTGGGAGGCTCACACGTGCATCTTCTACTTCTTTCTTTTAAAGTCAAATTGAAATACCGTTCTAGGAAATGGTCTTTTTCAGGGGAAGTTCATGGACAAGAGGTGGAGTGACAGGACAGTTGCGTTTTTACTTCAGAAACTAGAATCTGATATTCCATTTGTAACTTCCTGAGCCTATTTAAATGATATACCTCCGATGCTCAGTCCAACCCAGAAAGCATACATGAGGAAGGAGGAGAGCTCGCCCACTGTCATGTGGGCGCTGCCCATCAGCAGGCCACCTTTGTACAGGACAGAGAGCACGATCAGGTTCCCAGACAGCCCCGTCTGTCAAAGGAAGAAAATGCAGACGTCAGGGAAAAACCAAAGACCCCAAATGCAAAAAGCATTAAAATGACCTATCATTTCCTTTCTGCATTTAATTATCACAGCAAGACTCTTCAAAATATTATGTTTTTACCTAAATTTCAAATAAAAAATACTTTAAAAATACTGCAAAATTGCCCTGGCTGGCCGCTCAGTGGATAAATGTCTGCTGACATTGAGTTCCTTTGGGAACTCAAAGGTCGCTGGTTCGAATCCCAGCCAGGGCACATAACCAGGTTGCAAGCCAGGTCTCCAGCCAGCTCTGTAGCTGGAGGCAGGCGAAAGGCAACCACACATTGATGTTTCTCTCCCTCTCTGCCTCCCTCCCTTCCCCTCTCTCTAAAAATAAAAAAATAATAATAATAATAATTGCAAAATTGAAATAATTTAATCAACATGGAAACCTAGAATCTCAATCACCCATCAGATTCCTATTTTACTTTGTATACTCAGTTTGCAAAGGAAAAAATTGGTATCAAGGATTCCTTCCCTAACTGGAGGCAACGAATACAGATTTGGCACATGTGTTTATATGTTCTAACGTGGTGAGCTGGGCAAAGACCAGACTGAGGAGTTGGGAGCCCAGGATCTCTGACCCACCTTGGCCTGTGTTGGATGTGTGGTCTTTAGTAAATGCTGCTTTCTCAGGGCCTCCGTTTCCTTATCTGTTAAGTCACAGCCATTGTTGAATTACCTCTCAAGCTGTTTCCAGGTTGAACATACTAGGAATTTGCCCTCATGGTGATTTTCCAGTTCAGCATTGAATCTGAGTTCCTTGTGATCAATGTGATCAATTTTTTTTTAATATTCCTTCTTGAAATACACTGAACTGAGGTTATTTTGGCTAATCCTCAGAGGGTCTCAAATTGCCTGCATCAGAACGACATGGAGCCCTGGCTGGTGTGGCTCAGTGGATTGAATGCCAGCCTGCAAACCAAAGGTTGCTGGTTTGATTCCCAGTCAGGGTATATGCCTGGGTTGAGGGCCAGGTTCCTAGTTGAGGTTGCGTGAGAGGCAATGGATGAACGTATGTCTTGTATATTGATGTTCCTCTCCTTCTCTTTCTCCCTCCCTTCTACTCTCTCCAAAAATAAATAAATAAAACATTGTTAAAGGAGACAATATATTAGAAGAGAAACTGTGAAACCACATTCTGCTGCACCCCCTGCAGTTTCTGACTCAGCAGGTCTGGAGCGGAACTGAGAGTCTGCATGTCTAACCAGCTCCCAGCGAAGCTGCCGCAGCTGGTCCAGACCACACTCTGAGAGTCGGTGTCTGGTCCCTTGCTGTTTGGTCTCACCACCCGTTCACTGCCTTTTCTTTAATTACGTTTACCTGTTTTCCTCTTCTTTCACAAACATATTTTAAGAAAGGCAATTCTTAGTCTTGAGGTAGAATGGAATCATTTGCTATTTATGGCAAGAGTCACAGAATAAAAATCTCTCCTAACTCTAACGTCTGCCTTTTTCATGCTTGCCGAAATGATGTACTTACTGCCCCGAAGAAGCCAGCCCGAGCAAACGCCTCCTTCCTCGCTAACTGCATCACATAGTCCACTTTGCTGGTGTATTTCTCGATTTCAGTCATTTCTTTCCCAAAGGCTCGAACAGTTCGTATATTTCCAATACGTTCCTCAGCTAGCTGGGAGAATAACAAAACCACTTCAGGGAGGGCAAAGTCACATTTCAAGATTGGCAGAGGCACAATTAAAACGTGGTTCTCAGCCCTGGCTGGTGGCACAATGGATAATGTGCTAGCCTGCGAACCCAAAGGTTGATGGTTCGATTCCCAGCCAGGGCACATAACCAGGTTGCAAGACAGGTCTCCAGCCAGGTCCATAGCTGGAGGCAAGTGAAAGGCAACCATACACTGATGTCTCTCTCCCTCTCTGCCTCTCTCCAAAAATAATAAAATCTTAAAAAAAAAACACTGTGGTTCTCATTTTTAAGACACTGTTGATGGAAAGTTGCTTGTGATACGTGACTAAGTCAAAAGTAGGTTGCCAAGGTGAGGATAGAGAACGATCTTATTTTTGGACACATAGATCCATACTTATGCACATCACATATAAAGGTAGGTAGGGAGACAAACAGGAGGGTAGGCAGCTGGTACAGAAATATCTCTACGCAGAGGAAAAGACATACTAAAAGGATTGAGTCCAAAATGTTAATAACAATAATTGAGAGGCAGGATTATGCATGTGGTTTTTTCTTTTTAAGTTTTCAAATTTTCAATTAGAAACATTCATGGTTTTTATATCATAAAAATTTAACTAATTTTTAAAAAAGATAATATTGTATGGCATTGTGAAGTTACCTTTATTAATTAATGTAGAACAGAGTATCATCCAGAAGGTATTTTGAAAATGTGGTTAGCTTTTGTGTTCTACAAGAAACAGTGATGGTAAGAAATAAGAAGACCATACAATGTTAAGTTGGACCTACTTTGACATGAGGGTATAATCTAGTCCAGAAAGCAGGCTATTTTAGGGACCTAGGATCTTGTGGTCTAAGATAAGGAGAAGTTAGTACTTTCTGAAAAGCAGATTCTTAGGGTTTGCCCACTGGTGCCCTGACTGAGCTCATTCAATGGAGATCCCGCCAAGGAAGGGCCTTTACCTGAGTGGCTTGGGCCAGGGAATCCTGAGTGACTTTGGTCAGTTTCCGTAGGTAGCGCCCATAAATCACAGCGAGGATGGATATTGGAGGTACCACACTCAGAACGAAAGTCGCCAGATGAGGTGAGACAAAAAACTGTCAAAAACGAAAGCCCAAAAGGTGTTTGTTACACAGAGTAGCAATCAATGCTCATTCTACTGCAGGTGAGTGTGTGCTTCAGGGAACAGACAGGCTTCAAGGTGCTGTCTCAGCGTGGTCCGTCCTGCCTTGGTGGCACTTCTCAGACATTGTCAATCTTCATAAAACCCACGCGTCTCCAGCATGCCACACAGGGTGATGTGACCCATCAAGAGCCGCTGAAGAAAGGGCAGAAGAGTTTACCTTCCGTGCTGTACTGTTGCTGGTGCCATGCCGTGTCCATGAGGTCGTGCCATTCAACAGCAGGGGCGGGGAGGCAGGACGGGAGGGAGGGAGGGAGGGATTCCCACTGTGCTCACACTGCCTGAGCTGCACCAGGAATTCCGTGTTTGGGCCTGGACACTGAGCCAGAGCAATATGTCACACTGAAATTGACCAAGATGACAGAAACCCAAAACACCCCCATCACGTGACAGAAAGATGAAAGAGGGGTGGTGGAGGACACACCTAACAAGTGGAAGGAAAGTGACAGCAGTTCCCATGGCTCAGGGGACTGAAGCTCAAGGGATCTGAACTCACACTAAGAAGGAGATTCCTAATAGTGAGAGTTGCTCAAAGATGAAATGGGCTTGCAGAAGCAAATGGCGGGGGTTCCTGTCAGCCCTGCAATGTAGCGGTTGTCTTTTTAAACACTACTAGCATCTCTTCACCATATTATTAAAATCTGCCAAATCTCATTTGCGCAGGGAATAGTACAATCAGTATAAGGCTGTCCTAAAACGCTGAGAGAAAGTTGCAGACTGCAAGGGAAAGGAGTGGACAGAACCACCCATCACTCATTCATGTACTCATTCAACATCTCAGTACTGGATGCCTCTCTGTGGCAAACACTATTCCAGGCTCCTGGGAGAGGAATGACCTGCATGGGGCCCCACCCAAGGGGAGAGGAAAGCTCACAGTTATAGGGCGAGTGGGTGAAAGAGAGGGAATAACTTCATATAACTTCATGCGTAACATGGTCTTAGAAGGGCAAGTGCACAAAGCCCGAGGTGGGGATGAGCCACCCTGTGCAGAGAAGCCACACAGTCCAGCAGGGCACTGGGATGAGGGTCACGACAGACACAGGCAGGGGCTGGGACACCATCAGGGCAGGCCTGGTAGTTCTGGGCCTTGAATGGGCACCTATGCTCAGGTGAACCAAGTGCACGCGTGTTCTCTGCAGTGCGGCAGGAATGCCCATGTGGGATCCTCGGGACCTGAGTGGGCGGTCTCAGAACCAGCTACCTCCCCCTTACTAATAAGCACCTGAAGACTAACACCTGTCACCACAAGGAAGGCTGGAGTTGCAGGACGCACATCTGAATGCTAGGAAGGAAAATTCCCGCATCTAGATTACGACACTGGCACTATGGCATAGATGTTAGGCTCCTGTGAGTAGGCTAACCGTAAATCAGGTTGGGCGAGCTGAGCGAGAGAAACAAAGCAACTTCTTTTCCTCCAGAGCGAAGGCCCAGGCCGCAGGTGAGGCCATCTGACAAGGCTCTAGGATGGGCTGAATGCTGGTGTCCCCCAAGTTCACAGGCTGAGCCCTAATCCCAGGGTGGCTGTATTTGGAGGTGGAGCCTGCACTCTCAACACAAGCACCAAGGAAAGGCCACGTGAGCACGGGAAAAGATGGCAGCCTCCCCCTCCCCCCCCCAACCCAAGAAAAGAGACTTCAGGATGCACCTACTTTGCCAGCCTCTTGATCTGGAAACTTCCAGCCTCCAGCACTATGAGAAATAAATCTGCTGTTTGAGCCATTCAGTCTGTGGTCCTTTTGTTATTCGGGCCTGAGCTAAGATAAGCCCTTTCTGATTAGCCATCTGAACCATCTCTGTTACAAAACAGGTTCCCAGCTCTTTCTGAGCCCCAGAACCGTTGGTATTTTAATATGAAGCTTTGGTGCAGGAGGGAGTCTTCTTTCAGATCTTCGCTTCTCTCTGGGCTGGGAAAAGATGGGATTTCCAAGCTGCTTTCTACTCTGTAAGTCAGATTTAAAGGCCCACGCTGGCAACGCATGGCTCTGCTCTGGCCTACACCCTACACGGAATGCGGAGAGGACAAAAACCAAAGGATCAGTTCCAGTCCTCATTCTAGAAAGTCCAGACCTGCGCTGCCTGAAATGGTAGCCTCACAGGGCTGTTGCCCGCGTACAATGTGGTCCATGTGACTGAGGAAGTGAATTTTTAATTTGATTTAGTTTTAAGTAATTAAAATGAAAGTTTAAACCCTGGCTGGTGTGGCTCCGTGGATTGAGCTCTGGCCTGTGAACCGAAGGGCCGCCGGTTCAGTCCCCAGTCAGGGCACATGCCTGGGTGACAGGCCAGGTCCCCAGTTAGTGCGGCATGAGAGGCAACTATACACTGTTGTTTCTCTCCCTCTCTTTTTCTCTACCTTCCCCTCACTATAAAAAATAAATTAAATCTTTCAAAAATTAAAAAAAACAGTTAAGAACCCATGCTCCATTTCTATTTAATTATTGGTTAAATTATAAGTATGTCTGGAAACCTTGGTGTGTAAATCTACTTTTTCAGCTGCGAATTTTATGAAATCTGAATATAGACCAAGTATTTGCAATGAAAATTTAACATCCACATTGAGATGTTTTATAAGTATGTAATACACACTGGATTTTGACCTCTTAATATGAAAACCTAATACAAAATATCTGATGAATAATTTCTTATTAATTACATGCTGAGCTGAGAGTAAGGTATATTATTAAGTCAAGCATATTAAAATTAATCTCATCTTTCTTTTTGTTCTTTAAAAAGCGGCTACTAGAAAGTTTTGAATTACAGATGTGCCTTGCATCACATTCCTGGTGACAGCAGCATGGTCTGAGGAGGAATGTGGTTTGCGGAAGTGAGGCAAGCAGGTGCTTGAGCCCTTCGGTTAGAAAAGGAACAACGGCTGGGGGAGTAAAGAGAGCCCCCCTCAGCGAGGGCAGATCTACTTCTGTGTCCAGGAGGACGGAGCTGATCTTCCTCCCCATGAGGAGGAGGAGGAAAGGCAGTGATCCCTTGATTCCCAGGAGAGCAAGGCATTGTCACTGGCTTTGTGGGAGGGGGCTGCACTGCCCGGGTTTCCTCTAACTCATGGCTGCACTGCTTGGTAGGCAGAGGGCTGCTGCCCGCCTTGCTCTCTTCTGCCTTCCCACATTCTCAGAAAACCCAGGCAATGACATAATCTTCCCTTTTCTAAACATAATGGTCCATTCTCCAGATAAGATCTGCTTCTGGGGAAATGGGTGCTGCTTGCAGCCTCTGGGGCAGTGCTCTGGGCTAAGTGGCTACAGAGTGATCAGAACAGCTCACCCTGGGCTCGGCTCCTAGATGAGAGGCCCGTGCAGGCCGGGACAAGAGGGTGTCCATGAGAGCCAGGCCACGTACCATCATGCCAATGCCGACAGAAGCCTGCGCCCCAGCCCTGAGCCCGTCCGAGAGGTTTTCGGTCACCGAGCGCCCCAGGAGTGCTGTGTCTGAGGAGAGGCGGTTGATCAGTTCTCCTGTGCGAGTCTTGTCAAAGAAAGAGACCTCCTGCCTCAGGACAGAGGAGAATAGCGAAGCTCTCAACCTATTCACAATGCGCTGACCTGCAAAAGCAAACAGGGACTGTGTCAGCTTGGGCCCAGCCACTGGGTGCCCTATTGACCCCTTGGGGACAGATGTGCCTGAGCCCTGGCAGGTGGACAGGCAGGCGCTGGGGACGCACATTTGTTTTATCTTAGCAACTACAGGCTGTGGGTGCTGAGGACAGGCTACAGTGATAATATAAACATGGTATGACTAAGAGAGTCTTAATATTATTTACAAGGACGCTGTACTACATCAACTGCTCAAAAGCTAATTGCCTTCATCCTCGACAACCCTTTTCTGTATCGACCTTCCAAATGGTAACAAGTGGTTAACTAGCTACCGAGTATTTATTTTATTAGCTAAATGGCAAGCAACCGGCTTAGAGTCGGGCGTCCTGGCTCAGCCATTGTCACGGTAGTCGCCTGACTGGAACCACCCGGCCTGACACAGACATCCTGTCAAGCTGTTGTCCAGCTCCTAGCGGAGGGGAAACCATGCCTGGAGCAACTGCACTGCTCCAGCCTCCCAAGGAAAGACTTTGTTCCCGCACTTCCCAGAACACAGACAGGGCTGTTTCCCTCACTGCTCCTGTGACAGGGAAATGGAGAAGCCAGCACTTGACCTAACAGTTCATGGCTCCCACACCTGGCCAGTGTGCCCACTGAACGTGGCTCAGGAGGGAAAGGCTGGGGCCTGGCACACACGGCGCCGCATGGCTCCCCTTCCTGCCCTCTGGGGACCTGCCCCCCCAGGACAAGGGGCCTGGTACCTGACGTTTGCATGAGGTAGACGCGAACCGCGTTGGCCGCAGCACCACACAGGAAGACGCCGCTGAGCGCCAGGCAGAGGCGGGTCAGGCTGGTGCCGTAGTCCGCAGCGGGGTCCGTGTAAATGACATCGATGATCCTCCCCAGGAAGAAGGGGGCAGACATGGTGATGACGCTGGAGACAGCAAGGAACCCAACCGCGGCTGGAAAACACAGGCAGCGCTCAGGGCCGCTGGCACCTCAGCAAAGTGACAGGGTGCTGAGATGCTCCTTCCTTTGGCTCCCGGACCCCTGACCGAGCAGAGGAACCAAATGGGGTCCAGGGCCAGAACAAGCCGGGCAACTGTAGGGAGGGGCTGATTTTACCCTATTCCCAGATAAATAACTCTGTACCCAGATGTGATTGGAGTAACGAAGCTACTCCAAAAATCCTGGCCTCCCTTCCTGCCTCGTGATCTCGGTGTTCATTCAAGATGATAGTTTTTCTCCACTTACGCTACTCATTGTTATTCCCTGGCATCTAACTGAGTCTTAGTTGATAGATCAAATTACATAGGTAAAGCTCTTGCTTATGTCTAGTATTGCAAAATACTTTACATAAACTTTGGATAGCAGTCACAGGCATTCGTCACGCATGGGTTGTGTACTTAATATTATTGTTTTGGAGAATAAAGCACCAGAATATCATCAGCCTGATATGAAAATAAGTAAGGACACGACTGTTTGCACACCTAAAAAACAGAAAAAGGGGATATAGTCCTGTAGAAATAGAACATTGAGAATATCCAATTAGGAGCAACACATATCACAGACAGTTGCCATCATAATAAGAGGAACATAAACTACAAAAATATACCATTGTTCATTGACTGGATCAGTAAAGGTCAGAGTTGGATAACTACCACATGAGTGAGCTGGGGGAAGAGGCACTTACACTGCTAGTGGAGGCACAAACAATATTATTGCATTGGTAGTGATCTGAATATCCCTGTCAAAATGGAAATGCATGTTCCCTTTGATCTAGCAATTCCACCTCTATGAAGTTAACTTATATACTCCCATGTGTGTATGCAAAATTGTGCGTTCAAAAATTCTCAGCACAGTATTGCTTATCCCAGCAAACGATTAAAAATATCCTTAATAGGTGGAACAAGTTAAATCGCTCACGGAGCATTTATTTTATAAATATTATGCAGTCATTAAGGAGAGTGAGGCAACGCTATAGGTGTTGACATGAACAATCCGCCAAGATAGAGTACAGTTAGTGAAACATGTCAAGGACACAGATGTGAACATCTGGGGGCTCTTTTGTTTGGTTTTCCAAGTCTACATATACACAGCACATCTTGGGCGAGTATCAAGAAGCAGGTAACACAGGCCCTGCTGAGGGATGAGTGGTACTGGGGAGCTGGGTACATGCCACTGTGAACCTTCTGAGTTTGGTCCTATTAGGAACCCAATTAATGCCACTACTAGAGCCAATGGCTGGTGAAGTTCCTAGGGGACGGAACCCCCACTAATAGTATAAGAGGCACTTACACTGCTAGTGGGAGCACAAATGATATCATTGCATTGGTTCATGGATCGAACCCCGAGAGATGGGAGTTCCCAACACCCTGCAAGAAGCAGTTGCTTCTGTTTGCTGGGCCTAATGCTAACACTTCAGTTAAAGATGTTATGTTTTTAAAGAAATTCTATTTCTTTACTTATTTTATTTTTAGAGTGAGGGGAAAGGAGGGAGAGAAATATCAATGTGTGGTTGCCTCTCATGTGCCCCCAACTAGGGACCTGGCCTGCAACCCAGGCATGTGCCCTGATTGGGAATCAAACTAGTGACCATTTGGTTAGGCAGGCCGGTGGGTGCTCAATCCCCTGAGCACACAGGCAGGGCCTAAAGGTGTTATTTTTATGTCACCTTAATAAAAACACTATAGAGCTAACTCAGTACCAGCTAGTTACTTAGGCGGCAAACAGCTCAGGGTGAAATGTGAACCTTTTAAGTAGGGAACATGACACACAATCACTCTCTTCCTTGGGATTATCTCTGTTCCCTTCTCAACAAGGCCTGCTCTGCCTACCACGTCAAATACAGACTCCCACCGCTGCCTGCCTCAGTCCCTCTTCTTCCTTCTGACACTTCCCACCTTTGGGCATTCTAAATGTTTCAGTAGCTTCCGGTTTACCTCTCCTCGAAGAACAGACTGCTGTGTGTTCACTGCTAGAACCCCATGGCCTAGAGAGACAGGCACGTGGTAAAAGCTCCATCAATATTTGCTGAACAAATGAACAAACAAATTAAACTTTGACAAGGGAGGCATGAAAGTGCAAGGGATCAAAGTTTCTTTAGTAGCCTAATTAGGGATGTAAGATCTGGCAGCCTGGGAAGCACAAGTGGAAAGGAGCAAGTTCACGAACCTGGGTGAAAATCCCATAATCACAATTTTGCTAAATCATGTGAACCTGGCCAAGGGCCATTTCGTTTTGCGGTTAGGAACGAGGTCTTGTTTTCCAGTGCCAGGAAGGACTGACAGTCCAAAGGGCAGGGAGGCTGTCTAAGTTAGGTTCCGCAGGACATGACCTTGATGAACGAGCATGCTCCAGAAACAGGTGCCCTAGTGAACTCACCCGACAGGCCTGGGTGACAGCTTTCACTGATAATGAGCCTTCAAGTCTGTCTGTTCTTTCGCCATGCGTGGCGAACACTTCCAAAAGTGTAATGTACGTGAAGTGTGTCAAGGGTCTCCCTTCTTCCTATCTCTGGTTCAGAATCAAAGTTCAGATTCCAAAAAGAGTCTGGATTTCACGAATGAACTGCCCCATGATTTTGAGTCTGAAAACGAGTCCTTACCTAGTCATGATAATAATTACAAAGAGGAAGGAATTTAGCTACTTCTAAATTCAATCCAGGAAATCCCCCTTTTCTTCCCATTTAATTAAAAAGAAAAAAAGATGATCAGCTTCTTTTATTGCCATCTGCCTCTTTTCTCCTACAAGTTGCCTGTAGACCAAGGTAAAATAAAACATTTGTTCAACTTTTGGTGGATCTTTTTCCTTCTTTCTTTTTATTATTATATATTTTAAAGACTTTATTCATTATTTTCAGAGAGAAGGGCATGGAGGGAGAAAGAAAGGAAGAGAAGCATCAATGTATGGTTGCCTTTCACCTGCCTCCAGCTATGGACCTGGCTTGCAACCTGGTTATGTGCCCTGACTGGGAATCGAACCAGTGACCTTGGGGTTCGCAGGCCAATGCCCTTCCACTTAGCCACCAGCCAGGGCTTGGTGGATCTTGTTAATCCAAGTTTGCTTACATATTATTGCCCTTGACATTAATATTTTAGACTTGCACCACAAATATTCCAGATCTCCCTAAACTTCACATACTGAGCATTCTGGAGCCCTGAAATCTTTTCTACCTTTTCTCCACAGTCCCTTGCTTGTTCCCACCTTACAATGAAGGGACCTCAGCAACTTCTGTTACCTATGTCTTGACAAGACAGTTTAAAATGTCTTTCTGTTACCCTTCTTCTACTGAATCGTGGCATCTGGTGAAAGAAATATCCTTCAAAGGACAGAGGAAAGCAAACCTAAAATGCAGATGGCTGGTAGAGGGCTCTGGGAGACAGCTTGCAGAAGGACAGAGGTTTGCGGTGGGAGGAGGAAGCTGTAAAACATGCCCACCACCTGCTCCACACGGGGTCGAGCTTTTAGAGCGCCAGCTGCCAGTTAAACAGGTGCAGCTATGTCCCTGCTGTCATTCAGGGACTGAAGACCAGCACTAGGGAGTCCCCAGCGCTGTCCGAAGCATTCGACATGCATTATCTCCTTCAATCCTCCCAACAACCCTCTTATCATTCTGGGTTTTTCAGAGAGGAAACTCAAGCAGGTGATGAATCTTGCTCAAGTTCACCCAGTTATGTGATACAGAACCACCTGCCGACACAAAGCTCATCTTCCTCCCCTTCCGGTAGTCCCAGCAGAGAAGCAGGTGCAGACTGAGCTGGGGGTCAGGGCAGGGCAGGGCAGGGCAGGGCGCAGAAAGGAAGGCTGCAGGGTACGGCTGCAGCCAGGACCTCGCATGCACAGGGGAGAGGACTGAAAAATAAAGCGGAAAGGCAGCAGGCTCTAGATTTTACAGTAACATACGGGGTACACAGCTTGAAAGGGCTTTAGGCTATGGTGGGATAGTCAGATCTGCCCTTTAAATAACCCACTCTGGCTGCATGCAGAGTGAAAGGAGAGGACTGGAGGCTAACAGCAGACGGACAAACTGACCGTTAAAACACTGTTCCCGTCAGGTGACGGGGAACTAGGGTGACTCTATAGGACCTGCAGTTGGATTTGGGGAGGCGTCTGGAGGGCTGTTTCTGAAGTCAGGGCTGGCACCTGGCTACATGACCTTGAGTCATTCGACTTCTCTGAGCTTCACTTTCTTGATCTGAAAGGGGCAATAAAAATACCAGCTTCCTCATGGAGATATTGTGAGCAATTAAATCCACATGTAAAGCATCGGGTGCAGTGCCCAGGACCTAGTAAGCAATAAATATTAGCTGTTATCTTCATTGTTGCTGTCAATGCGAGGAGTCAAGAACGACCATGTGGCTGGCCTTGGCAAAGGGGTTCACACGGCGCTCCCACTCTCTGAAAGAGGGGACAGAGGGGAAGGGCAGCTTCAGGCAACTTTGGTTTTTACTCATGTTACATTTTCAGGTGTTGAGTGGACATTTTGCGGATCCAGGTGGATAGTGCAGAGAACAGAGAGGAGTGACAGCTGTGCAGGGTAGAGGCTGAAGTGAAGGGGCCTGGCCGCCAGGCTGGGTAGAAAAGAAAGTGAAAACGTGAGGAGCTGATAGACTAGCAGCAAGGGTTAGGGAAGCACCTCAGGCCCAAGGGGTAATCTATAGAACGGACCTGGGCCTGGGCACGTCTGCGGCAAGGCCAGGCTGTCAGCGTGTGCTAACCAGCGAACGGTGGGGTCTTGGGACACATCACCGCCCTGGGGGCCCTCCTTTGACCCTGCGTTCACTGTCCTGTAGGCATCTAGTGGGAGCCATCCTATGTAACTGAAAATTTTCTAGCTGCCACGTTAGAGAGAGTAAAAGGAACAGGTAGAATTCATTTAAGTCATACATGTTATTTGATCCAATATATCCAAAGTATTACTCAACCTGTAGTCAAGGTGAAAAAATGTAACGACATTGGACTCTTTTTTCAAAAGCTGGTGTGTATAATTGATAAATCAGTGACTAGCACACTTCCCCGAACAGAATGTCATGGTGTGCTCTGAAATGTGGTGTTTGCATAACAAGTATCGCTGGCTTTCTGGACCAGTCTCCATTTCTAAGGTTCAGCCTCACTGTCCTTGTCACAACTTTTGCCCTCAGCTAGGCTTTGAGGAACTGTCACTCTAAGCACAACTCACCCTCAGCTTGCTTACTGCACCCACTGGTTTTATGCTCTTATTTTCGTCACCGTCTATCTTCATAAAATGTAACTACAAATTCAGCAGAACTCCCTCCAGACATCAGAGTCTAAGAATGGTCCTAATCTAAAACCACACAAGCCCTAATCAGGAATTTACGCGACAGGCACCCTCCCAAGTCCTCGGAGGCCTCAAGCGAGCGTAATGGGGGGTGGAGGGGGGCTACGCACCTTCCGTAGTTGGACTGGCAGCCTGCCTGGGAAGTGTGGGTAAGGCAGGCTGCTTCTGCACCCAAAGGCCCACCCTGCCAGAACTGCCAGGCTGGTGGCACGATTATGAATCGCGCTGGACTGAAGGGCCCACAGCTCACTCCAAAGGCCCAACTTCACGCACAGCTGTTCCCGCTGGTTGGAGACATCACCAGCCTATCTGCCAGGTGCAGCGCTGGGGCGCTGAGCTATTCCTTCTTATCCCTTCAGTCCACACGGGCCTCCCAGTGAGCCCTTCAGCTTTTAAGGCTCCTTTGGCCCAGGTGATAAGATGAAGCATTACTGGGGAAAGAAGACTGGGGGCAACTTGTGGGGCATAGCTGCAGGGAGATAGCTGCTAGTTTCTACAGTGAGGCGCGGGGAGGAGGGGCAGAGGGGTGGGCACAGCAATAATGCTAGTAATGCTGCTCCGCGCACATCTGTAAATAAAACATTGCAGGCGGTTTTCCCGTTTCTGATACGAAGTACTTCAGATCCAAGTTTGGCCCTGCCGTTCAGGTGGTGTGTTTGCAAACTGAAGCAGTTGAGAACATTACTATTCAAGGGCATAGATGAATTAAAAAAAAAAAAAATTGTATTTGGTTTTCTAAAAATTAACAAATTAACATTAGAGTTTTCAACTCAGCTTTTTTTGTTCTGCTGATGAAAAAATAGGTGGCGCGTACACACTTGTCCTTTGTCTCCAGCACTTTAAAGATATATGCCAACATCTGGGGCTGCTCTCGTTGACAGGGGACTCAAATGTTGGAAAATTTTGGTTCCAGGTAAACAGCTAATAAGCTTAGTCATCAACGTATAGAAAAAGCTCTTGTTTTAGGAACCTGGAGGGATGACCCACCTTGACTCTGAGTAACCATTAGCAGTTCTACTCTTCTGCCTCAGGAGGACTGCAAGCCATCAAGATGGCACCTGAGCCTTTGTGCTCCAAAGTAAGAGGACCTCAGTCCAGGACACAAAGCCCTTGGCCCAGGACACAGATGAAAGAATGCGGCAGCTTCCATCTCATTACCTTTTCCCGGAATTCCAAACCCCTTACCCACACCTTTCTTCTCCTTATAAAAAGGGGTCGTTTATCATGGAATGTAAGACAGTCTGTGAGGGTGCAAACCCGCTGTCTTCTCAGATGGCTGACCATCTGAATAAGGCGCCCATAAAGGTTCAATCCCTATCTCTACTTACTGGGTCTGATAGATGACAGGCAGCTTAAACACCAGCTTTTCCAGTTTCATTATGATAGTAAATTATAAAATTAATAATGACCCCTCATTTCCTCTTAATCCCACTCATGTCAACATCCAGATTAGCTTCTACGTGTCATTATGTCATGACTTCTGAGAAAGCCATATGTCCTAATAAGAGTTTTTCATCAGGTTTCCTCATTAGCTACCATATGTACTTAGCATGTGTTTTAAGTTTTAAAAAATTAGTGTATAACCCCAGGCTTATTTCCTCAACTTTTATGTTCGCAATTATTCAATGTGGCGTATCAAAATAGCTCCCTTGCTTAAAATAAAAGGAGGTACAGTTTGTGCCTTGTTGAAGGCTGTCTTCTCAACATCCCAGCACGGCAGGGCACGGGGACATGTAAGAACGAGCGTACAGCCAATAGTCATGAGAAAGACAGGGCTAGGCTACCCAAGAGGGTATGCATAGCACCAGAAATGCCTGACACCTAAAAAACCGTGACACTTAATATTTCAGAAGTGAAACAAAACTGGGTTTCTGTTCACTTACTCTGAGTTGCATGCAGAACAGTGGACACACCTGCTAGTGCTCAGGGTCTCTCACTTGAGGCCTCATTGATTCCTTCATCTCCGGCCCCATCGGAGCCCCTGCCCTGTGCCACCCACACCGAGAACTAGGAAGGGAAGGATGAGACAGACAAAGCTACCCTCTCAAGTAGCTCGGTCCATGGGGGCTCCTAGTTTCACAATTTTCTTCCAATTTTTCCTTTCCTTTTTTGTAAGTCAAACCTGTGTGAATTTACTTTCCACATTCATTTTATTTTTATTTCTAAAAAATCTGTATTGAGTTTTCTTTTTTCTTTTTTAAAAGATTTTATTTTAGTTATCATTTTTAGGGAGAGAGGCAGAGAGAGAGAGAGACATCAATGTATGGTCACCTTTCACCTGCCTCCAGCTAAGGACCTGGCTGGACACCTGGCCTGCAACCTGGTTATGTAACCTGGTTATGTGCCCTGGCTGGGAATCGAACCAGCGACCTTTGTGTTTGCAGGCTGGTGCCTTATCCACTGTGCCACAAGCCAGGGCTGTTATTGAGTTTTCTTAAAGAGACAGATACATGGATTTGTTGTTCCACTTATTGATAACATCCATCTGTTGCTTCTTGTTTGTATCCTGACTAGGGAATTGAACCTACCACCATGGCAGAGAGAGAGAACACTCTAACCAATTGAGCTACATGGCCGGGACTTTAAAATTTTCTTTCCAAAGAAAAAGGATCTTTATTTCCATCAAAATCTACATACAACCACGCAATGAAATAATTTTCTTTGTACCTCAGTGATACCAAGAATCCCCCTAAGCTTTAATAGTCACTGAGAGGTAAAATGTTCCCAACTGTCACTGCTCGCCCCCAGCACCAACCTGCCCAAATCACAGTCACACTCCGGGAGCATCCTTTGTAAGGCAACAGTTCTGCCACAAAGAACCTGTGGGATTTGCACCCATGTGGAGTGTGCATGGGACAGCCTCCCAGGTCCTCTTTCCAAGCCTCCATCACAGATGTAGTTTTACCTCTAGTCATATGATTGTTTTATTGATGCTCCCCCAGCACCCCCACTAAGCTGGAAGTCTCAGCAGAAGCAGAAATGGGGGGGGGGGGTTTGCTTCTGCACACCAATGTAACCCCAGTGCCTGGCACACAATGAAAGAAATGGCGATTTAGAGAACTCTGAACATTTTGCATTTAAACATTTCTCTAATTATAGCTAAAAACGAGCTAGAGAAAAGTCTCTGGGTCTCTGGATTTTGCTTCTAAAAACATTCCTTTTCCTTTTAAAAAATCTCATTTATGACTTTGTAGGGTTGTGATCTCCAGTTTACCAAAACTCCTGGAGTTTCCCGCTCAGTTCCCAGGTAGGCCAATTACTCTGAAAAAGGCAAAGTTACTTCCTACTTACCCCTCAGGGAGGCAAAAGCACCCAGATAGGAAAGATTTAGATTGTTTTGCTTCACAGGGCAAAAATACTGACTGCTGAATAAACGTGCCTCCAGCAAATAATGTTTAAAAATTAATATAAGTGCAAAAATACAAAGGAGGTATGTCTTTGGCTAGCGTTGATTTCTAATAGTAAGAGATGGGGGTGAGGGGCAGCTGATTTTGAAAAGGCTGATAGCCAAAGAGGTACAGATCCAAATTTCTAAGGGGACACCACTGCTCCTCTCGGGTAACCAACGTGTGCCCAGCTAACAAACCAGGCATAAATCGGCTCCTCAAACAGGTGCCCGCTGGCTGGAAGGCGTGACCCCTCTGCTGCCCGGCGAGCGCTCGCTCCAGCACTCCCGGGTGCGGACCCCCACGTACGAGGCCACCCCTTCCTCCTCGCGGCGCTGCCGCCCCGCAGTGCGCCCACCCCCGGTCGGTGGCCCCGGGACCACGCTCTGTGCAAGGTGTGCCGGCTGCCCAAGGGGACCGGAAGGGCCCTACCTGCCAACCTCCGGCGTTCGGGGTACGCCAGCCTTAGGAGCTTCAGGGCCTCCGAGCGGCCGGCCGCCGCGGGGCGCAGCCGGGAGTCGTTTTTGGGATCCGCCGAGGCCGCCGGCAGCGGCCGCCCGCGCCGCCAGGCCTCGCTCCCCGCGCGGGCGGCGAAGGCTGGGCCGCCTGGGCGCACCGAGCGCAGGAGCCCCGGGGCGCCGGGGTACGGCGGCCGCAGCCCGAGGAGCCGCGCGAGTTCCGCTCCGCCCCCTGGGCCGCCGGGGCAGCAGCTCGCCCAGCGGCTCGGGCTTCGCGCGGCTCCCGCACCTCCGAGAAGTCCCGGCCCCGCGGCCCGGAGCGGCAGCGGCCGGGACACTGGGGCGCGGGCGGCGGGTGTCCAAGCGCAGGCGAGCGGGCCCGGCCTCACCAGCAGCCGCAGCGGCCAGGTGGGGGGGCGGCGCATGGCGCCGCGTCCCAGCCGCGCGTCTCAGCCCACCCGGCACGGCGCGCGCGCAGCCCCAGGACCCTCCCGGCGCGGCCGAGCGAAGGGCTTGCACTGGGCGGCACGCGCCGCCCCGCCCGCTGTCACCAGCAGTCACAGGCTTCATCGGGCTGGGGGCCCAAGCACCCGCCCCGGGCCGCGCCCCTCCGACCACACCACGCCCTCCGGGGAGCACGCCAGCCTCGGGCCCCCGCCTCGTGGCGCCCCCTACTGGGCAACCGGGCGCCCGGCACGCGCCCTGGCGGCCAGAGTCGGGCGGCGGGAGGCGGGGAGCACCGCCGCGCCTGCGCTCTGGCGCGCGGGGAGCTTTTTGGTGCGTTTCAGTCCCTCGCGTCGGAACCCGGGGAGCGCGCAGACGCGATCACACGATGCCCGGCGCAAGGATGCGGTCGCAGCACCGAGAGCCGGCCTGGGAGGGCGGCAAGTCCGCAGCCCCCGCGCCTCGAGCCGGGACAGGTCCTGTGACCCTACGTCCGGGTGCGGAGCACAGGGCCGCAACCTAGGAACGTGGCTGGAGAGAACAGCGCTGCGGCTCAGCTCTGCTCTCCAAGCGTCGTGGGGCGGCGTTTGGTGGAGAGTGACATTTAGATAACTTTGGGACGGGAAAGGGATCGTGTTAGAGCGTCAGCCGAAGTGCAGAAAGCACACGTGGTGGAGGCGCTCCGGCTGCCCAGAATGGAGACCAACCAGAGTGCAATGTATTTTAATAATATACGAACCAGGAAAGCTGGAGGTGAGGTTCTCTTAAACCGACCGGGTCCCAAGGAGACCTCGTGGTGGGGACATCAGTAAACCGAGGGCTGCTCAGGGACCAGCCTGGTTTTCATCTGAGTCGTGGTGAATTGTGGATAGGTTTTTCTCAACTGCTGTTTTTCAGGGGGAGGCTCTTCGGTGGCAAATCATATGGGTTCCGAGGGGGGAAAAACCCTCCATAATCAAGATAAATATTTTCATGCAATATTTGTAAAAAGCAAAATTAGTCCTGGCTGGTGTGACTCAGTGGATTGAACGCCAACCTGCCACCAGTTCGATTCCCAATCAGGGCGCCGGCCTGGGCTGTGGGCCAGGTCCCCAGCTGGGGGCACATGAGGGGCAACCACACATTGATGTTTCTCTCCGTCTCTTTCTCTTTTCCTTCCTCCCTCTAAAAATAAATAAAATCTTTTAAAAAATTAAAAGCAAAATTAATGCAAAAATGCATGATAAGCAATATGTCAAACGCAGGATCCTGCCCCTCTCTTACCCTCACCTCAGCTCTAAAACCCTTATTTACAAAAGTAGGCAGTTAGCAGCTGGCAGTTTTATTTTTTTTTTAATTTTACATTAAAATGTTATTTACTAGATGACTGAGACTTTTTAGGGCATTCTAAAATTTCATCCCCAGGAGAATACCTCACTTACTTCACCCTGCTTGGGACCCTGGTAGAAAAGGAGTGTAAAATTTTTGAGGGAAGGTACCAACAATAACGTGGAATTGTTGGGTTGGCGAAAAACTCTGTATGGGTTGTTTGTTTTTTGGTTTTTTTTTAGTAAAATAAAATTCTTCATTTTCACCAATAACTTGATTGATTTGGGTATTTTAAGCATGTTGACTATCTCCTGCTATTGGTTTCTAGCAGGTAGAGGCCAGGGGCGCTGCTAAACATCTTCCAGTGCATAAGACACAGCAAAGAATTATTTGACTAAAATGTCAATAGTACCCAGACCACTTTTGACACATTTGATCACTCACAGTGGCCTTCTGCATACACTGCACTAATCTTTTTTTCTTTTTTGCATTTCAGTTGCATTTTTACCTTTCATGAACTTCAGCATAATACATTGAAAATGTTGCATATTTTCTTCCACCTTCAATACTAAAATGGCTGCACAAAATTGATGCATTTTTGGTAAGTTTTTGAATTGCACACTGACATGACAACTGTTATAATACAACCTAACAAACTTGTTTCAAACGGAAGTGAAAGACAACTAAGCACTTACTAAGAGCTGAACTTTTTGGCCAACCCAATAAATCATGGCTGAGATTCTCCCCTGAAGTGAGAAGGAGACGTGCCTCCTCTTAACCTCTTAAGGGCAGGTATGGAGTAAGTGCCCCCAAGTGAAGTGCTTCTTCTTCTTGTTGGAACTCTAGAATGCAGGGCACAGATTAAGATCGACACCACTGATTTGTGAGTAGGCAGAAAACTTGCCAGAAAACTATGGCTGCTACAAGGTCTGGGGGAGGCAGGACTGGCTTTTACTTTCTCCCTTTTCCAGAGTGATGTCCACCAGGCTTCCTCAGCCAGTGCTCCCTGCAGCCTGTAGCTAATTAAAAAACAAACAAAACTCTGTGTTATTTGCGTTTTCTAAAAATCAGTACGAAAATAATTCTCCCAACAAGACTGTCAAGTTAAAAAAGAAGTAGTAACATCCATTCCCACTTGAAAATAAGGATAACTTCTCACTGCCATTTCAGAAGCTAGGATGCAATTCCTTGGCCACCGAAAAGGGCAAGAAATGCTCCAAGGTGTGCTTGGGGAAGAAAGATGAGTGGATTAGTACAAGAGGTACCATGGCCAGTCAAGGAAAGGCTGTGTGTGGGTTCGGAGGCTCTGAGACAACCAACAGAAGTTCAAATCCTGCCCACAGGTGGACAGAAAGGGCTCCGGGTGGAGGTGTAGTTGTACCAAGCAGTCAACTCTGGCCCTCGGTGAATAGACTTTTAATAGGTTTAGTGGCTAACGGGTTCAAAAAGGCCAATTCTAAAAGCACTTCTTTTGATCAAAACTTGATAGCAGTTGGGATTATTTCCAGGACAGGTCCACCTGTGGGTTCTTGTCCCTCTCAAAGCGGGACAAAGGAGCTCATGAGGACTGCAGGAGGGGACCCTCTGTGCAAAACAGCGCAAGAAGCAAACGAAGTCTCCCTGGCCTGCAGTGTGTGATCTGATTGGGGAGAAGAGTCATCTGACGCTTCTCAGCACATTTCTTTTTCTCTTAACTCAGGTTTGCAGCCCTTGCTGTCAAGGGGAGGATGGCAGGGGGGAGTGTGCCGACTGTGAAGTGCAAACTGGGGATGGGGTGGGGGGATGGGGGTGGGGCTGGCAAAAGGGCCTGTAAATTCCTCTGCAGTCCCATGGAAGCTTCAGGTGACTTCACTGTGGGCACACAGGAGTGATCAAAGCGGTCACTATCACCTAGAAATGTGACTCAGGCAGCTGGAATGTAATGAATACAGAAGGTTCAGCCTCACTGGCTTTTTACATTCTCTTACACACACACACACACACACACACACACACACACTCCCAAAAGATTCTAGAGAAATGACATTATGGTTTGAATTGTGTCATCACAAATCAATCAATCTTTTAAAAAATCCTATTATTCTTGGGAGCGCTTGAGATCTTGCTTCTCTGGCATGTGTAGTCAGTTTGGCTCAAATACACTCTTACAAAAATTCTCAGCAAAGCACTCCAGGCTGGTGTGGCTCCGTGGATTAAGCACTAGCCAGTGAACCAACGGTCTGCCGGTTGGATTCCCAGTCAGGGCACATACATGGCTGGGTTGAGGGGCCAGGTCCCCAGTTGGGGACACTCAGAAGGCAACCACACATTGATGTTTCTCTCCTTTTTCTCCCTTTCTTCCCCTCTAAAAATAAATAAATTAAACCTTGAAATCTCAACCAAGCAAAACACTGACAGTACATTTACATCATTGCTTGTAGCCCTCATCTGTTCATTTTCCTTGTAGGGTTTACCATGCTATGACTATTCAATCAGGCGTTTATCCTTTCCTTTTTTTTCTTCAAATTTTATTGTTGTATTACATCCATCCCCTTCCCCTTCCCCACCCACCCACTCCCCGCCAAAGTGAATCCCACTAGTTGTCCATGTCATGGTTCTTCCATACTAGTTCCTTGACACATTCATTAATCCTTTCATGTGCATTTAATTTAATTCTAGCTTGGGAAGTTATGGACGATGTTCCCATGGACATTGTTGTACGTGTCCTGGTGAACGTAAGCATGCATTTTGGGGCCCACGGGGGGGACTGCTGGTAACGTCCGAGGGCATTTGCTGCCCTTCACCGCGCAGCTCCGCACTGCTTCTCAGTACAGGTTGCAAGTTTCCGTTCTTACCTTTGCTGGAGCTTCCGAGTTTCCTCATGCTCCGGCGGTCAGCTTTGTCCGGCTCTGGCAATGGTGCTGGACTGATGGGCATCTAATAGTATCTGATCTTTTTCCATGTGCATTTCCCCGAGGGATACCAGGTTAACCTGATTTTTGTTTGCTGGCCATCTGGGTTTCTGAGCAATGCTTCCCTTTCATACTTTTGCTCCCCCCCTACCCTCTGCTATTGACTCACTGACTTGTAGTTCTTTGTGTCTGAGAATTCTGGAGCCTGCTAGACATTGGTCTCACGTGGTTCAATTGAAATGAACGAAATTTTTAAAAAATTCAGTTCCTTAGTTCCATTATCCAGATTTCGGATGCTCAGGTGCTACACGCGGCTGGCTGGCAGCCACCTTGCTGCTGGATGACAGAGAACACCTGCATTGTGCGGCTGGTTCTAATGCACAGCGCTGCTCTAGACATTTGTCCCTCCAGTGTTACACGTATCTCTTCACCTCGGTGGCCTGTCTAGTACTTCTTTTTCTTCTTAAGATTTAGTTTTTATTATTTTTTAGAGAGGGGGGGGCGAGAGACATCTATGTATGGTTGCCTTTCACCTGCCTCGAGCTAGGGACCTGGCTGGAGATCTGGCTTGCAACCTGGTTATGTGCCCTGGCTGGGAATCGAAGCCCATTGGGAGGTCGCTGGGGCTGCAGTCTTACCTGAAGGCCTGGCTGGGGACGGTGCATCCAGGCTTGTTCTTGTGGTTGCTGGCCGGATGCAGGTCCTCACATGTTGGCTGGAGGCCACTTTCAGTTCATGGGTCCAGGAGCCAGTCTACAGGGCAGCTCACCACGTGACAGCTGGCTTCTACCTGTCATTTAGCTGTACCCGGCCAGGCTTGGCGCAGACCAGGTTCTGTAGCTACTGCTTAGTGATCTTGATGCTGACGTGGAATCCCAGGTCTAAGCATGGTGTCCATGTTCTCCAGTGATACCAAGGTAGGGAATCGGACCATCACTTCCCTATTCTACACTTTCCACGGCTTCCATTCCCCCTGGGAGAAGAAACAAACTCTGGACGATGCCCCTGAGCTCTGCCAATTACCCAAACCTCTCATGCCCATGTGGTCAGAAACACACTGCATGGCCCCACTGGGCCTCTCTGAGTGTACGGGGGTCTTCCCAGATGAGGGTCTGGACCACTCCTTCCCAAACTCCGTCTGGCTAACTCCTATTCACCCCCCAGGTCTCAGCTTAATTATTAGTTCTTTCAGGGAGGCCTTCTCTGAATGCTTAATCTAAATTAGATCCCTGGATCTATTCTTCCATAGCATCTAGTAGAGTGCACGCACTGGTGTTTTGCAATGATTCATATTCATTCATATAATGGTATTATTTAATTAATATCTGCCCCTGCCTCTACATTATCAACTCAATACATGCATATCAGTGTATATCCACCCACTAACACAATGTCTGTGAGTATGACTCACTTATTATAAAAATACTTCCTTTTAGGCATTTCAGACTATCATACGGAAGCATCAAAGTTGTCTTTTAATAGATCAAATTGGCCAGGAACATTTGGAGTCCTTAAATTCTAGGATGAAGATTTTGTTTAGCACAAGGCAGTTTCAGAGTCATCTGGCTGCTACATAGGTGTTGATATGATCTTTTGATGTTGGCTGAGCATCGATTTGATGGACACTTTTCTAAAACATGCAATGAAGGCCATGTTGAAGTACAGACTAAGTTTTTAATCCAAATACTTAAATATCAATCTGGGCAATAGCAAAATGAGAAGCCTACATACTCAAATATTCTTTATACAACCAAGACATTTTTAATACAGGAATAAAACACGAATGAAAAGCTAATAATCATATCCTTAGAAGCTGGCCCTTGAATTTAAAAGCTTTAAAATTGTTTCCTGTTTTGTTTCTACTTTCCTTTGTCCTAATCTTGGTTTTCTTTTGACCAGTCTACTGCTAAATTAAAATTACAGTCCGATTTTCTGAGGCTGACAGCTGTACCCTCTCCTTGCCCCCACCTTATACACATTGTAGAGATTTATCATTGTGGTTCAAAATAACTGAATATTCTGAAGTTTCTTTATTCCAAAAATAAATAATATAGCTTTTCTCAGCTTTAGGTATTTCAAATACAAAATGGTAACATCACAAGGCCTGTTCACATCACAGGATTGCTCTGAAGATAAAAGCAATGAGAAAGCAGGCTGAGGGTGTGAAGGTGTCCTCTGGGCACCCTGTGGACACAATCACACAGACACATCCCTTGTAACATCTCCTAAGATTTGGGGGAAGTTGTGACAGGCATTCTACTGAGTTCAATGACCCCACAAAAGAAAAAAAAAAAAAAAAAAAAGGCCAAATACACAGATCATTAAGCGCTTCAATTGAAATCACAAAGTATATATACATGATCGAAAAATGGGAGGACTGACCAACCTAATACATTTCTGTGTTTAATTAAAAATATTCTGCATTGAAAGTTCAACATAAAACCTTCCAAATCAGTGACATTTCCACTTCTGAGAATGATTCAGTCCAATGTATAAATTTCATTATTTCTAGCAATACACCATACAACCTAACTTAAGCATCCACTTTAGCTAGGAGAATGCATCTGAATTCTAGGCTTTTCCTGTAGACCACGTGGAAGGTGATGCTGTCTGGCTAAGTTGCCAAAGGATCCTTCTTACAATGTCTCAGATACATATTTTTATCTATAAGAAACATTTCCTATTATTTAGCACCTTAGGCTCAAGTAAAAAAGTTTTTTGGCACAAAATTCTAGAGTCTTCCTATTTAATTTCCTGATACGTCTGGTGTCCTTGCAGAATATTACGTGCTGAAGTACATTAAAAAAATTCTGGCATCATTTAAATCTTGAGTTAAGTCCGTGATCTGGAATCGTTCAATAAATAGTCTGAATTAAATAACACAGTTCTTATGCCCCTCAGTGATTTCACAATGTGGTCTTTTAAAGAAAACTGAAAATGGAATCTTACAAAATAACTCTAGATGGCCAACTGGCAATCTTGGATGTATACACAGTATTAAATGCTATCGATAATCCATGTGAATGCCAAGGGGATGGTGATTCAAAGTCAGCTAGACAGACTACAAAAGCGGGTGAGAACTCCCTGCTTTGGGGCTAATCTGACCTCCGTAACCACTGTCACCCAGAAGGGGTGAGCTGTGCGACGGGCCATGTACCCACTCTCCTCACAATTCAAATGAGATGCCAACACTTTCTTTTTTTTTCTTTTTTTGGAAACTAAATACATTTTAATAGAAAACAAAAATACAAAATAACTCTTTTCAGAAAACAGAAATATTTGAGCTTTTTCCCACAAATTAGAGCTTGCTTTATCTTCCAAGTGTGATATGCATTCATTCGTCCGTACAATTGGCTTCACAAAGGGCTTATTAAACTTGTTGCGGGAGGTGGGAGCCCAAGAGCTCAGGAGAAATACTGAAAACAGCCACACCTCAGAATAAATGCACATTTGGAAATTCAACCTTTCCTCATTCTATCTTTTGACTTAACACCTCAAGTAATTTTCATTTCTTTACGACAACGTGGCCTTTCAGGGACTGTTCACAGAAGCACAGCCATGAAGAGGCTTTCTTTCCCCCGGCACTTTAAGGGCCCAAGACTTTCTCGATCAGCCCCCCACCCCCCCAACTGCTAGACACGTTAGTGGCAGTGACCAAGCTGTCACCAAGAAACTGTCCCTTTCTCACAGTACACTGTGCTACGAAATTCTCTGAATTCCCTGAACCTCAAAAATTCCAAGTATCACAGCCAGTGTCAGGAGTCAAACCTGAAAGATGGGAGCAGAGCAGACCCCTCTGCCAGTGCTAGGTTTCCTCTTCTCAATAATAATAATAATAATAATAATTACTATCATTATAATAACAATAATAAAAAATCCTGTTCTCTGTACGGACGACGGGAAAGGAAGGCCTTTCTCCAGGATGATGATCCCGGCCTCCTTTCCTTGTCCCTGCCCCCCGCGTCCCTACCCCAGCAGGGATCCCCTTCCCTGGTGACTGATGACATGCGACCCTGCAGCCCTGCTCCAGCGGAGAGCCCTCTGGGACCGTCTTCAGGCCATCGCAGCACCTGGCCATGTCAGCAGCATCGTGGTTTCACGAAGGGGCGGGGTGGGGGGAATGAGACAGACGCGAAGACGCTCACAAGAGGACACAGTGGCATCTTTGTAAGAACTTGCCATCTGATCTCCAGGGCATCCTGATTCTTGATCTCGGGTCCACTAATTACCATCTGTCCCTGCCCCCTGTCCTTAGACACTTGGGGGTGCTGAGTGAAGGGGCGACATGCTCAGGATGTCTGCACAGGAGAAGGTGGGGGGAAGTGGGGAGTCTTTCACAGTCAGTCAGTGATTCAATCATAAGACTTGCAATCTGGAGGCCCTCTGCTCCGCTCCTGCCCCAGTCCCTTATGACGGCGGTAAAAAAATTAATGTTCCTGATTTTCTTGCGTGATTCCAGTCACTAGGAGGAGGTTGCAGGCCATGAACTGCACGCTCAGCGCGTTGCTGACCTGCCCGGTGTAGACGCCCACGAGCTCCCCGGAGGACCCATCGGCCGCCGTGCTGCAGTAGGTGTTCCTGATGTCCCAGACGCGCACCGAGTTGTCCATGGACGCGGAGGCGACCAGACTGCTGTCCGGGCTGAAGGTGAGGCTGGTGATATTGTCCGTGTGGCCTCTCAGTTCTTTGTAAAGGGTCCCAGAGGCCAAGTCCCACAGCTTCAGCCGCTGGTCCTCCCCAGCCGATGCCAAGTACTTACCGTTGGGAGAAAAGGCGAGAGAAAGCACAGGGCCACGGTGCCCGGTGAAGAGCCTCACGGAGTTGCCCTGCTGAGCGCTCCACAGCCGGACGGTCTTGTCGGTGGAGCCCGTGGCTAAGTAGTTTGAATTAGGGTGGAATTTGACACAGTCCACGTCCGCCATGTGCCCTGCGTATATTCTCAGCGGGTACGTCCGATCGAATGACCACAGCCTCGCGGTGCGGTCGTGGGACCCGCTGGCGAAGTACAGGCTATACGGGCTGATGTCCAAGTCCCACACTGGGTAGGCGTGTCCTTGGTACAACACAGTGTTGGTGAAACTCCCGAGGTCCCAGTACCTGATGGACATGTCTTCTGAGCAAGAGAGCAACCCTGAGCTGTCCGTGAGGAACCTTGTGCTGTACACCGGCCCACAGTGTCCCCGCAGTATCTTCATCTCTGTGCCCGCAGCGTCGTCCTCATCCTCCTGGGGACATCGGCAAGGATGTGAAAGAGGCACATAGGAAAAAAAAAAGTTTAGTGGTCTGCACGGATATAAAACTCCGGGGGTGGGGAGACACCGCTCAGGAGATAACACTACCCAATAAATGACAGTGGTCTTGCCCTTATGGGCAACCCCGGGAAACCTATAGCTTATAACTCCGTAAGTGAAGGGGAAAAAAACGGTCCTACAGCTTACAAACGGCTTTCCGTACATTCAGCCAAGATTATATCAAATCAACAGAGACAGTAACGACTGTGGATCTTACTTAGGGTGAGGAGAACAGATTTCAAAACCTGAATAAAAGACAGCCATCCTAGGGTAACTTCCATCGTTAATTCTGATGATCTCAATTCAGTAAGATTTACTTTTGCATTTATGTCCACGTTCTTAGGTTCTTTTATTCTACAGACTGGTCAGGTTTAGCTGTCTTGTGAGCCCCCTGTGCCACGTTTCCAGTCCTCCAGGACAGATTTGGAGGTGCTGACTGCTCCCACGCCTAGTCTCATGTGGTCTCAGTTCACCATTAATGCAGAGCCACGGTGGGAGTTTAGCACAAATAAAACCCGGACGTGTCAGAGCACTCAGCCAGAAAGGAGTGATTATCAGTAAGTGAACCGCCCCCCTGCCCCCTGTGACCAGGAATACACTATTGGTGTCCAAAAAGAAAGAAAGATGACATTCGAAAAATGTGACTTTCTGGAAGCCTCAAACATTTCCCCAAAGTAATAAAACAAGGCTGGATTCAGAACTGCTTTAAAGCCAAGTGACTCATGTGATTCTTGGAAATGACTCCTGTGTGTGGCGACAGAAGAGGAGACAGGGCTGAAAGCCCCTTCCTCACCCTCTTCCCCACAAGTACACTATCTGTGTTCTGAATCCATCCGACCTTCGTCCTCTCATAAGCAAGTGTTAAAACTATAACCGCCTCTGTCCCGGACTCCAGAAGTTAAGGCTTTTACTGCATACTGGAAGAATGAGGAGGAAGACGAAGATTCTTACATCAATTGGCTTTGTTGGCTTAGAAATACTACTCAATTCAAAATAAAAACAAATGCCTCCAATGTGTACATATGTGAGAGAATGCAAAGAGAAAATAAACATGGCTATCCATGAATATTCAAAACGGCCATTCCAGACACTCAACATTAAAAATACATAATGTTTGGGAGCTTAAGGTTCTACGGAACGTTATTAAGAATATTAGTAACGTTCCCTTCCAACGAGGTTACAACACACTTTAAAATTTCAAGAATGACTCATTGCTCCACACTAGAAAGTTTATTAAGAACTGTGGGAACAAAGGACGCCCTGGCACGAGTTCCACAAAGATCCTCTGGAAGGTGACAGCGCCGCAAGGGGCACATGACTGTCTCAGGCTAGAAGGGTCTTTGGAGCAGGAGGCTGGGCAAGTGGTCACCACTCCCTTAGTGGGGACCTAGGGGCACACGGAGAGATGGGGAGAGTGCCCCGGGAGCTCAGGAGTTAAGCTGGCACCGCCCAAGGGTTTTTATTTTTCTTTTTAAGAAATTCAATTTAAAAAAAACTATCGATTTTGAGAAACATTGAATTATTTCACCGATTGATGCATTCAGTGATTGCTTCCTGAATGTGCCCTGACTAGGGGTCAAACCTGCAACCCTACTGTCAACTGAGCCACCTGGCCAGGGCCCCCAAGGGTCTTGATATCTGTCACCAGCCCATGGAAAGGTGCCTGGTTGACTCCACAGACCAAGAAATGGGGAGACCAGAACATTCCTGCTGGCTCTCAGGATCTGCTCTCTGCCAGAACCACAGCTGAAAATAACCGGCCCTGTTTTCTTCTGTGGCTCAACTCAGTCCCTTGGGGGCCTCGCTCGGCACAGTCAGATTGAGACCCTGAACCCGCACAGATTCACACACACCCAGCTCCACAGATTCTCTCTCCTTCCTCTCACCTCACAGGACTGCACCCCAAAACTCCCTGCAACGGACCGGACCCTTCACGGTAAATGGGCACGCATCACAAGCCAGAATTTTTAATACGTGAAGTGTATTCTTGTAATAATAAACTATAAAATGTACATGATAAATTGTGTAAAATAGAAAAAAACAGAGAAGTAAACAGGCCTTTCAATCTTGCCTGACGCGCCCCTGTCCTGACTCTGGCTTTCAACCATGCGGTCCCTAAAACCTCAGAGGAGTTACGAGGGTCTCCCAGGCCAGAGTGTTTCAGAAACCTCTGCCTGCACCCCAGTCTCTCCCAGATCAGGCATGCTTGTGGGGGGTCTGGAATTCAGCATTGGGCTGTTCTCCAATCAGAGGCCGGCGGAATGGAAGGAATTAAATGCTTAGGCTGGGTCTAGGGTGGGGGAAGTCTTGGAAACCAGAGAGGCGCTGCTGCGTCTATGGGAGAGGGGACAGCAGCCTGAACTTGACGGCTGTGGCTAGCAAGAAGGAGACACGTGCTCTTACGTGACATGCACACCAGAGTTCCAAGCTTAGGGCAAAAAGGGAGAATGTCCCAGATTTCATTAATCATTTTTTAACACTCCTCAAGTGTTAAATGATAATTAATCTTGATTGTTTCTTTTCACTGTTTTAATATGGCTACTAGACAAATTTAAATGACACGTAAGGCTTGACTTATAATCCCACTCGTCAACACAGATCTAAGCGACAGTTACATATATAAATCACAGAACTGAGGATTGCTGACAACACGCAATTCTTTACTTTTCAAACTCAGAGATGACCAGATTGGGGGAAGAACAACTCGACATTACACAGTGGTCTTCTGTCGTTAGGCTAAGGGGTGCGGGGCTGGTAGTCATGTACAAGTAACTGAAGAGCGAGCAAACCCCTGATTTGTGGTCTGTGGTTTTGCCACATTGCTCACACCCTGAAAACATGCAGCTTCCAATCAATGATTATAAATGCTGCTCCTCGCTCCTAGTGACAAGGATGGGAGCGCAGGCCTCAGTCTACACTCCCAGTGTCTGGAGAAGGGGCTGCTTCCTAGTCCTGGGGTGAGTACTGCTATGCCCCTTACCAGATATTCAAAGATTAATCTAGATTTACCTTAAAATCGAAGGTAAGAAGCTGCAAGACAGTGCTGTCAATCTAGTTTTCTTTGGCAAAATTAACAGATTTTCTGTGTTTACACAAGACCTTTTGGTTATTGTTTGATTGTTTTAAGAAAGATATTATTATTATTAAAGTCATCCTTTTCAAGTGAACAGTTTAATGGTTTTTAGAGTATTCACAGAACTGTGTGACTACCATGACCATTTAGG
Organism: Noctilio leporinus; assembly: GCA_004026585.1. Classification (NCBI taxonomy): domain Eukaryota; kingdom Metazoa; phylum Chordata; class Mammalia; order Chiroptera; family Noctilionidae; genus Noctilio; species Noctilio leporinus. The sequence continues at coordinate 224,990 of PVIW01000787.1, forward strand.
TACAGAACACTTGTACCATCTCCAAAGGAAACCCTGTACCCAGTCTCTTTCCATTACACTGTCCCCAGCCCCTAAGAAGAACTGACCTACTTTCTGTGTCTTTGGATAAGCCTATTCTAGATATTTCCTATAAATGGAACCATAGGATATGTGGTCCTTTGTGGCTAACTTCTTTTTTTTTTATTTAATTTAATTTAATTTTATTTTATTTTTAACTTCTTTTTCTAGCACATTGCTTACAAGGTTCATCCACGTTACAGCATTACGATAGATCACGTATCTTCATTCCTTTTCATGGCTGGATAATATTCTATCGTACAGATATGCCACTTTTGTTTACTCATTAATAGCTGATGAACTTTTGGGTTGTTTCTTGCTCTACAAGATTAAAGAAGAGATTGCAAACTGGCCTTTTAATTTGGTTTGCACGGTGCTGTCTTACTTCTTCCTACCATCTCTGGTCCAGTGGCTTCACCATTTACTTTAACCTGCCTGGCTCCCACAGGCCTGTGAGTTTGTGGTCTCTGCATTAAGAGTCTTGATTTCAATGGTGAATTCCTCAAGGAAAAAAGAAAGTCCAAATTCTCATGGAGGAAACAGTAAAAACCTACTACCAGAACTACTTTCTATCTTGCTTTGCCACAGAATGCTTCTCAACAGAAACCAGAAAGAAAACTTCCCCAAACTGCTGCGAGAAAACGAGTGAGGCTGTAGAAATCACAAACAGGAAAGCTCGGGGAGGATCTCGACTTTAGCTCTAAACTGAAAATAAAGGTTGTTCTCAAGGCAAGCAGAGGCCAGGATCTTCACTCCTTTCAGCGTGGATCATGATGAGTAAATCACAGAGGCTTAAAATGACCAACTGCTCCCCCGTGCCCTCTGCTCAGCTGCTCAGGCCTGAGACACAGCTGTCACCCCGCCCTTCCTTCCCTGCAGACCCCCCGTTAGCCCAGTGACTGAGCCTTTGCCTCCCGCCCCAGCGTTTCTTTCCACCACCACTCCCCCAGTTTGGGCTCCCATAATCTCCCGAAAAGACTGCGGCACCATGCTGCTTCCCTGTTTCATCCCTCCCAACTCCAGCCATAAATTATTTCTGTCGGTTCCCAGAATTCATCATGGTTTTCACTTTGGGGTCATCAAATACTTGCCCATTGGTGGCTGGAAACCTTCAGAAAACAGGTCAAAGAACCCGGGGAAAATCTTAAAATATTTTTAGTTTAATGCTTTTTCCATCTTTGTATCTATCTTTGCTATCTTCCTTTATATTAATTTTTAATGCCTAGAATATTCCCGAATTCAGTATCATCAAAACTAATAAGCCAGTAGGAAAAGAATTTTTGTTATTTACGGAGAAAACTAAGTAAATGAGGCCAGTACTCCTCAGTTACAAGTTAAGAGTCCCCAAGACATAGAACTGTCTCCAAAGAAAAATCTGATAATTCAATACATATGCAAAAACAGGGAAAAGAAAGTATTTTAGAGGGTACTATAAACACTTAGAACTCAAAGTTTGTACACTGGAACTTAGACTCCTCTAATTACACTGTCTCAGTTTTAAGAAACAAAACTGTAAAGGACATACTAGTAACTGGAAGGTGACTAAGAAAACAGAAGTTGAAAAAAAGAGCTTAATTTGTGCACCTAATATTCTTAATATCTTATCAGCAACTGCAGATTAGCTCCAGTGATTTAAAAACCAAACAACTCCTTCATTTTCCACCCCTCACAAAGAACTTTCCACCTAAAGCAGGTGAAGCGCGGGCTATGTGAACATCAGCGGTGACGAGACAAAGTATTCCAGCCCTTGCTCGTGTGGGCCACCCTCAGGGGAACTTCACTGTGAAGTTCAATTTCTGCTTCTCGGTGCCCACGTGCTTTCTGGGGCAGCCATTCTCAGTGACCGGAAATTCAGGCCACTTGGCCTGCCCCTTCCAGCGACCATCCCCACATTAAGTCAGTAAGGTCATTACACCGACTGATGGGTGACCTGTCACCGGTGCTTCCCGTGCCCTGTTCAGAACGGGGTTTGGAACAGCCTGGGCCCGGGGGCCGATTGCCTCGGAAGGCCTGCCAGCCGCCGGGGGTGGCGGGGGCACAGAAGCCAGGGTTCTCGTTTACTGTTGATGAGACTGGAAAATGGCACGCGGTTCATTGCAATTTAAAATGCATTTGCATTTTACAATTAAACAATCAAACATTAATTGTTTATGTTTGCACAAATGCACGGGCCCATGAACTTACTATAAATCTCAGTATTGGCTGAAGGCCTTTAACCAGGCTCAGCCATGTTACCCACATTTCAGATAGCAATGGATTGTGACCATTCATTAGTAATGTTCCATTAATGTTAAACGGTGTTTTCACCTTCTCTGAGGCTAGGCTTGAGCAGGAGTTCAATGGCTACAGGTTACACGGCATTAGTTCAGCTTTAGCTACAGGGTGAGGGGAATAAAGAAGTCCCTCCTCCATCAGATCAGTCCAGGTTGGAAAGGATATTCTAAGCTAAGTAGTAAGGCGGATGTAGGGCAGAGAATGATACCTGCTCTTCCAGAACGTCACAAGCCAGGTGGATGCGGGACACGTCTACTTGATGGGGCTCCGACTTCAACTTCTTGGATCGCAAACTCCACAGCTTTATGCAGGAGTTGTCAAAGCCGGCAGCAAGCAGCTTGCTGTCCGGGGAGACCTCCGCGGTGTTCAGTAGCTGCTCCGTGTTATAGAAGGCATAGAAACAGATGGTGGTGAGCGAGGGAGGGCCGTCCTTGACGCGCTTGATGCTTTCCTGCAAGGCCTCCAGGGCGGCCTCGTTCTGCAGGATCGGGGCCGGCATGTCAGCGGGCTCCAAGCCGTTGCCCTCGCTTCGCGAGGGGCCGCCGCTGGCATAGAGCTGATAGTCTGTTCTCTTGGCAGGCTGCACGTCCAGATGGATGTGCAAGGTGAGGACTTTGCACAGGGCGGCGTTGTTGTCGCTTTGGAGGTAGCGGATAAGGTAGTTGTAGCTGTCTTCGGAGAGGCGGACCACGTACTTATGATCTAGGAATGCGCGAAGCTTGAAGTTGGACAGGATGTCCTGGACCGTCTGGGTGGTCTGGAGCTGCTCGAGGACATCCTTCTGGCCAGCGTTCTGCAGGAACATCCCGTGGAAGCGGCTGTAAAAGCTTTCCACTGCGCTCTTCGGGCTGTTCTGGACCAGGTTGAGGTGGAGGTAGACAAAGAGAGGATAGAGGAGAGGCATCACTTCGTGGCTATGCTGGGAGTCGGAATCTACAACGAAAAAGAGCAAGGGCTTTATGATGAGTAGAATCTCACGGAACGAGGCCCTCCTGGGAGCCCACCACTGCACACACTTTCCTGCCAGGATCCTACTTTCTGAGGCTAACGAGGGAAATAAGCCCAATAAAGAAATCTGGAAACTCCAAGTCCAAGCCTTTTGACTGAAGACGGAACAGCGTGGGCTCTGAGGTGCAGGAAATTTGGTGACGCTGGCCATGAAGTGGGAATGTGATGCTCAGGGAGGCTAAGTGACTTGCCTGAATTCACACAACAGTTCAGTAGCTTCCACCCAGCGCTTCAAGGATTAGTATTTTTCCCATTAGTGTCTCTCACCCCAGACCTCAGGCCTCTGAAGGTCTGCAGACATATTCTTGGGAGATTATGAATTCTTCACAGGTACCTTTTTACTTCGTAATTTAAAAACAATGAACTGCAAGTACATTCAGAATTCTCTGGATGGCCATTTAGCAAGTAAGCATTGACATAGATTTTATGAAGTGCTCTATTTTGTTTTGTGATTTCCTTTGGCAGCCATCACTGGAATATCAGATACCAAAGAACTTATCTGAGTGGCTTCATTAACATGTCCTAATGCTAAGATGATGACATTCATTCACAATCCGTTCACAATTGTCCCATATCCGTTAAGCATTCTCCTTTTGATTTTGGTGGTTAAGAAGCAAAACTTCTGTTTTGCAGCCATCAGTGACGAATCAGACATTTTCACTTCATTAAGCCTAACCCATTTATCAATGGAGACTAACACCGTGAAACTAAGTGACAAAGCGTGTTCCAAAAAAGGTTACAGCTTTCATTGTCTTGGGCTAATGAGAAAAGCACAGAGGTGCAAGTGACACCTAAGCAAGTGGTGGAGAGCAAGGCCACCGCAGGGCAGAGCCACCAGCACCCGTCCCTGCGCCCATGGGGAGCAGCCCAGTGAGTCCTAGCAAAAATCTGTCCGTTGCCCTCACTCACTGTTATTTGAACTTTACTGCCTTTGTGGTTTTTGCTTACACTTTATTTGTAAGAGTTTGGGTTTCATACAGAAATACGGTCAACATTAAAGGTTTTATATCTACATAATGTTTGTACATACTGAAATTTGTAAAAGTTGCTTTGTCAATCAACACTTAGCAACCCTGTTAGTATATATTATATGTATTTTTTCATAAAAAGAAATCCATACGTTGCTCAAGATTTAGGAACACTGCGTTAGGGAATCCTGTCTCCCTAATTTGATGATAAATGACACCAGCGTACTATCTCGCTTAATCCCCTATTTTACTTTATTCACAGGTGAATTGTAAAATATATTCATTTTAGAGTGTGTCACTACTTAAATACATACTTAGAAGATGAACTTTAATAATGATTTTGTTGTACTGGACGTTAACATTGTCAGCTGGCCACGCTGGGCATCCGAATCCCCAGGCGAGGGGGGGTTGCTGTGATGGCTATGGTGACCGATCCTGACTGACCACCAAGGGGAAGCTGACTGCTTTCCACAGTGGAGGCGGGGGCGGGTATGTCTGGAATACGGGAGATCCCTAGGGTGTTTCTTAGCATTAATGTGCTCTGTGGTTAAGGTAAATGGAAACCTCAACAACGCAATCCATGCAGAACTAGTAAGGACCCAGAAATCTGGAAAGAGGGCTGGGTCACCCCACCTGATAGAGCCAGGACCAGCCTCAGCTGAAGGCAACGGAAACACAGAATGGGTAGTACGAGAAGGTAGCTGTAAATACTAGCTAGCCCACATGACCAGTTGGAGAAATGAGGACTGTAATTACGGTCATGAGTGTTCCTCATTTTGTTATGAATGTATTTCTATGTATATCCAACTATCTTTTCTCCTTTCCCCCTCATATCCCCTTATCATGTACCATACATTATGTTGACTTTACATTATAGTATTTAAGTACTGTTAACTTTACAGTAAGGGGGTATCAGGAGAAGACTTGGTTCCTCTTCTGGGGAAGGGGTTAGTGGGCTTCCGGTTGGGCCCAGCAGAGCTGTCTCCTGTAGGTGAAATTACAGCCTTGTCAGCAAAAATTAAATACCACACGTTCTCAATACAGGAGACTAACGAACAAACAAACAAGCAAATAACACAGAATGAGAGACATGAATACGAGGAACACATTTTCAGTGTGCGGAGGTGGGAGGGGGGAAGGAGGCAAAGAAGGGGAACAGTTTAGTCAAGGAACTAGCATGGATGACCCATGGTCACGGACAACATATGGGACTGACTGTGGGGGCGGAGAGAGAGGGTGTGGAAGGGGAGAGGCAGAGGGGGAAAGATGAGATGAATGTAATATAATGAAATTAAATTTAAAAAAATTACAGCCTTGTTCATTGTCTTTACTTCAAGATTAAGTGTGGTTCAAGGAGATGAATATGGGTGCCAAGATACTTGGTCAAACATTATTCTAGATGTTCCCAGTGAAGGAATTTTGTTGATGAGATTAACACTTAAATGAGCAGTCTTTGAAGAAAGTAGATTGCCCTTCATCATAATGTGAATGGGGCCCATCCAAAAACGACCTTCCGCAAGAAGAGGGAATCCTGCCACTCCCACCTGCCCTTGGATTTAAACTGAACCCCTCCCTGGGTCTCCAGCCTGCAGATTTTGGAACTGACAAACTGAACAAATCCCATGAGCCGATTCTCCTTAAATGAATCATTGTTTCTCTGGAGAACCCAAATGCAGATTTGGATATTTCTATTTCTTTAAATGCTATAATTCTTTAGAAGACCTCTGAAAAATTTCTTTCCCAAATACTTAAAAAAAGAAAAAAGAAAAAAAAAAAAAAAAAAGATTCCACCTTTACGAATTAAGACTTCCTATATATCCTGTTGGGTTCAAGGACTATTTTCAACTCCTTAAAATCTTAGTTTAGGCTTACTTGCCAAATGAGAGGCATAATTTGGTGAAGTTTAGCAGAAACCCTAGCCATCAGGGGACAGGGAGGGACGCACTGCTTTAGAACTTACTGAAATTCACTGTTGCTTCAGCTCCTAGTTCCAAAACTGCTTAACTCTTTCTTGTCTGACAAACACAGCATGTCAGGTACAAAATAAATTTCAATCAACATATTCTATATGGGGAGCACAGTGAAGCTCACATTTGAGTCTTAACTCTCATTTTGACTCTTGCTTAAAGTATGTATTTTTCTCAATTACAAAGGAACACATCCTCAGAAAAGTGTGCTTTTCCTTTCTTCCTTCCATCAAGACACCAGATGTGTAATGAACGTTGACTTGGTGCTCTACTCTGCTGGTGTTCAACTTGAGAAAAATGGAGTTTTTCATGGAGTTTGCAGCAATTTGTAGTGAAAAGGACACTAAGTTAAACAAAAATGGAGGGCATCAGCCTCATTCTCCTTCACTTCTCTCTGGACTGGACCCCAGTCCAGGGACCACACCTTCCCTGCTCTTGGTTCTAACACCTACCACACCACTGCCTCCGCTGCTCCACTTTTGGGCTCCTTTTCACTTGACTGGTGTGTGCCCACCTCCTAGGAGCCACTCCATTTCAGTAAGGGTCTCATGTCTCTTCCAGGTGCATCCACCCCCCTCACAGAAGTCTCTTGCAGGCTCTCCTTTTTCTTTTCCTCTGGGCCTTGGAGATTCTACCCTGGTTCATTTAAATATGAAATCAAAACCCTGCTTTCCATTTCCACAACAAGGTTGAGGTCTTTCTAATCTGCATTCACCTCCCTTCTCAAGTACTGCAGTGGGCTTTAGGGTGGCTTCCTGGTTACTCCTCTTTTAAACCCTGTTACAAACTGCTTTCAGACTCAGGGACATGTCCATGGTTCCATGGTTGTCCCCCTCATACAGGATGAGGCTCAGGCTCCTTCCCCAATACAAAAGGCCCATTCTCAACAAAGAGCCTTTATTGTTCCTGCACCAAGAATCCCACCTCTGCCACCTTATACTTTTGCTTATGGCTTTCCACAGTCCCAGAATCCTCTTACTCCTCTTCCACAGTTGACAGAAATCCAACCCGTCTTCCAAGTGCTAACTGAAATCCTCCCTCCTACTCAGGAAGGCTTCTCTGATTTCCTCCACCCAAGCCATTTTCTCGTTTCATTCGGAATGCAATTCATTCCTCTACCCACAACATCCAGCAACTGATTTCACTCTGGTCTGTGAAAACACTTCTATGTTCTGATTTAAGCCTTTTGCTTTTAGACTTTTTTTGTTAGGGTTAGCTTCCAATTTAGATGAATGACTACATATTATACTCTATCTTGGTGCTCAGGAAGTACCTGTTCATTTGATTGGGTTGACTGCTCTTCAGAGACCTGAGGGTAGAGAAAAGTGTTCCAGGAAAAACAGTCTGTAAGGAAAACATATTCATCCCTTCCAAATAATCCAATGGATTACAAAGAAGTATAGAGACTATAAGAGAAAACTTTCAGTTTTTAAAACAAGACATGAAGTTGCAAAGGAAAAGGCTGACATTAAAATATACTAAAATGTTAACTTCTAGGCAAGAAAACTAAGGGATGAGAACAAAGAAGGTGCCACATACTAAGAAAAAAAACATTGCAGGGTCATCAAATACTAGGGGTAGACAGCTTTTCTACTGTAAGAGCTCTGGCAAATATTTAAGAAAATCATCATGACCCTGGCTGGTGTGGTTCAGTGGACAGGTACTGGCTTGTGAACCCACAGGTCGAGGGTTTGATTCTCAGCCAGGGCACATAACCAGGTCTCCAGCCAGGTCTGTAGCTGGAGGCAGGTGAAAGGCAACCATACATTATGTTTCTCTCCCTTTCCCTATCTCTAAAAATAATGAATAAAATCTTCAGAAAAGAAAATCATCAAGAGTCCCAAAGAGGTAAATATGAACAGAAAACTGCGTCAGGACAAATCTCATCAATGATCACCATACTTTATTGCAATATCTAGCCTGGAACGTAGTCAGTGCTTAACATAAACACAGGGCGAGTGAATGAGAGAAAGGCTAAAAGGGCTAGGCCTCTTGAAGCTTTCCCCTTGGAAGTCAGCTTCCCACCACTAGAATGGTCAGAGAAATCTACCATGGAGGCACAATGCCCATTTTTTGGGAAACCGAGTAAATTAGCTCTCTAAAAACTGATTTATAAACTTAAAAGGTGCTTAAAGCTTTAAAAACCAACGTCAATGATTAAAAATAACTCATTATTTTTAAGTTCTTGCTTACCTCTGAATGAAATCCTTCTTATAAATTCAATTTTTCTTTTTTTATCCTTAGTGGAGGTGGAAAGCAGCTGACCACTGTTCTAAGATATTTAATATTCATATGATATGAGGATCTCAATGGAATTTCCTTCTTTTACTTAAACATAATAGATTCTTTTTATTAAACCTTTAATATCTGAGTTTTTTCACTTTTGTAACTATTTAACAGTCTAGTCTTTCCTTGTGAATTTCTTCACTTAACAACTGTGAGACCTACAAGATAACCCTCTCTAGGGTTTTATTTTGTAACCTTTATTTCCTGTAACATTTTGGCTATTTCCCCCAACCAAAGGATACAGATAATATGGATTCTTTCCTTTAAAATACTAACCATTATGAAGGTTACTAAAATTAGGCCAACTCTAAGCATGTGTAAAACTGGATATATTATTTTGGCTTACATATTGACACCTCATATGTATCTTTACCATTAAAAATTATTAATACAAGGATTATTCAAATAAGGAAAGAAAAATAAAACTAAGTATTTTAACTATAATCTCCCACTAACCAATACATGCTAATTATTCTTAATTGTTTGAAGGCAAAGAATGTTTTGTATTTCTCACATCTCAAGTTGTTTTATATACAGAAAGTACTTACCAACACACTTGCATTAATAACTAGAATCAACATGTTCTCTCTTACTGCAATCATCGTTCTAAGATTAAAATTATAATCAGTCACTTTGGGACTGAATGGAATAAGTTGGTTTCCCCTTTGAAGTGTTTACTTTATTTCACATATGAGGAAGCAATGGCCCCAGAGAGGCTGAGTGACTCCCATTTTTTTTTTTTTATAAAAAGTGATTAGTTACAAGTCACACAGTGATCAGAAGAACTGATTTGAACTCCTATCTACTGATTTTGTATTCCAGTGGTCATTATACCATCAACAAACTGAATTAAATTACAATTTCTTTCCTTTTTTTTTTTTTGGCTGATTCATGAAGAGGATTGTCTTGCACTTTTGGGAATAAGGGGAGACCACTGCAACATGTACTAGATCACTACCAGTGACGTCAATGTATGTTTTCAACATGCTTTTCTACATGGCTGATCTAGCTTCTGCTTACTCAGCATGGCCTGTGAAGGCCACGGGTCAGGCAGGGAATAAAACACCCAGAGCCCTAGCCTAGCCCTTGCAAACTTGAACCTTCTGATTTCCCTCTACTTGAAACTCTGATGGACCATAAGGCTGAGGCAGAACTGAGAAAACTACCTTTGAATCTCAAATACCAGGAATATAATGGCTCTGAAGGAAATCTGCATTGTTTTCTTCATAAGAAAGGTGCCCAGTGCCAAGCACTTACCGGTGAGAAAATTCCGCAGTCGCCCGAACTGTACTTCATATTGCTGGGACTCTGTCTGGCATGGCGCTGCAGACACTATGTTGACACAACCAGATTCTGACTGGACTGAGGGGGAAAGATACAGATGGGGAAAGACAATTATTAACCCAACAGGTGGCAGGTCGGATGGGCGTGGGGATTAGGTCTGCATCAATAGCACCTGACATTTCAGTAGAGTTAAGGGATAGTGGGCTTCTGGTTCAGTATGCCATGCTGTGACATATATCTATCCCTTCTCCCTGATAGCTAATAAAACGACAGCAGGGGAAGGAAAAGGTATAAACCATGGGATAAATTAGTTGAAGGAGAGAGGGTAGGTGCATAAATTCATAACAGACTTATTTGGAAGCATCTGACCCCATGTTCCAACGTGTGACAATAATCTGCCTTGGTGTGGGTCTCTTTTCAGCCACCGTGCTGGGCATTTACTGGGCCTTTTCAATCTGGAAATCATGTCCTTCAGTTCTGAAAATTTTCTCGAATCATTTCAATGATCTGCTCCTGTCTTCTCTTTCTGGCACTTCTACTCCTTCCAGGTTAGATTTCCAGGACTGATCCTTTGATCTTCTCTCCCATACTCCATTTGTTTTTCTGCTCTGCTTTCTGGGAGTTTCCCTCAACTCTCCACTCTTCTGATTTTTCAGTTGTACTATTATGTATTTAAATTAGTTTTTCTCTGTGTGTGTGTGTGTGTTCTATGAATGTTCTTTGTTTTTTAAAACAGCAGTCCCTCCTCATTTCAAGGCTACGAATGATGGTATTTTTGAAGTTTTCTGCTCTCTGCTGTTTGCTTTCTTCAAGTTACTTTCCATGATTTCCCCCCCATGTCTACGTATTTTTCACACTAAGTGGGTTAGTTTCTTCTGGGGCCAGATAGTCCCTAGCTGTCAGCATGTAGCTAAGGCACCACAGTGCTGATGGGACTCTGTGCTCGCACTCAGGGCCCAGGGTGACCTGGATGAGCCATTTCCCAAAGTCAATGTCTTTAGGCCCTTTCTCTTGGGCAGGCCAGGCTCACCAAGGAAAAATCTTCCCATTTGTCTTCCTGGAGGGTATGCGCAGGGTTGCTAGATGGGGAGTGAGGGAGGGGGGAGGCTGCAGTCTGAATAGTCAGTACTTAATCTCTGTTCTGTGAGTTTATGTTTTCTAAAAAGAAGAACAGGGAGGAGAGTACTGGGACGAAAAGAAGCCAGCTTTAATAATCTGGATGAAACGCGAATACATTTCAGAAGATGGAATATGAGTGCAGGAATGGCAATTAGTGCAGCAGGACTGCGGAAGCCGTAACCTACGGGGGATACAGTACTCTACTAGAACCCAGCCAGCCAGCCAGCCAGATGCAGGAAGATGTGCTGGACAGCTGTGCGTGGAGAAGGGAACTCCTCCCTCTTTCATGCTGTCTGCACCTGAGCCAATCAACCAAGGACTCGACTCTAACATCTCCCTTCTCCACTGCTATGACTACTTCCTTAGCCCAGGCTGCCCTCACTCCTAGCTTCCTTCTGCTCTTTTGGGCCTTCCCCACCATCAGCACAGCCATCAGAGGCCTTTCTGACATTCATACCAGATACCTTCAACTTGCCCCAGGTCAACAACGAATGAGTCTTTGGACTATTTACTGACCCCTGACTATGTGCTTGGAACCAGGAGACCTTTGGGGAGGCCCTCCTTGACCTGTCAGGCTACTTTAGATGATCTTTATTCCTACAGAATCTGAGGCATCACCCCCACAAGAACTAAACTCCCCAACACCCTTCTATAATGGCTGATCCATCTGCCTCATTTCCAAAGGTCATGTTAAGCTATTCAGGAGTGGGGACACACCTTAGTTATCTCTAAAACCTTCAACACTGCCTAGAGCAATTTTAAATAATGATCTGACTGAAGACATGATTAGTCAGATTACTCAATTAACAGAAAGACCTAGGACAAAACACTGATCCTTGGTGGTTTTCCAGGAACAACAGTCCCTCTCCTAATAAGCCATTCTGGCGAACTAAGGCAACTCAGAAGATGGAAGTTCTAGAAGTCTCAATGGCACTGGCTCCTATTTCCTATCAGCAAGGGCACAGAATGACTGTTCCCAGGTCCTAAGAGTGCAGTGCAGCAGGAGATTATTAGTGCACATTAAAGGCTATGATGGCCAGGTTAGGAGGAATTGCTCTGGCTCTGACAACTGGCTATCCTATTAGAAACCATAAGGCATTTACAAATTTATCCTAAGTCCATCGTCCAGCCCGTTTATGTGAAGCGTGATCCCAGGGGGTCTGAAGAAAGGAAGAATGAGGTGCTTCAGCGCTGAAAGCTAAGAAGGCAGGTGCCTGACTGCGCTGCTTCCTATGTCTCAGAGGAGGGGAAACCATGTTTCCGAGGACGTCCGCAGGCCTTCACTGCCCGTCCTCTGCTACGGCCATGGCTGTAGACCTTTGGAGCAGGAAGGGCCTGGATCTGTGATTCTGAAAACAGCAGGAGGTAGCTGAGGTACCCACTGCGTCTAGGTCGAAGCCACCAAGAGAAGGAACAGGCAGGCGGCGAGAGAGACTTGGAGATGCAGAGGAAGCACAGGAAGAGAGAGAGAAGGGTCCACTGTGGGCAGGTAGGAGGAACCAGGGCCAAGCTGGAGAGGGCTGCTGGCTTCCCTCCTCACACACCCGCTGGAGTTCAGTCACCCAAAAACACTGCAGTGAATGCGTTTCACGGTCTCCAGTGCGCCCATTCAATACAGGAAAATTATATCCACACAAAAAGCCGAACTCACAAAACAGCTAAGTAATAATTAATTGTAACTCCAGAGCAGCGATTTCAACCTGTGTGCTGCAGCACGCAGGTGTGCCGCAGGAATTCTGAAACCATGTGATACCTGACTATTTAGTCAGGGGCACTGACCTCTTTTTCCTTAAGATTGTTAAATGAAAACCAACAGCAGCCCACGCAATAGTAGCCGACTGGTGTGAAGGAATAAAAATTTTAACTCTGTCCCCCCTCATCTGATTGGCAAAAAATGTATTTTTTGGTGTGCTGCAGAATTTTAGTAACTGGTTCATATGTGCCATGAGATGAAAAAGGTTGAAAATCACTGCTCCAGATGGATTCAAGGTAAACTATTGGTTTTCTTTTTAAAGAAAGAACTCAATTTCCAAAGACCAAAACCCCAAGTTACAGAGAAGGATCTCAGGAACATACTACGTTGCCCCTATGTCCAACCACAGAGCCCAAAGTACTCATTCGCCAAGCAAACCTGACTCCCATGGGTGAGGCTCTGGGGTCCAGGTGAGGGGACGGGGACCCTGGCCCTGTCACTCTTGTAGGGTAAGTTTACAGAAGGAAAAGGTTGCATGTAACTGCAGGCGCAGGTACAATTATCCTGCATTCTGAGGAGGCACATGCTATGACACAGGTTTGGAGAATGGCTTTAGAGCAAGGCTCTGAAGGACAGACAGTGCCCGGGGGGCCAGCACTCCCAGGGCACTGCCCACCGAGGCTGCTGGCCAGTTTCCTCTCTGCCCGGGCACGAGTCTCAGCAGAGAAGTCATGGCTCGTCGGCCTGCCCAGCAGCCCTCCTGCTCTGCTTCCCCAGGGGCAGCCCCATGCTTACCTGTCAGGTTGGCCGCCATCTCCTCAGCAGTCTGTGACAGCCGCAATCCTTGCTTCAGGGGACCATCCGAGTCCACGTATTGCCGGCGTTTGAGGTAGCAGGACACTGCCATCTGAATGTGCTCGGTGCGCACTCGTTTCATGACCTGCAGGGCAGGGACCACAGAACTGTAAGAGGAGATTGGGGGGTTGTCCATCCCATGTGCATAGTTAGGGCACCCAACTAAGCTCCTTAATGATCAACCTGGTGCTCTCTTCCATTGTATCTATTTTCCCAATGACAACACAGTCAAGGAGGTCAATTATGGGCAATGAAATATAAATAATGAACCCTACAGATCACCCCCCAACTCCCTTTAATGCCAAGATTTCAATCAGCCCCACTGAATTTTTCATTAGGGTCGTTATCAAACAGCAAACATGACCAGTGGAACTCCAGAACCTTTCATTTCTGCTGCCTCCTCTGTGAGGTAGGTATTAATTAGCAGCAAGCCAGCCAAAAAGGCAGGCAGGAGGCAGCGCAAAACCAAAGACCTGAGAAATTCAGAAACTGGATAAATAGGTGTTGAGAAAGTGAGACGTTAATACTGGGAAAGGGAACATTATGCTCTCTCTTATCGGTCAGGAAAAGGCTGCCAGCACTAAGTGAAGGATTTGAGCGCTGTTTTTATTTGAATCACGCTATCTATCTCTTTCACTTCTTATTCGTAACTGCAAGTACAGAAAAGCATCAAAATGGTAAGAGGTTATGTGTTAGAACATGTGTCATGAATACTTAAAAAAACAAGTCTTCACCCAAGGATACCTTTATTGATTTCAGAGGGCAAGGGAAGAGAAGGGAGGAAGAAGGGGGGGGCGTGGGGAAGATGAAGAAACCCTGCTGTGAGAGAACATACTAAGGTTGCATTGGGACTGAGGGCTGAACCTGCTACTTTTTGGTATACGGGATGGATGTTCCAACGGAGCTTTCTCATGAATTTTTGGAAGGAAAAAAAAAAGGAAAATGGTAGGAAGTGTTCCAGCTGGTAAATTACCTCTGATAATTCAGGCTAATTTGAGGGTCCCCTGGTAAAACAACTATTTTCCCTGACTACTACATTTATAATCACTGACAGGACCCCCTGACATTGCCAAGGGCCTCAAACAGAACACTGCAGTCCAGATGGCCTTTCTGGGTTCACGTCTATCATGTAAAGATATCTCACCTTTAAGATCAAAATACACCCTGGCTGGTGGCTCAGTGGATAAGGAGCCGGCCTGCGAACCCAAAGGTCGCTGGTTCGATTCCCAGCCAGGGCAACGTAAGTACGTTGCAAGCCAGGTCTCCAGCCAGGTCTGTAGCTGGAGGCAGGTGAAAGGCAACCATACATTGATATCTCTCTCCCTTCCCCACTCTCTCAAAAAAAATAATAAAATCTTAAAAAAAAAAAAAAAAAAGATCAAAATACGGTGTCCATTTTGGAATGCATGCAACATTATCCACACGCATGGGATTGTCTTGAATTAAGGGCTCCCAATTTTGGGGGGTGGCATATCTTCTGTTGATAATTTTATTTGGATGTACTTAAGTTTTCAGTTTCAATTACACGCACTGGCTTTATTCTCTCTGATTTCCTTCATTCTTTTTAAATGATTTCATCCCCACCTTTCCAGAAATGTATTTTTTCTTTAAACCTTTTAGAGAAACATATCTGTATCTAATTTTTATTCATCTGCAATGTCTTCAGTGTAGGAAGTTTGGTGAGGAGCCAAATGTCTTCCCCAGATACTGCAGCAAACAAATTGTTTCAAAATCACTTGCAAATAATCTTTCTGACCTGATTTGTGGTGGCCCCTTTAAAATATACTCCGCAGAGCTATTGTTCAATCCCCTAAAAGTCACTCACCGGTGCAAACGGTGAAGGCTAGACACATATACACACACAAACATAAAATGTTCGGACACCATAAATATGCTGTTTTAAACTAGGTGTATTGAAAGATCATGTTACCTACGCATTTTGTTTCTGGGTTACCAAAGAGAGTATGAAATATTTGTTTAAAGATACAATGAACAGGCCCTGGCTGGTAGCACAGTGGATAAGGCGCTGGCCTGCGAACCCAAAGGTCGCTGGTTCGATTCCCCAGCCAGGGCACATAACCAGGTTGCAAGCCAGGTCTGTAGCTGAAGGCAGATGAAAGGCAACCACACATTGATGTCTCCTCTCCCTCTCTCCTTTCCCCTCTCCCTAAAAACAATAAATAAAATCTTTAAAAAAAAACAAAAAAGAAAATGAAGATACAATGAACATATTAATAAGCGTCCCAATACTGAACCATCCTTTCTTTCACTAGGCATTTGTACCATTTTACATGACCGTAAAAACTTGGTTACGGTGTTATCAGTCTTCCACTGTATTGATAACTGAGATTATTTTAATTACTTAATTGCTAATAGAAGGATTCCAATACTTGGCAAGTGTGGAGTCCTGCTCTAAGCATCCATCTGTCTATCGATGACAGCTTGACAATAGCAGTCATCCTCCATAGCTTTCTGACCCAGCTACACATAAAAATCTCGCTTGGGCACAACATGTGTGAATAATTTCAGCCCCAAGAGTCTTATTCAACATTATATTTAGAGAGAGAGGGAAAAAACCTGCATACATACAGGGGCTGCAACAGCACTGCCCTTCCCAGTGCGGCCCGGTCAGGCCCAGTCGCTCCACCAGCTCTGCGCCCTCCCTCCCTCCCACAGCTACAGGCACTTTCCATCTACCCAGAGCTCCTAGTCTCCAAACTCCCCCAAAGCCGACTGGCGGTTGTATTTTCCCTCAGACTAAAACGTATCCAGATTCCGTACTGCCAATGTCTTGCTGCCATGGGAAGGCCGCTTCGATCAATGTGTGTCCCTCAGTGTTCCCAGTAAGATGGAAGCATGAGCTCCCTTCTCTAGTCAAAGACAGGAAAACGGACAGAGAACCGACCCTGCAGTGACAGTGTCCCCATGGCGGGGCAACGTGCCTACATGTCTGAGGAGGAGAAACATTGGAACATCACAAGAAGATGCAGAAAGGAGTGAAAATGAATGACAGTAAAAACTGGCCACATTTTGGGTTGCTAGAAACTAGCTTGCACATACCAATGCTAACAAATTGGCCCAAGGTAGCTGCCCCTGTGAGAACCACGCTCACCTAGTCCATACAACAAACAGACCGTGAGGCCAGGCAAAGCATTTACTCACTTTTCTGCTGAAGCAGGTGCTGGGGGGCATCCGCTGGGCAGGCACACACACCCAAGTGGGACAGAAGGTAGATTTTACCCCTGATGGGAGCAGCCCCTCCCCTGTTTCCTCATTGGCTGAGCGCTTGGAACCACAATCTTGAGAGCTCGTGTCTAAAGAGATGATTGGGCCGTTCAAACCATAGCCTGTGCAACTTTTGGCGCCAACATGGCCATCCCTCCTTTCCTTTGTTTTCGGAGGTACCTGTGACAGGTCACATCCTCACTTTGCTAAGCCTATTAACTCAGAGATTTCCTGATTCATTTGCTGTTTGGCTTAGCCAAGAAGAATTATCCTCTGGGACTTAGCCTGGGTTGATAGTCACTTGCTACCTTGTTTCTCGTACCCCGAATAGTGGTCTCCATGGGTCCAAGCCCCCTTTTATAACGGGGATCTTTCCTGAGGGCAGGAGGCGAGCCAGCTGCAAGGCCAAGGCCCTGACAGCAGGAATGCAGGGTTCACTCTCTTCAAGCCAGGCTCAAGTATGATAACAGCGACCAACCAGCCCCAGCTGAGGAAACTGGACTCGCACCCAATGCTCACACATCTCAACTGGAATGAGTCATTAGTGGGAAGTGCTCTGCAGGAGACACCCTGCAACGGGTCACCCTGACAGGGGCCCCTAGGCCCCTGCTCAGGTCTTCTTCCTGACTATGAACTCTAGGGGTTTGCCCGAGGGATATTACCCTAGGGCATTTAAGCAGTCCCACCGTTCCTCTACTACCAACCAACTTCACTGGCTCAGCGGAAAGTCTGCCTTTCCCTGGAGGTCTGTGCAGACTCCCCAAGTCTCAAAACTCACATGAAGATCCTGCCTCTAAGGCTGTGGACCCCACTGTCCATCTTCCACTTGTAACTAAGGGGGGCAACGTAAGGGTCCTCTGATACTTCTACATTAATCTTTTGCACACACAATTAGAGAAAGGTAGTTTTAAAATTAAACAGGATGATTGGAAAAAACGTATTTAACTGGTCTCTTAAAACTTCAAAAGAGAGAAAAAAAAACTTCAAAAGAGGATTTAGAGGAATGGAACAATCTGTGATGTCTTTTAGGTATCAACTCAATTCTTTGAGACATTGGAAAATGGCTGTCCCAATTTTAAAAGGAGGAAGGTCATTTGAAACTTGACGGGGCAAATGTAAATTGGAAAGGCCTCCAGGGCAAAACTTGTGACCAATTGTTGTTTTATAACCACAGCTCCTAGGAGACAGGACTTTAAACGTCATTTGCCTACTACCTGGACATTCTGTTCACTGGCACTGAGACTCTCCAACGTCACTGGAAGGGACCTAACCACAAATGGACATCTACCTGCCTACGGACATCACAAATGCTAGGGTGAGAAGCACTGACACCAAAGGCAGATAGCAAAAGGCCTATGGATGCTCAACTCAGAATCCATTCTGTTTGATTATCTTTACCTGTCTGCCAAGGATATTAGTCATAATAATAGCTATACTTGTCCCTTTGGGTTTTTCTATATAGCCCAACATTTATGATTACCGAACATTTATAAAGTAACTGTTAATATTCTTTCTGTGGTTTATGTAAATGTAACACTAGATGCCAAGCAACAGAAAAACAAGCCAGAAGGCAAAACTCAGATCACTATCATTCACAGGATAGAAATGATCCAGTCATCTTCCCCCATCCCCATGAAAGCCATGAGACCTGACGGCATCCCACCTACCTGCCCTTCCCATTTTGGAAAATGAGCCTCAGTTCAGACCCAAGGTTACAGTAACACCCCTCCCCCAATGGCCAGCAGTGATGTGAACACTGAGACTACTAGAACTGAGCCTCACCCAGGGCTGAGACCACACCATCTGACCGAAAGGTGGTTCATCAACATACCCTTTGGATCAATTTACAATCAAAAGGGGAAACTGTGGACAGAAAGAACAAAAAAGGGTTCTATGGAGAGTAACCCCTCAGGGCGATTTGACCATAAATTCCTCATTGGGCAGGTCAGGGGTTGTCTGACCCCAGGCCTAAACTTTATTCAGAGGAAGGCTGTAAACCAGTTTTGTCCATTGTTCTTGGGTACCTAGGTTACCACACCTTCCAAATACCAGAAGTAACAGCCCGGAAAGCCTCCAGAAAACACTTCATCTTGTTAAGGTCCTGTGATTCCATTCTTGCCTCACTTTCCCCCACCTTTAGGTAGTCTTCTTACTGCCCCTCTTCATTTCAAACACATAAAAGAAGCTGCAAAAAACGGTATTCTTCAGGGCATTCTGAGAGCTTGTTCTCCTGGCTTATGTTGTCAGTTTGGCTCAAATAAACTCATAAAAATTCTCACCCCCCCAAAAAAACCAAAAACAAAATCTGCAGAGAAGCCAGTCCTCTCGCTGCCCAACAACTGATTTCCATAGTACTAATATTCATAAGTGGACACGTTAAAAAACAAAAAAAAAAAACAAAAACAACTTAAAATAGAACTGTCTTTCGAGAGACTCAGACATGAGACAAATACTGCACTTTTAAGTTACTTGCTTACCTTTTTAATTCTAAAAATATTTTAAATTTAAATTGAGTTCGGATAACATTTTATCTTAAAATTTCAGGATTTCCCATAATTTTCAATTTACGTAAAAGATTAGCTTTTAAATGGAAAAACAGATGATCGCATACCTTTTCTCTTCATGTTACATTATTAGTATTTCTAAAACTGAAAATGAGGGTTCTTACACAGTACGTATCTCTTTCTCATGTATGAATAGTTGCCTACTGTTTAATGCTTCCACAAAGTTGCTATATAAAATCAGGACATGCTTAGTTTCCTGTTTTGTAGTTAACAACCGAACAAGAAAATCAACAGCCAGCCCCAGTCTTAATGTTGAACTATAGAAATACGGGGATGCCAAGGCAGACGTAAACCAGACGCACTTTGAAGATGATGATACAGGATGGCAGCTGAGGAACTTCTCCCCTCCTCCCTGCATTTGAACCCCAGCTTCTCTGTTCATGTGTGTACGACACGGTCAGTGGCGGGGTGCTTGGAGAGACACCTCCAGCCCCCAACCTCAGTGACTGAGTACCACCCAATTCCATGAAACGCCAACAGAGCACGACATGGACAGCAACCGCTGGGTGCATACCAGGTGGCAGCTTTGGGTATGGACGAGTTCCAAACAGATCCAGCAACTCACCACCACCATCCCTGAATCAGTCTCAGTGTGCTGACAAGCAGCTAGGGTTTTCGTTGTTATTTTGTTTTTTCAAAGTAAATGTATTTTTCCTATTGCAAACTTATGCTTAAAAATAGATTAAAATTCTTTTTATTAAATGAGATGTCATGTCAAGGGTCTATGAGTCACTCGAATACTAGTTCTACACTTTTTACTTGTAGTTGCCTAAACAGTTGAAATAGCTATGAAAGGTCATTCTAAGCAGGACTTAAAATTCTAAGCTTTTACATTAATCTTTATGATAAAGTGCATTCAATTAGCCTTGTGAAAATATAAATCACAGAAGAAAACTAAATGAGCCATACTGCTCTCAGTTTCAGTCATACCTCATATAATTTGAAAATTATGATGGCTTTTTATATTCAACCTTCGCTTAGAGAATGACATGAATACGTGTGTCCCAAGATATAAATGGCACATGAATAAGGCTCAGAGCTGGGGGTGCAGGGTGCAATGTAGAACCTGAAGGGTTTTCTTTTTTTTGTGGGGGGAGGTGTAGGGGAAGCAGAAATCATACAACCAGACAGACAGATGTCACCAGAAGTTGACTTTCTCCAACATCAGCTGGGACTTCTGTGACACCCCAGAAGTAAAGACTTCTTGCCAATTCCTTTCTTTCCCTCCAGCTTCCCACTCCAGCCATTCCAGACCCGCATTTGTCTCCTCACCCAGCCAGCTGACCCTTTTTCCTACGAAGCACTGAGATTCCTCAACTCTGGCCAAACCTAACATCACCTTTCCACACTGCCCTTCGGGCCTCCTTCCCCAAAACTCCTCAGGCACTCCCTCTAGTCTTCTGCCCCACTTCCCCCATTCTCGATCTGATTCTCATTCTTCACGGCACCATTCACCCAAGACGTACACAGCCTCTAGTCAGATCACCTTCCTGAGCTCGAATCTAGAAGGCATTTCTACTTAGGTGATGCAAACATCTCAAATTCAACGTGCAGATTTATGCTGCTTTAGAATCTCTCCCTTGTACTCGTCCTGTGATGCCACCATCTACCATTAAAACAAACAGAATCATCATCTTACAAGTCTTTTCTCTAAGATGCCACCAACTCCTTCTATGCTATCCATGGTTCTCTGCGGGAGCCATTGCTGTGTCTGACAGCCCAAGTCTCTTCTCAACCAGGCTACATGCCAGTATCTCCCCACCTCTAGCCCTACTTCAAACCACTCTTTAGAACGCAGCTGGAGTAAAAGACAGGTCTGATCATGTTAGCCTCAAATTTATTTATTTATTTAAAAGATTTTATTTATTATTTTTAGAGAGAGGAGCAGGGGGAGAGGCAGAGAGGGGGAGAAACATCAATGTATGGTTGCCTTTCACCTGCCTCCAGCTGCGGATCTGGCTGGAGACCTGGCCTGCAACCTGGTTATGTGCCCTGGCTAGGGAATCGAACCATCGGCCTTTGGTTCACAGGCCTGTGCCTTATCTACTGTGCCACCAGCCAGGGCCCAAATTTAAAATCTACCCTTCACCCACGATGCAAGCCAGCCACTCTTGCTGTTACTGGTCCTTAGTTCCCTGGACACTTAGCCCCCAGGCAGACAGAGTTCCACGACACAGAGCTTTTCATATCTTTCAAACACTCCTTGAAAATAAAGTGAGTGTTGTCTAGCTTTTGTTTGGAACTGACATTGGAACTGACAATTTAAGTTCATAATTTCTCTAGATTTTTAGGAATCAAAAAGCCACAAGTGTTTGATTCCTGTTGCAACACTGCTTTATGACACAGCAAATTATTTCTATACAAAACCTCATTAGCTCGAAAGAATACAGGACAATCCATCTACAAAATGAACATGTACATTTACTGTTTCCACTTCATAAAGAAAACTTTGATGTTTCCTCTATTTGCAAACAACACTGTCAACAGAAGAACCAGAATCCAGAATGCTTTGCTCTCAGAGAATAATGGAGACTGTCTTTCTGTGTTGATCATTCTCCCTGAAACAATTCAAATGCTGCAAGTAAGGATTCGGAGATGCTTAAATGACTTTCAAGTATGAGAAGGGGGGCAGGGGAGAGGGAGGGAAGGAGGAGGAGGAAGAGAGAGAGAGAGGGGAGAGAGAGAGAGAGAGAGAGAGCATTCAAGCTTTCATAGGAGTACTGTCCGATAAAACTGTTCTAGATCTACGCTGTTCAGCATATAGCCAACAGCCACAACACACCACTGCAACCAAGGAACTGAATTTTTAATTTGAATTAAATGTAAGTAACTGCATGTGGTCAGTGGTCACCGTGTTGGACAACAGAGTTCTGGAGCATGGTATTACTGTGTGAAATGGTGCACCAGCACCTTAGTTTACAAATTGTTAGCACACCAAGTTTTGCAAAAACACTTCTGATTACAAAATTACCAAATCTCCAAATGCTAATGCTTTGTTAGTGAAAAGAGCTGCCTTTTATTATTAACATACACTGTAAAGTTCCTAAGATACAGATACACTTCAATACATTTTCCCAGAAGAATGCTTATTAGACGGCCAAAGGATTATGAATGGAAGCTCTCTGTAGTGTTTCTAAATCTTTCTGGAACACATTCTTTAAACCTCCTTCGAGTTAAAAAATGAGATGGGAAAAAGGAATTTGCTTCAGCAGTGATGCAGCAACAGCTAATATCTATAAAAATGTCCAATGAAAGGGTAAGCTCAAAACAAAGACAATTTCATCCTTGCAATGTGGAAATT
The DNA here is from genome assembly GCA_004026585.1 of Noctilio leporinus. Lineage (NCBI taxonomy): Eukaryota > Metazoa > Chordata > Mammalia > Chiroptera > Noctilionidae > Noctilio > Noctilio leporinus. The sequence goes on from PVIW01000787.1 coordinate 247,591, forward strand.
AAAAAGAAAATTTAACCACCACCAACAAAAAAGCTTTTAGGACTGTAGATAAAATAGCCAAATGTCTGCTTGTAATTTTTATCAATTTACATGTGTTTTTAAAAGCCTGTTGCATAAGGTAACACATATATTAAATCATGAAACAATTTCTAAAGACACCTTCAACATCAGTGTCTGTGGTCCCTTGAGCCACTCTGCATCATCGATTTCCACTTTCCAGAGCATGTCACCTCTGTCTCTACCACGGCTACGTATGACAGAGAATTTTTGGAATCCACATAGATGCTCTCAGTGGACTTCTCAAGCTACCATGACACATATAGGGGGGCCTAACTTTTTCCATTCATCACTAAATGGATCAATTGATTGCATACCTACCCCAAACTGGCATCAACTGGTGGTGTTTTAGCACAATTATGTATTTACCAAACAGCGTCTTGTGATAGGAAATACCTGAACGTGTGAAGATAATTTTTAAGAGGGAACGGTCTAAGGGTTTCTTCATGCCTCTGTAACTGCTCTCTTTAAACTTCCACTAGGATTCAAATGTCTGTCTCTGCTAAGCAGTCATTTTCCTTTAGGGTCACAGGCAGATGTGAAGCTTCCAGGACGCATGGAGGGCCTTTTCTACTTTCAATCCAACCTCACATAACTGCAGGCACTATTTTTCCAGAACATTAATGCAATGTCATCTGTGCTCACCTTAAAAACTTCTGCTGCTTCTACCACTGTGGAGGAAAAACAAAACAAAACCCAACCCAAACAAACAAAACTCCATCTCTATTGCATCATTTCAAGGTTACTCTGATCCACCTTTGTCAGCCTAGCTGGTGGGTACCACCTGGCCTTTCTCACCTGGGGGACTTTGGTCAAGCTCCTCCATTCACTGAGGGCAGTCCCACACCGCCTCTAACCTGGTTCAGCCAAGTCCTACTCATGCTTCACAGCTCAGCTCAGCTGAGCCATCTCTCCCCTCCAGAAGCTTCCTTGAATATGGCCCCCTAACCCAGGGTCAAACCTCTATCACAGCACTCACCATACTACTAGCCTGCTTCCTACATCACCACTACTAATGCCTAACACTTCCTGCATGTACACCACTGGTAAGAAACTATTTTAACTGCCTCTCCTTTACACCTCACAACAACCTTAATAGCTAGGCACCATTCTTCAGATGGGAAAAGTGAGGCCCAAAGAAGCCAGGCAATGTGCTCAGGGTTCCATAGTGCCCAAATAGGAACTCGGGCCTCCAGGCTGCAGGATCTGAGCTCTTACTCACCTCTGTGTCCTGCTGCTTAAAAGGTTCTACATTAGGTCATCGGCTTTGGGGATGCAGGTGGGGGGTGGGCGCAATAGCTAAGGCTTCCCGGATGCTTGTGAAGAGAGTGGAACAGAGAACAAAAGCTACCTGAAGCTTGTCTGTCGCCTGAAGACAGGCTGGAAACTTGACTTCTGGCCCTGTCCACTGAGTAATGCTGGTTTAACAGAGGAGCCCTAGGGCTCCTTCTAGTTAAAGCTAATCATCAAGAATGAAACCCTTTCCTTTTCTCCAGAGGTTCACAGGTTTGCAAAAACACCCTCTATCCCCAAAACAAAAATAATTACTGAGCAGTCAAGTGAGACCTTTACCTAGTTTACCTAGTTTTGGAGGGAAAGAAGCACCCGTAAATCTCACACTTAGACACAGGAGCAACAAAGCTATTTCAAAACGCACTAATCTGATTTATTGTTGGTCGCAAAGAACAATCCTCAAGGCAAGTCCAATCTTTTGGGTTGCTAGTTCAACACTGATTTGCAAGGCACGAAGAGCTTACAATTCATAAAAGAAAATCAAAGTTAGCTTGCTTCACATTTTACACACACAAAAATGTAGGCCTCCAAGGAACCATGAAGGCATTCTGACACGAAGGAAACTATAGTAGCTAATAGTTAATATCTTCAGAGCGCTTCCTGTATTGTCAGGCATCTTCACATACATTATTTCTTTAAAAGCTCCACCTAAGTTATCAGTCATTATTCCCTTTTATGGAAGAGGAAACTAAGGTTTATAAAGGTTACAAATAGTTACATGGTTTCAACCTCAGGTCTCTGTAGTTACCAAGCCCCCATCCGCTACACTAAGTTTCTCAGAGTTGAAAGGTGTGGCACGAACTCCCCCTTTCTCATTCCCAGCTTCAACCTGGGCTGTCCGTCACCCCGGGTGGGGAACTCGGAGGCATGCGCCCCCCACCCCACAGCTCAGGTAGAGGACACGTTTAAGGCACAGCAGGAGACAAACTCCGCCCTTACTGTTCCTCCCAACACAGCGCCCAAATGCTGGTTAGCGGGAGTGAGCATTGCACGATTTCAATCTGCAAGGTCAAAGTTTAGTTAATCTCAGGCGAGCGCCGCCAGGGATTGGCAGACTTACCTTTTGATCCTCGAATCAGACAGGCTGCGGAATCCGCATTATAGGGACACTTTCACAACCGATGGGAGAACCGCACAAAGCTTTCCTATACTCCACTTTCGCTGAGTGCAAAATGACACCACCACTCTAACCATCAGCTTACTTGGGACCAACGCCTTCGCTGAGACAGGTTCAAAGCCTCGGAGGGGCGCGAGTGCCGCCTAAGCGCCCCACTCCACCGTCGCTGTCATGAATTAAGCCACTCCAAGGCAGCCCTGCAGGTAGGCTGGGACCCTCCAGCAACAACTACTCAAACTCGAGATCGCCCCTGTCATAAGCAGAGGTTGATCGCTCATCCATCCTGCTCATCCATCCGCCCACCATCACCATGTGCGAAGTTTAATCGTGAGTTCGGCCAAAAGACATTTCCTTTTCCCGTAAATGAAAAAGAGATCTGGACCCGCGTCCCTGCCTGGCGTCCCAGCGCTCCGGACCGCTTCGCGGCGGGTGCCCCGGAGCCGCCCCGGGAGGACCCACCGAGCAGGAACGCAGAGCCTCTCCAGGTAAGCCGCCGAGTGCAGGCCACGCCGCCCGCGGCCGCCGGGGACTCGCAGGCCGAGGGCGGAGGCGCGGCCGCCGCGCCCGCGCACAGCTAGCCCCACCCGCCCCGCCCCCACCGCCCCGCCGGCGGGAGCTGCGGGCGCGCGCCCCGCCTAGGCCTCGCCGCGCGCCGCCCGCGCTCCCTCCCGCCCGGCCCCCGCCGCCCGCGCGCGCTCCGCTCGCGACCCCCTCCCCGGTCCTCCCCGCCCGCGCGCCCCGCACTCACTGAACATCCCAGGCGGCTCCGGCTCCTCCCGCCGCCGCCGCCTCCTGGATCGGGTTGCCTCCGCCTCCGTCGTCTCTGCGGCAGGGTCTCGCTCCGACGGCCGGCTCAGCCGGGCCCCCGCGCCCCGCGCCCCGCCGCTCCCGCCGCGGCTCTGGGCGGCCGCTCCATGACTGACTGACACGGAGCGGGCCGCGGGCTGGGCCGCTCGGGCCTCCAACGCGCTCGGGGCTCCACCAATGGGCGAGGCGCCTCGGCGCTCCGCTGGCGATGCCTGGCGTGCGCGCTGCCCCGCCCCGCCGCGCCGCCGCCGTCTGGCGGAAGAAGCGCGGGGGCTGGTCCCACGTGGTGGGGCCACCCGGGAGCCCCGACTAGTTGCCACCTTGCTCGGTGCCCGCCCGCGCCCCCACCCCAGCCGGGCCTGGAGGTGAGCCCCCTCACCTGGGAACTGCCCTCTGCCCTCGCCCGCTGTCCCTTCCAGCGGCGGGACCGGCGGTGAGCTCCTCGCCTGGGGACCGCCTGTAGGTTGGTCCCTATCCCGCGTCGGCCCGGGGGTGAGCGCGCAGCCTGGGAACGACCCTCCGCCCCCGCCAGCACCCCGAATCCGGAGCAGACCTTCAGGTGAGCTCTCTACCGGGGGGCGACACTGCCCCCCGCCCCCAGGGTGGGCCGGGTTCTGCGCTAGGCGAGAACCGTCTGGGCTCGCTCCTTTCCCAAGGGTTGGGGAGTAGCGGCTCGTAAGCGAAGCCTCTGCGGGAGAAATAACTGGGCTCTGCAGCGCGTCTTGTGCAGTTGACAGCCCTTTGCTAAGAGCGCTGGAGGGTAAGACGCCGGTCCGGTGCCTGCGGCGTCTTTGTAGCCCTTTCTGCAAATAGTTTTATTAAAGTACGTTGTAGCTGTGGCGATGGCTACAGACACGTTGAACGTAGAAATTAAGTAGCTAGTTGTTAGGTATCGGACGTTTTGGCAAAAGAGGAAAATGATAGTGCTCGACTTCCTGTTCGCTATAGTAAAGGGTAGAAGGATACGATGCTCCATCTACGCGTCCTTCATGCAGTGTTTGCTCATTCGCCGTATGGTTTATTACCTGTTGAGTGTAAGTACTGAAGGTAGGCTTGTAGGAGTTCAGGCCCCATGGATTTATTTTCATTTAAAAAATACTCTTTTTATTATTTTTAGAGAGAGGGGAAGGGAGAGTGGGAGAGGAACATCCATGTATGGTTGCCTTTCACCTGCCTCCAGCCAGGGACCTGGCTGGAGACCTGGCTTGCAACCTGGTTATGTGCCCTGACTGGGAATCGAACCAGCGACCTTGGGTTCTCAGGCCAGCGCCTTATCCACTGTGCCAGCAGCCAGGGCCTCAGGCTCCATAGATTTAAACAGTGCAGGTGATCCACCTGAAAAATTTTTAGGTTTGACAGTTTTACATTAGAAGAAAGGGACTGATTTTTTTTTTTTTTTTTGGTCTTTCTGTTACCTTATTTTGTTTTTATGACAAGTTTATTTCAGTATTAACTATCATGACAAGTTTTCTTTTGAAGAACTGTACTTCATGTCATGAAAATGGCTTAACTGGATATGTGCCCCCTTTACTATGATTTTTAGAAAACTCAAAGCTACATTAACGTCAATTATATAGACATAGGTGGTTAGTATGTTTGTTTTCTTTTGTTAATGGTTTTATTTGTTTATATTTATTTATTGTTTATTGTAACTGTGTAGCTATATATTACAGAGTCTTTAGAAGCAGTGTGTCTTTGTAAATTTATGCGTTAACAAATAAACTTATAGTGGGAAGCTACAGTTGCAGCTGAAATAACTACTTCCATTGAGACTGAGTTTATAATTTCCTTTTCACTTGGAGAGATATTACTTTCTCTAAATACTGCTTATTTAGCTCTTTGAATTAGTTGATGAATCTGTTACAGTACATACTACATAGTGTATTTAGGGTATTTGTACAGAAACTTAGCTTTTTCAACCTAAAACCCTGTGCGAATGAACCTCCTTTTACAAGTAATTTGGACACTTGGCCCAATTGAATCATGCACGCTCACCTTTGAGGATGTGATGTTTGATCATAGTAAGAATATTCATACCTATGTGTATGATCCATCTTCTGCCTGCTTTTGTTTGAATTTCTTCCAGAATATTCTTGAACCCTAGCAACTTTTGTATAGATTTATGCCCAACAATTCCGTTGATGTGTTTTAATTCATTAAAGGAATATATATAATACATATTATACATAATGTATTAGACAGTAAGATATGTAATGTTCATCCTCTGATGCCTGTTGAGTTTGACCTTAATGTATTTTTTCCATTGTTTTATATTGTAGATAAAGTGTAACAATGGCTGCTGTTTATTCTGGTATTTCCCATAAACTCAAAAGCAAGACAACTTCCTGGGAAGATAAACTAAAGCTAGCTCACTTTGCTTGGATTTCCCACCAGTGTGTTCTTCCAAATAAAGAACAAGTAAGTTCAATGTGAAAGTGACATTTTAAAAAAAAATTATTTATTATTTCCAGAGAGAGAGGAAAGGAGAAAGGCAGAGAGAGAGAGAAGCATCAGTGTATGGTTGCCTTTCACCTGCCTCCAGCTACAGACCTGGCTGAAGACCTGGCTTGCAACCTGGTTACATGCCCTGGCTGGGAATAGAACCAGCGACCTTTGGGTTTGCAGGCTGGTGCCTTATCACTGTGCCATCAGCCAGGGGAAACTTACATTTTTATAGCCTAATAAGATTATCATTATGTAGAATGCATGTTGACAGTTAAAATTTTAAAAGATTAGGAAAAAAGTTGGGGAAGGAAACACGGTTGGAAGTTAAAGTAGTGTCTGAAAAAAAGTAATGTCAGATTTTTCATTAGCAAATGTTTTCTGTTGCAGAACCTCAGTAAGCATCCCTTATAATCCAAATAAAGTGTAGACATCAGAGAACAAACTAGGTTACAGAAGTTCATTTCTGAGTGTGTTGGTAGCTCCGTTTGTGTGTAAACCCAAAGTGGTGCTCCATATGCAGTTGTGTGTTGGAGTTATGTTAAACATTGCTGGAATTTGATGAGTGCAAGGTTGGGAAGTAGAGAATCTTTAACCATTCTAGGAATGGGTCAGGATTCAAGAAAGACATTGCTCTTTGCTAATGTTTCTCATTCTTATTTGGCTAAGTGTATTTGGATGAGCTCATGAAATTGGGTTCATTTATACCCATATGCTAGTATTAAAGAACAGAGCACAAAATGTGTCAAAGATGGATTACATCTGTTAAAATGATGAGGTACAGTATGTAGAACACTAGCATATTTAATAGTTTCTAAAATTGTCTGCACCTGACATTCCTGACAGCTTGATAGTCACCTGGCAAGTGTTACATGTGATGAGGTGAAAGGGGAAGTTATGGCAGGTATTTTTAAATTTTAATTTTTCAATTATAGTTGACATTCAATATTATTTTTTTATATTAGCTTCAGGTGTACATCATCATAATGGTTAGATGATCATATAATTTGCAAAGTGATCCCCCTGATATTTCAAGTACCCACCGGTATCATATGTAGTTATCACAACATTATTGACTATATTTTCTATGCTGTAGTTTACATCCCCGTGACTATTTTGTAACCACCCGTTTATTTAATCCCTTCACCTTTTTCACCCAGTCCCCCAGCTTCCCAACCCCTGCCCCTCTCCCCTCTGGCAACCGTCAGTTTGTTCTCTGTATCTATGAGTCTGTTTATTCATTAATTTTGTTCGTTAGTTTTTGTATAAAAGTGAAATAGTATGGTATTTGTCTTTCCCTGACTGACCTATTTTACTTAGCATAATACCATCTGGGGCCATCCATGCTGTTTCAAATGGTAAGATTTCATTCTTTTTTATGGTCACGGCAGCAATTTGATCAACATCCCTACTCCCTTATCCTGAGAGGTTTTTCCTTTTAGCATCTGCCACTGACAGTTCTGATACTGTGAACTGAGGCCCCACCACTTTTCCTCACATTTATGAATAAGGAAACATGTTAATGGAATTGTGTATGTCAAACAATTCTTTCCATAAAGCATTTGTGCATTGTTTTATGGAAGACTTTCTTTGCCTTCTAGAATAGGTAAATAGATTTTGAGGTTGAGCTGCAGGTAACATGGGAAGCCAGAATAGACTCCTGTCTTTTAACTGCATTTTGCCTCATTTTGTTGCCATTCTGAGCAATTGTGTTTTTAACTTTTGAAGTTTATTATAACTACATAGAGAAGTTAAAAGAAACTGTCAGTTTTACTTGAAACTTTTGATTAGCTTCAGATGAAGACAAAATTGTTTTTATTCTAGTTCTATTCTTTAATTATAAACACTTCAGGAAAACAAAACATTTATGTAATATAATATTACCAAAGGTGAGTTTTAAAGGAGAGTTTTCACCCTGGCAATTGGATTTGGTTGTATATGAGATGTCTCTAAATGTCCAATATTTTTATTTATTGGTAAATAATTGCATTTATTTTCAGAGTACATATATTTCTTCCACATTTAGGTATTACTTGATTGGGCAGGACAGTCATTAATTTCATGTTATAAGAAAAAACTTGAACTGAAGGAAGACATTGTTGAAAGGCTTTGGATCTATATAGATAACATTCTGCATAGCAAAAAGTTACAGAATCTCCTCAAGAATGGAAAGACAATTAATCTTCAGCTTTCCCTAATCAAGGTAAGAGTTTTTTTTGTTGTCCTGTACATGTTACAGACTCTCTTGGTTTCCTGTCAGTGCTGGAGGATTATATGCTTTAGGGTTAATTATATGAAGGTGGAGGAAATATCAAGGTAGGGAAAAAGAAAGTAATATTAGAATTATAATAATGGGTATTCATTGAATGAGTATTGCATACTCTATGTTGTGTTAAGTCTTTTTGTTATTTAATAGTCAAGAAAGGCTTAGAACTTTTCAGGAAGTGGTGGTTGATTACCTTATTTTTTTAATAGAAACTTTGTATTTATTTTTAAAAAAGATTTTATTATTTTTAGAGAGAGGGGAAGGGAGGGAGGCAGAGAGGGAGAGAAACATCAATCTATGGTTGCCTTTCACCTGCCTCCAGCTACGGACCTGGCTGGAGACCTGGTTTGCAACCTAGTTATGTGCCCTGGCTGGGAATCAAACCAGCAACCTTTGGGTTTGCAGGCCAATGCCTTATCCACTGTGCTACCAGCCAGGGCTGTGATTACCTTTTTAATTGGAAAAGATAGTGAACAAATGATTCCACTTTGTGTTTTCAAACACAACCCTCCCCCCCACTTTCTGTTGGCTGAAAGGGAGATCAAAGGCCGAAATCTAGATAGGAATTTCCTCTGATTCTTGATTCAAAGTGACTTTGAAGTCTCAGGTCAGAATTATGAACTTCATGGTCAAAACTGAGTATTTGAAAAATACTCTGAGAATATAGCTGGTGACAGTGAAAAGCGCACTGATAACCAACACTGAGCCTCATGGGGTTAAGGCACTTGCTGAGAGCCACACCGCTGGCGAGGGGCACGGGCTGCCTGGTCCCAGAGTTTGTGCACTTCCCCCCGCACGCTGCTTACCCACGGGTGTGCAGGAAGAAGGAAAACCAGCAACTGCTGAGAACAGGAAAAGTGAATAGTTGAGCTGACTGATGGTTCCTAGGCATTAGTGGTTCTCGAAATGATGCCCTAAATTGTATGCCACTTCTTAGAATAATAGGCTGGTGACCACTGAAGTGGGTTATTTTGAATGGTCTTTTGGGAGAATGAAAAAGAAATCTTAACATTTCTGTATGTTTTAACAGTCATTATAAAATTGACACGAGCTTTGTAATTACATAAAGTATTAATTCTGTAGCACAGCCATTCGTTGTATAAATAAATCACCCTCATTTGGGTATAAATGTGGGAAGAGTGTTGTGGATGAGTTGTGTCAGAAATATTTAGAGGTCACCGTAGCAGTCCTTTGGCATTTAAGGATTTGGCATTTTTGTTTCATCTCTTCCAGAGCCAGCAGTTACTTGAATAGAGACAGTCACACCTGTCATTGGGCTCCTGATAATTTAGTGCCGATGATAAATTTGATTCCCAGGTGCTGTAAGGCTGGGAGCAAGTCACTTAGCCTATGAGTGGATTTTGGAATCTGCCCAGCCCTCATAACTTATGTTGTTTGTGGATTTTAGGATTTTGGAAACAGTACATTACTGGTTTGCTGCTTAATATGTAGTAACTGAAAACATTTGCTTTTCTCTTTTAAGAGTGGTTTTTGCTTTGGCTTCAAAAGTAGGAACAGTGTAATTGCAAAAATGTAATTGGGATTATAGGATCGCAACCGAAGGCCGCTGTCCATTGACCTCGAGTAAGCTGAATGGCAGGTTTAGAATCTTTAAAGCATGAGCCTTATAAAACCCAGCTCTTTAAAAAGTGTCAGTGGGTTTGTAAAGATACTGCTCTGCCACCCGTTTCTGACTTCATGTTGGTAGAAGAAGGATGTGTGAAGGAATGAAAGCATTCAAGTTCACGTAGTGTGATAACCTGGCATTTTTATCAATGAGGGCAAAAAGTGGGGCTGAATTGCTTGCTTCTGTTGTGTTTTTTGTGTGTATGTGAGGGTGTAGGGCGAGTAACATGTTTCCTTTCATTCTCAACGATCAGGTCATAAACGAGAGAATAGCCGAGTTCTCCCTTTCGGGACCCCAGGGGAGCATCTGTGCTGTGCTGCGCTGCTGTCAGGGCATCCTCTCGACGCCTGCCCTCGCTGTCATCTACACGGCCAGACAGGAGCTGCTGGTGGCCTTGCTGAGCCAGCTGTGCTGGTCGGCCTGTAGGCAGCCAGAAGGAGCCGTGGTGGCCCTGTTGTTCGAGGTCATTCACCTGGCCCTTGACCGTTACCTTGTGATCCAGAAGCAGCAGGTTAACCCCAGGCGTGCCTTTGGAGAGGTGACCGGGCACCTGCTCCAGCCCTGCCTGGTCCTGAGGCACCTACTCTCAGGGGGCACGTGGACACAGGCTGGCCAGGGCCAGCTGTGGCCGGCGCTGAGCCGGGACCTCCGGGGCCAGATCGAGGCCCTGCTTCGAGGTGGAGCTTTTCAGCTCGAGCTGCTCCCGTCCTACAAAGAGGAGCTGTTGGACCAGCAGCAGGGTGACATGAAGAAGGGGGCCCTGAAGAACGTTCTTGCTCCCATGGACACAGTGATCGCCAGGCTGGTGGACGCAGGCCGCTGTGAACCCTCCCTTCATGCTGCAGTTGTGGCCAACTCGGTGGCCTTGCTGTACAAGCTTTTTCTAGATTCTTACTTCAGGGAGGGGCATCAGCTGCTCTGCTTCCAGGTGCTCCCCAGACTGTTTGGCTGCTTGAGGATCTCACGCCTGCAGGCGGAGCTGCTGCAAGGCCTGTCAGTGGCGGATTGGACCGCAGAACTTCTGGCGGTAGAGCAGCTGCTGAACTCCGTGGTGACCAACAACATCTATAATGTCGCTGCCGATAAGCTGCGGCACGGGGAGGCCCAGTTCCACTTCTACCGCCGCGTGGCCGAGCTGCTGATAAACCACGCGCGGGCGTCCGTGCCGGCCTGGTTCCGCTGCCTCAGGCTGCTCATGTCCCTGAATCATTTGATCCTGGAGCCAGACCTGGACGACTTGTTGGCTTCCGCTTGGATCGATGCAGACGTCGCAGAGTTTCGAACCAAAAAGGCCCAGGAGGCCCTGATTGACACACTCTTCCAGACGTATGTGAAGCTCCGGCAAGTGCCACGCTTGTTCGAGGAGATCTTGGGGGTGATGTGTCGGCCAGCGGCTGAGGCGCTGAGGCAGCCGGTGCTGGCCGAGGGCCCCTCCGCGGTGCTCCGCGAGTGCCTCCTGCAGTTGTCTCCCAGTCAGATCTTGGACACGTGGTCCCTGGTGCTGGAGAAGTTCCAGTCGTGGGTCTTGCCTTACTTGCGGGATGACGCTGACATGGCCTTGAAGTCGCTGTCCCTGAGCTCACTGCTGCACTGTATCATGTTCAACATGAGGAGCCTGGACAGCGGCACCCCTCTGCCCGTCATCAGACGGATGCAGGGCACCATGGAGAGGACGCTTCGAGAACTCGTGAGGCCCCTGCTGGACCTTCTCCTGGACCCCCCAGGCCCCGAGCTGGAGCTGTGGCTGCAGAAGATCAGTGACTCTGCCCTGCTGCTGTCCCACACCTGGGCTCAGGTTGACACCATGCTGAGTTTAAACTGTAGCCAGTATCACTCTGTGTCTGGGGCCCTAACAGGTGTCACTCTGGAGACCTCGAACCTCCCTTTGTTGCTCCCGGAGGTGGAAACATGCCACTGGAAGAAGATAGGAAAGGTCACAGCTCATTTTGACTCTGTTGGCAGGTATTGCTTAGAGCAGCTCTACCTGCAAAAAATGAGAAGGACTTTGATGCAAACTAGTTTCCGGTCAGAAGAAGCTCTCTGTGCTTTGAGGGATGACGCCGCCTACATCCTTGCCTCCGGCAGAGAAAGCTTGACTCGGGGGACCGCAGCGTCCTGGGACGGCCAGGTAGGGACAGTGAATGCAGTCACGTACCCCGTAGCTCACTGGCACTTGGTTGTGTCAAATCTCACAATCTTAACGCCCTCTCTTCTTCCAGAGGATATGAGCTACCTGGCCAGTGTCCTCTTGAGAACTCTGCCAATGGGCAAAGCCCGGGAAGGCTCAGCAGATGAAGAGCCAGACATCACTCTTGAAAGCGTATCCGAGGCCCTGTTTCACAGCCCCCTCTTCCCAGAAATGCAGTCCCTTTACGCGGCTTTTCTGATGTGCCTCGCTGAGAGGTATGCCAGCGTCCTGTGCTCTGGCGCCCGGGGTGACCCGGGCTGCCTCAGCCAGCAGCTCCCCTGGCTTTTTGAAAAGCACCCCATGGATGCGACCCATTGGGAAGCCAGATTCGCCAAAGTTGCACCTGAAGGTACAGAATCCAAAGGAGAAATTGCCCAGAACTTACTATCCTTGGTCAGGAGTGACTTCCCCATTCAGCTGGAGGAGGAGCACCTAGAGAGCATCCTGGGGCTTCTAGGGGTCGTTTCTGCCCTGCAGCTGGACAGCCTCGCGACGCCCTGCCACGTGCACTATTTCCTTCTGTTAGTGTCCACGGCTGCGGCCAGGCTGGGGAGCTCGTGCTCCTCACAGACCCTCCAGTTTTTGCGGACTTGCTACCGGCTTCTTGGTTACCTGCAACGAGGGAAGAGTGCCCGATCGGTGCTCAAGGTCATGTACGCCAGCGATATTTTTGAAATCGTGCTGACCTCCTTGTTCAAAGCCAGCAGTGGATTTCTTATCGATAGGGATGACCCCTCATGGCTGGAATTCCTCCAAGTGATGGGGACGTTCTTAGAACAGCTCATGCAGATGCTTGTGCAGATGAAGCTCAGCTTGGTGCTCAATTTTGGGAAAATCATCACCTTCCTCTCGTCAAAGTGCACAGTGTACGCTGAAGCGGCCCCGGGCAAACAGTTGAAAAACCAGAATCATCTGGGCCGGCAGCTCCTGCTCGTGTCTTTAACCATCGTGTGCCAGGTCCTGCTGCCCATTGTCAGGGAGCGCGGGCAGCAGCCTGAGGCCCCAGGGGCATGGCTAGGGCTGCTGCAGCAGGTGATGCTGCAGATGGGGGCCGCGCTCCCACTGTGCGCGCCTCGCGGGGCCCGGGGCCTGCACCCTGCCTTCCTCTCCTCCGTCTGCGCGCTCCTGGAGGCGGATGTGGGCCAGCCCCCTGGGCCTCACGGGACAGAGATTTTGCAAGTGACGGACAGAGTGCTGTCCTCCCACACAGCCCTCTACCAGAGCGTTTACTCACAGGTCCTGTCTGCGCTGCCCGCCCTGGCCCGAGACGCTCGGTCCTTCCAGGCGGCAGTGCGGTTCCTCACTCTCTTCTCTGTGGCCCCAGAGCTCCACCCCAAGGGTTCTGTTTTGACTTCCATGTTTCATTCCGTGAGAGAAGTTTTGGCAGGTAAGATACGTTCCCTCAAGCTAATTCTGTACCCTAGAGCTTTTGCGAAAAGCTAGGGAAAAGGCCCTCAAGGTGAATTGCTGCCCGTCCTCTTTGTTCTTGTTAGAAGGTACAACGTGTGAGCGGTGAGGAAACCTCCCTTCCAGGTGTACCCCCTCCCCCAGGCATCCCTTTCCAGCCCAGGCATTGTCTGCACTGGTTAGCCGTGACCTTCACAGTGTCCCTGCATGTGACGCACACAGAGGCCGCCTCGGTACATTGTTTAGCCTCCTAGTTTTTTACTGGTTTTAGAGAAAGTTCCAGTTTTTAGTTTGGAAATCTTCATTTCTCTCCCAGCTATTATCTGTCCTGGCCCTGGATGGTCAACAGATAATTTCATGCTTAGGAGGAGGCTCTTCCTACCAGAGCCTCAGTGCCAGCCATGGACTTGGCAAACATACAAAATCTGCCATCTCCTGAAAAGTGACAATGACTTCATTTATAGGCAACCTCATAAAATTCCTTGCGGCAGGACGCATAAGTATCCGTGCAGTACCAGCTGTTATTGTCACCATGGGTGCTCTTTGGCTCAGATTGACGATGTCGTGGAGTTTTAGGGGGATGTCCCAGGACCCAGAGCCACCCAGTGTCTTCATGCACGAGGATTCCCATCTGTCCCCAGGTCAAAGGTTGATGGGCCAGGTTCTATACTGGTTTCAAGATAGCACGGATCACATAACCCAGCTGGTATGGGTTTGTTTTTTTTAGTTTTGGTTGTCAGCTGGGGGTGAGGTTAGGAGAAATCTTTTGAGCTGAGGTTGGGAGGCTGTCAGCCAGGCCTGACCTTCAGAACATGTGCCGGCCTCTCTGCTTCCTGGTGGAGGAGCTGTGATGGGCCAGGAGGAGCCCCAGAGGCGCAGATGCAAACGAACTGGGCTGGAAGGCGCTGCTGTTGTCTCCCTTCCAATAGCCTTTTTATCTCCGCTGTGACTGGGCTGACCAAAAGCCTTTGGGGTAACACGGTCCGTCTCAGTCTATCAGCAGCCCTGAGGGAACGGCGCTCCCCTTTTCAGTGGACGCTGGAGTTCAGTCTTCCATTAGGGTCCGGTGAACATCCTGGGGTGTGGTGGCAGGTGGTCTGAAGCGCTGGCCCGTGCCCCCTCTTAAAGAGTGCTGGGTCCTCCTGTACCCTCCAGCCTCGTGAGTCCAGGTGGCCTCTTAGTCCTGTGTGTCCTGGACTTGTGGTACCCTAACCTCATTTAGGGTGGCCCGCAGGCACAGCCCTCCTCTCACTGCCCCCGTCCCACGGGCCAGGCCTCACGCCTGAGTCCCGTGTGGAGGAGGGACCCGAGTGGTGAGCAGTCTGGAGGAAGAAGCCTGGGGAGAAGCCTAGGGCTTTGGCGGGGGGAGGGAGTGGTAGGGTGTGAGTGCCTGAAGGGTGGCCCCCTGTGTCCTCGAGCGGTTCCTCTGTGTTTCACTCATAAAAATGACAGTGGAACGGACTACCTTCATCCAGTTACGAAAGCCAGCCCTGCTAAAACTGCTTCATTGCACGTGGAACTGGAGCCTGTTTGCAGGTGAAGTACAGATTTTGACCTAAGTGAGCAGACATTCACACACATTAGACGATGAAACGCTGTGAAGCGAGTTGGCCTGCGTGGTGAGAGGTGGGGAGGCTGCACACAGGCACAGCAGTGGCCGCTGCAGGCGAGGCAGGCCAGGGGGAGGTGGCGGGGCACCAATGCCAAGCGTTCCACGTGGCTGACACACGGTGGGGCTGGCCACAGCAGTGAGTGCTTCCATGTCTGTTTCACTGGTGAGGCACTGAGGCCCAGGAGGTCATAAATCTGGGCTCTTACATCTTGTAGGGGATGGGCAATCCGATCTCCCAAAGCCTTTGGTCCTTTGGCCCTCAGCACTGACCATCGTCAGTAAAGACTGGGACATAGGAAGGTACCTGGCGATGAGTAGGAGTCTGACTCCAAAACATACCTGGAAGGGAAGCTGGGGTCAGATTGCAAAGGGCCTTGAATGTCCTAACTTTGGGTTCAGGGATGAAACTGTGGGCCAGGGGACCCCAGGGCAGTTAGGAGTCTTTCCTGCTGTGAGTGAGAGACGCCTGGGGGACTACAAGGGCAGGCCCCAGAAGTTTAGGGGTCTTTGCCTCTCTTCCACATGCCCACCTGTTTAAAGGTGCAAGCCCACCCCTGAGACCCTGCTGGTTTTATGAAAGAATTCAAAGAAAGCAGAATAAACTCTAAATGAGCTCAGCAGTCGCCTGTCCGAGCAGCACTGTCATCCCTCGGGGTCTTCTCTGCCCCTTGTGCACAGGAAGCCTCAGGTTGTGAATGCCCCTGGCACGGTGACGTTAAAGGCTGCACGCTTTGTCATCACAGGGCCGCTCGTGCTAATTTCACCTCCCCTTGTCCATCACGACTTGACAGCTTTGATTTCTCTTCCACGCAGATCCTGCTATTCCGGTTCAGGCCATTCAGGATATTGAGCCTCACCTGGGAGCCTTGTTCTCCCACATGTTAGAGGTGGGGACGGCAGAGGACTTCAGGATGATGATGCAGTGTATCCTCCAAGGGCTGGACATCAGGAACATGTGGAAAGCAGATCAGCCGGTGGGTCGCTCCTTCCCCCCTCGTCTGGCATGCATGTGGAGGGTGGTAGCTCAGAGGGAAGCTGGAACATGGTGTGTTACCCCTGCAGCCAAACACGGAAACCGAAGGAGACTCCAGGCAGAGGGAGCCTGTGGGGGAGACTCAGGCTTCTGGAGGCCTTGTGTTTCCAAGAGGAACGTTTTCGAGTTACAGCCGTGTTCTCGTTACATGAAACACCAAACATTACGTACTCAAAATTTTGACACGTGAAAAAAAGTTAAATTCTGCTCATCCTTGCCTTAAGACCTATCCCTTCATACCTCCTGAAAAGTTCTACTTGATTTGGTCAGCAGCCTGGATACCACTTGAGAATCACTCAGTTTAGCAAGTGGCCGGCCCTTCAGTCCCTTACAGCTCTGCTCGTTTGGGAGTTGCTAACGCAGTCCTGCGTTGCCCTTGGCATTGGTGCTCCAGAGAGCCTCTGTGTGGAGCCCACACAGTGCCATTTGGCCCTGTAAGTGGCCCTGATCACCAGATGGACATCCTTTGCTGCATAGGAGGGACAGGCACAGAGCTGTCATGGCGCCGGGGTTGCCGGCCAGGTTTCTGGGGCTGAACTTGCTCTGCCCCACAACTGGCTTCTTGACTCTTGATCGGTGCAGGGACTGGGTTTGATTCAGGTGGGAGGGGAGCTGGAGAGGGTCCGTCAGGTTAGAACGGGCAGCGGAGAGCACTCCCATCCCCTTCGTGAGGGTTTGCTGCGTCACCCGCCTTCCTGGCCCATCTCTAGAAGTGTTCGCTGTGTGTGTCTGCACCGTGATGGGGCCCTGGCTTTTCGAAGGCCTCTGGGCTTCCCTTCAAGCCAAGGAAAACGAGCCAGATGTTTCTATTCAGACCATTCAGAGAGAGGAGTTTGTGGAGGGAAGGAGGAGGGTGGTGTGGGCACAGCACAGGGAGCAGAGGATGGTGTGAGAAGGCGGATGGGCAGGGGAGGTGCCAGCGGGCAGGCCGTGGTGCGTGGGCCCATCCCACAGGTGGGCGGGGGGATGTGGTCAGGGGGCCCGGGAAGGAAAGTGGAGGCCAGGGCAGGAGCTGGAATGTGTGGGCCGTGGGTTTGCAGTGTCCGGAGGAGGAAAAGGCTGAAATGGATGGAAAAAATGCCCAGTGCAGGGTCAGGTGCACCCAGTGAAGTTAGTTTCCTTCCCACAAAGTTCCCTGCTGATTGTTTAAAGCCATCACCAGTCCTCGCAGCACCTGACCCAGTCCTTCTACTTTGTCCCTGTTTCTGTTGGGCCCGCCTTTTGTCCAGACACGCTGGAAGCTCTTGCACAGGTGCCTGGCGGCTGTCTCAGCAAGAGAGACTCTCTGTTCAGATCCCCGTACCGTGTGTGGCCTTGCATTTCACGCCCTGACACCCGTACCTGTCCGGTGTAGTGTGGCACCATTGGGAAGACCTCTGCTTTGCCCCGGGTCGGCTCCTCTGACTCTTTCCTTCCCTGTTGGGGGTGTGGAGAGCATTGCCCTCAGGACCTCACCCGCCCAGCCTCGCCCATGCCCCTGACACCTGGGTTCTATTGTTACTATTTCATTCTCACTGAGAATGTTTTTCTTCGATTGGGTGGTGGGGTGAGTGAGGAAGAAACATTGACTTATTCGCCTTCTTGTGAGCTCCCAGACCAGGGATCGAGCGCAGCCCAGGCACGTGCACTGATGGAATCGAGCCTGCAGCCGCTCGGTCCACAGGACGATGCTTCGGCCACTGCCACCCAGCCAGGGGTGACACCTGGGTTCCAGTAGGCTCTGTTCAGTGATTTCCACCAGTCAGACTGGCTTTTCCCTGAGTAGATTTCTTGAGAGAGAGTTGACTATTTCCCCTAATTTTTTCCTCTTTTTCCTTAGGCCATTTTGTCGTCTGTAACACTGATCAAGTTGCTGCTGTGCTGCCCGCTCAGCGGAGAGAAAGCAAGTCTGTTCTGGCGAGCGTGTCCCCAGATAGTCACAGCTCTGACTGTGAGTACTGCACCTCCTCTGCCTCCACCTGGGCCGCCGGCAGGCAGCACCTGCCTCTGCGTCCTCTGGGTTTACCGTGTTTCATGGGCTGCGTCCTGAAGGTGGCTGTGAGCAGAGGGTGTGGCTGTCTGTGGCTGTCCTGTCTTTTGTCTGCACACATCAGGGTCATCGCAGAAGCCGCGTGGTGGGGGGTCTGCAGGGCCATTGAGGAGCATTCAGGAGGATTGGCTTTTGCTTTTCTGCTGGGTGAGTGTTGGTTTAAATGACGTTAACATCAGGAGATCACACATCGGTTCTGACTGGTAACTGTCCAGGCCTGAGAAGCTCCTGCCTCGCTGGACGGATGGGCAGCAGCAGAAGGGATGTGGTGACAGGCAAGGCCTCTGTTTAGGCAGTTTAAATGAGATGAGATGAGAAAGAATTCTGGAGCTTTCTTTGTCCCCGCAAGATTTTGTGGTTAGTTGAGTGCATTCATTTATTCTAGGGGTGTGTGTGTGTGTGTGAGTGAGTCAGAGAAGAGGGGCCACGTGGCTGGGGATCACTGCTGGCTATTTGTGTGGTGGGTCTGCACTGATACAAATATCAGACTAGAAGTGGCCCAGGTAAATCTAAACAGGGAGCATGGAGTCAGCTCAGCACCCAGAAAAAGATGAGCATTGGGTCCCACTAGGCCTCAGCGGAGGTGCCATTTATAGGTGGCTACGTGGGAGGGTGGGGGTCTTGAATCTGTTCTCTCCGTGGTCTAGAACAATAATTGAACATCTTCAACTAGAGATGATGGATGGTTAAGAAATGCGACAGATGAAGTTTAATTATAGACATGTAGAACTAATGCTTTTTCTAGGAGAATATTGTTCTGTTGTGTCCGATGTAAAGTTTTCTTCTGAGAAGTTGGATGGATCAACTTTGATAAATTACTTCTCCCGGTAGATGAATCCCATAAAAAATGTGGCCCAAAACAGCCAAGTTCCGGAGGGGTCACCCTTGAAGACAGGACACTGGCCTCCTTGTCATCTCAAACTCCCCACGACCACGTCGGTGTCTGTGGGAGTTTGGACAGTCTTCATTCTGTCACTTGAGTTTTTACCTCTTTTCGCATCAGTTTTTGTCATTTCTTTTGAGAATCACCTTCATTTTCTTTCTCTTAACTCCTTTTTGGCCGGTAGATGCAGAACCGAGAAGCGTGTCAGGCGCAGCCGGTGGCCCTGGCGGTGGTGGAGCCCGTCCTGGACGTGCTGGTGGCCCTGCTGCGGCAGGGTGAGGAGGCCATCAGCAACCCACACCATGTCAGCCTGGCCTTCAGCATCCTGCTCACGGTCCCTTTGGACCACCTGCAGCCCGCGGAGTATAGGAGCGTCTTCCTGAGGGTGCACAACGTGCTCTTCTCCATCCTGCAGTGCCACCCGAAGGTGAGGGGGGTGGGTAGGACCAGGCACCAGGCAGCCTTGCCTTCATTGTGCCTTCAGAAAAGCAGTAGCAACACGTCACTGGTGCAGGGTAATAAACGTAATGATTTGCTAAGCAGACAGTTGGTTCCAGGCATTTCTGTGACCAGATTGGTTTCTCAAGCATAGAAATGCATGATCTTCCCATCGGGTCCTTTAAGTGAGTTTCTCTTTGTTGGATCTGACACTGGGAACAGTGTTTGTGTCCTGGGTCTTTAAGGAAACTCATTGGAAATTACTCCATATTTGCAGATCACATATTTAAGTGATACTGACTTGTTTAGCTTTCTTCTTGGGTTTGTAATTCAGGTGGGTCTGGAGAGGGGGGCATCCCGAGTTCCTGTTTTTAGTGTGCTGCCTTTTAAATTAAACCGACACTAGACACAAATGCCTCATTGAACAGGGTCCAGTTCAGCCAGCCTTTCTTGAACATTTGCTCTGTGCCTGACATCACCAAGTTTAGGTATGTGGTAGTCCCATCTTACTGACAAAGACACAGAGGCTCAGAGTTGCTAAGTGACCTGGCCAACGTGATCGGTGAAGTGTGAGTTAGATCCAAGACTGGGTTTCTCTGGCCTGCGTTCTCACTGCGTCACCTCCATGCGTGGGATTCATGGGAACTTGTACGTAGAGACTCATGTCCACAGCCACAGTCACATGGTTTTAAGTGTTTTAATGTTCCAAGGTTAGAGACCTGCCAGCAATGCAGTTTTGAAAACGTTTATTCTCTGGCAAACTAGGCACTCATGATCCTGGGCCTCACTCCAGTGCCTTCCTCACGTAACAGTTGTCTTTGGCCCTGCCTGCCTTGTCCGTATCTCTCTTAAGTTTCTCTGCTGATTGTTAGAGTTTTATGTGACTGTACAATATAAATGCAGTAGCAGTCAATTACAAACTGAAATTGCAGGTCTTGCGAAAGATGCAGGATTTCATGCAGCTTATGAAAGTAACGTCAACTGTGTAAATTTCCCGCAAAACCACTAACAAATGACCATTGAACAGAAGGAGATTGTTGAATGAGAATTGACAAGGAGAACGATCTGGTATTGCAATAAGGGGTGATGTGACTAGTAATAGTTGCTCTCCCTCATGTAGTCTGCGGGGTTGAGCGCAGGAAGAGGGGCCCCGTGTGGTGCATGCTCAGTGTTGGCCGTGTGCGTAGTAGGTCTGAGTGGATAAAAAGCACCAGACCAGGATCTGCTGAGGTTAAGTCAGAAGGGAATAGAGGGCATGGAGTGAGCCCAGACAGAGCACAGCAGAGTGAGCTGTAGCTGGTGCTATTCTAAGCCTTCATATCTTGTAACTATTTAATTCTCATGACCAGGTATTCTCACTTTGCATCTGTGGAAACAGGCAGAGAAAGGTCGATGATCTAAGCTCACCTATTAAAGTAGAATTGAACTCAGATAGTCTGGCCCCGGATTTGTGCACTTTTAATTACATGACAGCAGAGGGTGAACAGAGATTTCTTGGAAGGTTGGATGACGGTCTGGAATACTTATGCAAAAATGACCTTTTTCTGAACACATTGCAGAAGCTGATAATTTGATGAAAAGAATGTGATGTTATGTTACCAAGGATTAGGTTGGGTAAATTACACGAAAGAAAAGAACTCTGACGCTGGCTTTACTGTTTGTGTATTCTAAGAATTAGAGCACGGTTGTCGGGGAGAACTTCCTGTGGTGGGAGGGGCGTTCTGGATTTGCACTGTCCAGCTGGTAACCACCGACCACACGTGTCTCTTAACCAGCTGAAATGTGACCTAGGAACTAGATGACTAGCAAGTGAATTTTTATGTTAATTTGTAAGTAGCTACATGCGGCTTGTTTGTGGCTACTTTATTGGACAGTATGTTGTTTTGACCATGATCTAAAAGGTGGTTGAGTAAAAAAGCATGTTCTATAATTTTCGTATCATTTTTCAAGATAAAGTCTCAGCCAGCGTGTTTCATCACTAAAACATGAGACATTTTGATCCCTATTTTAAAAGGATTTGCTTTATATTATCTTTTTTTCCTAGTGCCAGTTAACTACATTGGCTGTTGTTCCTTTTATTATTTATCTCTACCCATTTCCAGAGTACACTAAAAATAGCTTATAGTCAAAGATACAGATTCAGCAAATTCTGAGGCAGGATTGCCCTGTTACACTCCTCACACTATACGGCATGGAAGCCCTACGAAGGCAATAAAGATGAGCTCCTTTAAAGAGAATTTGAAATAAACAATTTCCTACACATTATTATATTCTTTTATTTATTATTGTTGCAGGTAATGCTGAAAGCCATCCCTTCTTTCTTGAACTGTTTTAATAGGTTGGTGTTTTCAGTTATGCACGAAGGACGGCAGAAAGATAAAGGTGCGTAATTTGGAGTCATGGCATCAGCTACGATGGCAAAGGTGTTAATCTTGTGGTGTCTCTGGTCACTTATGTTACCGAAAATGAAACCACCTAGATGAATTTAAATAAGATAAAACTCAGATCATCAAATTAATACATGGAAAAAAAAATTAATACATGGAACAATTTTTTGAAAAATTTCAAACTGTCACAGTATTTTACTTTATCCAGAATAGTGAATGCACTTGATATCTCCTAATTGAAATAGTTATTTTACAGGAAAAAAAAAAGTATCCAGATTCAGGGAATATTTACTCTCATAAAAAGGAGGTACAAAAGTGACGACTGTCCCAATCTTGGCCGTAAGGACTTCCTATTTTAACGGGGACCTTTAAAAGGAGCAGGCAGCCACTCTGCCTGGAGAGGGGTTAGCCAAGGGTTACGCGCTGGTGTCGGGCTTTGTCCTGCGCCTGGTGCATAGTAGGCCTCAATGCAGGGCTGTGAATATACATACGTAGGGGCACGATCAGGAAACAGGCTGCAGGCCCCTGCTGGCCTCTGTCAGCTGGTGGCGGCTAACGCAGCTCTGTGTCCAAGGCCTCTCGTCACATCTGAGCTCAGCAAGAAAGAGTCCCAGTTCCGGCTCGTGAGGGCAGCTATGACAGGAGATGGGACATGGCAGCATAGGGGAAGCCCTGGGCCCTGTCACCGCAGTGTGGTGGAGCCGAGCCTGTCCACCGGCCAGCACAGGCCTGGCCCGCGTGCAGGGGCACATGTGCCCTTCGTTCCCAGGGAACACAGCTGTGTGTTACTCATGTTTGGCGCTGTGCTGCTCGGCCCTGCTGCCTCCGTGTTGGAACAGCTCAGTCACCTCCAGTCAGCCAAGCCTTGCTTCGCTGTGTTCGTGGCCTGAGTATAATTTTAACTACAGACTCTTGGTTGGTACCAACACCCCCTTTAATGATCACACATCAGATCTGGTGGTCATGCTGTGAACTGCATGCATACGTGGAGGAACGTCAAAAGCGAGAGGGAAGGAATGGTGCATGTTGCATGTTCAGGTGCCCACTGGAGCACATCGCCTGTTGAGATTGCCAAGTGGATGTTAACAGCTTACGTGGTTTCATGAAAGTTCATTGATCTAGAACCGTTGCACATATATGGTTATGTGTATAATTAAGGGCTTAAGAACGACCTTGTACATTCTAAAACTCAAGTTTTAGACATGACAGATGGGGAACAAACTGCATCCATTTAAAGTATACAATTTAATGCACTTGGATGGGTAACTCCATGCAGGAAACCGCCACCATGATCACAGTGCAAAACGTTTGTGTCCCCCTGAAAGAGCCCTCTCGCAGGGCATTCCCCGAGCCTGGTGTCAGCCCTAGGCAACCGCTGATCTGTTTTGTCACTGTCATTTGTCTGCATTTTCTAGAGTTGTGTAAAAGTATATCGCTGGTGAATGATGAGAGCCAGGCAGGTACCCTGGCCTGTGCTGGGAGCTCTGCTGTCACCGGGGCCCTGGGTGCCATTTCTGAATTCTCAGTTTAGCTCCCTGGATCAGTTTGAATTCTTGAGTGGGGTTTCTTACTAGGGCCTGGCTGACCCTGGTACCTAAGGTGGAAAGAATTAGGGATCAGAAATACATCTGGAAAGACAGTAGTGATGGTTGAGTCTTAGTATGTATCTGCCTAAAAAAGAAAAATCCTGCAGTGCAAGGAGGCAATGACATAATTAGGCCGTCATCTTTCAAATCATATCAGAAGCCATTTTCAAGGAGAATTTTCCTTTTTTTCCCTCCCATTTAAAGCCTTCCTTGTAGATACCCTTCTCCTTTTTAAATACAATAGCTATCCTCAATTTCATAAAAAAAAAACCTTGATCATTCTCGACAAACTATTAATAAAAGCATGTACCTTTGATTACTTCAAGTGTTTTTCCCTTTGCTATGTGATAACTATTTGGACATCCCCTGTCCCTCCTTCTGTCTACAACATTCGCTAGTTAGAGAGTGGGAAAAGGGATGCAATGCACGATTTGGGGCTATGGCTAAGAGTGGGACACTGGGAGAATTAAAGCACATGGTTTGGAACTGACTGGTTTGGAAACACTGTGCTTCTGTAGGGACCGCAGATGGCTTGCCGGTGGCCCTGGAGTGTGCCCGCCTGGTGGAGAGGATGTGCAGTCACATCGCAGCTCAAGCCGAGGGCTTCTCAGTGGTCGCCCCCTTCTTGGTGGCCCAGTACGTGACAGAGGTCCAGAAGGTAAGCCAGGCTGATGGCCTCTTGCCAGGGCTTTCATGTGGGGTCCTCTGTAGTAGGGCTCCTCTCCCAGCGTGGCAGGGCGTCTGGCCTGTCCCAGGCGTGGAGCAGAGCCCTGGGGGGCTGGGCGAGGTGGCATTCAGAGGGTTATGGTGCTGGCACGTGGAAGGCACCTAGAGACTGAGGTTCCCTGCTTTCTCCAGCACAAATCTCGGGGCCTGTCCCTTTTGTCTCTTGAGTAATCAGGGAGGTGGAATGCTCCCCAGATTCAAGAACAAGAACCGGGCTTATTGGTAACCAGAAAGAGGGGCACCCTCAGCAGCAGGAATTCATAGATCTATAGTCATCACATCCCTCAAAGTAGATGACAAGGTGGAGATGCCAGCAGAATGATGTTGAAACCACTGGCAAAACTTGCATCATTAGAGAAGCTGCATTTTCCAAGGGTCGTTGGGCCGAAGGGGCTTCCTTACAAAACCTGGCCAGCCCCGGCTTCCTCCTGACCCTTTTCAGGGTGAATCTGTCACCATTAACTCATGTTAAAACCCACTCGCCCCGCCCGCCTCAGCCAGTGGAGATCCTCTCATGGGTGGGCAGGTGGCCAGGTGGGGGACAGGGAGAGCACAGTGCAGGGGGCAGCCTGGCCCCAAGGGTGCGCACGTGTCCTCATCAGGCCTGATGCATGTAAGAGCCTCGGCACCACGCCAGGACCCTTCACCTCGTCCTTTGACGTGGGCTTGGTATTTGGTTTCCTTGGAATTAGCATTTTTGTAGAATCTTGTTATTTTCCAAGCACTGAAGTCATTAATATATGAGCGTTTGCTGAAGGAAAAGCTGGAATTATTTTCTGTTTCACTGAAGAATAAAATGAGGCACAGTGATATCACTTAACTAAGGGCCAAGAAGGGAGGCAGTAAGTTTTTGAACTCTTAAGTCATTAAGCATCACTGTGAGATTTATTTTACGAAAAGTCTCTTGTTTCCTGGCCTTAGTATTCTTGTCTAATTTATGCTTATCGGTTGTTTTTTATTTTTAATCTTGGAAGCCAGAGGCCTTGGGAATTATCGAAGGCAGAATCCATTGGCAAGAGAGCCTGTGTTTTATCTCTCATTTGCTCTTCAATTTAGTAATGCAGAAAGTGTTCCATATGCACCAGAGGCTTCTACTGAGAGCCATGAATCTTCATAGACCGGAGCGATGTTTCTAAGGTTCATTATTGCTAGAGAGCAAGTATGGCTAAGTCAGCCTCCTTTGCGTCCCCTCTGCAGTCCTGTGCTGTAGGGCATTTGTCCAGTTTGAGTGGATGACGTGGTAGGGCCGTGTCATTCAGCAGAAGCTGTGACTCTGCAGACCTTGTTCCTCCATGCCATAATGCATTGCAGTGGAGATGAGGCAGGAAATTATGGTCACTTTCCTCTTACCTGCAGATCAGATTTACAGCTGCCCCTCTGATAGCTTAGAGTGAATAGTTTGTGCTTAAAAGCCACTTGGAGATGTTTCATTTGTTGGCCAGTGATCTTTGTGTTGTGGGACTTGATGTCTTTCTCTTGCTTTATGAGTAAGTTGTGAAACGTAAAGATGTGGTCGTGTGGTTTTGATGCCCCTGCCTCTCTGTGCTGGGCCACACTGATGAGGTCCCCCCTGCCATGTAAAAGAATTGTGATGAGTATGACTTCCAGTTCTGCCACCAGGGAAGTCCCTTCACCTTGTTTTTCCTTTGGAAGTGGAATTATTTATGTTATTTAATTGTTTATTTTAAAATTTTTTATTAATTTTAGAGGGAGAGAAACATCAATGTATGGTTGCCTTTCACCTGCCTCCAGCTTACAACCTGGTTATGTGCCCTGGCTGGGGAATTGAACCAGAGACCTTTGGGTTCACAGGTCGGCACCTTATCCGCTGTGTCACCAGCCAGGGCCAGAATTACTTGTTTAGTGTGTGACAATTGAATGAATGGTTGAGTGGTCACCTTAAAAAGTCCTCGCTCCACTGGTAACATGAAGGACTTCTTTTGTTTTTCATTTGTCCTTCATGTTTTATTTTTTTTCTTTTCCTCCCTAATGCCTTACTGTGAAGTCAGATGAGTCAGGGCCTCTTCCATCCTTGAGTGTTTTTATTTATAAAACAGTGCAACTGAAGGTGATTATCTGCCACAAATTTTTTGAGCTGGCATGTGAAAATAATCATGACTTTGAAGAAAAGTGTCTGTTTAGTGCCATGCTCAAATGGCCTCTTCAGGAATCTACCGCCCAGTGGTTGCCTAGGTGACTCAGACTCCTCCCAGTTAATAAGCTCCACCCCCACCGGAAGCTGTGGTTTGTGACCAGTCGACCTCCTCTAGGTCGTCGGGACTTGAGTCAAGAACCAGCCACACCCCAGGCCTCTCCGCTGGGACCTTTTGACTGCTTTTTGTTCTCCGCTGCTGGAGGGTTCTTCCTTCAGACTCTGCTCAGCGCCCGGGTCAGCCAAACCTGAGTTTCTGCTGCAGATGCAGCCTTTGGTCTGAATGTTGGTTTGAGTCTCTGATCTGCAGGTTTGCGCACAGTATCCAGTACAGCCCCTTGGAGCTGGACACCCACCCGCTGCTGTGCTGCAGCGTCTAGTCAGCCTGGAGTTTCAGGAAAGACACTGGTCCCTTTAGGCACAGGGACCAACCCGCCCATTCTGGGGCCATTGGAGCTTAGAGCCTGTTGTTGCTGTCGCTGATGGAAATAAAAACATCCATTAAGTGGTAATCAAATCACATCTGATGCGGGGTGGTGCGCCGTGGTGTAGTTGCCGGTCACCTGGCAGCCGCCTGTTTGGGGAGCGTCGGAGGGTCCTGTCACCTGCCTGCTCTGCGCTAGGCGAGGGCCCGCCGCGGGGGAGCACTTCACCACCGTGTGCAAGGGCTCTGCCTGTGGTTTCTAAATGCCCGTTAAACACTTAGGCATCGTGTGCTTGTTTATC
The DNA here is from genome assembly GCA_004026585.1 of Noctilio leporinus. Lineage (NCBI taxonomy): Eukaryota > Metazoa > Chordata > Mammalia > Chiroptera > Noctilionidae > Noctilio > Noctilio leporinus. The sequence goes on from PVIW01000787.1 coordinate 274,367, forward strand.
CATAGCTACCCCTGGGATGTTTTATTCCAGGTTTTTGTTCACTTGAGTTCGCTTCTGTTTCCCCTAAATACAAACTTTGAGGATATGACCACCGTTCAGTTATGCGAGTTGTGTGCCACACGGTATTTTAAAAGGAGTGTCTTTCCTCAAGTTGGAGGCAGATGCTGGGATCCTGTCAGGTTGCCCTCAGGCCCGGCCTTGGCCTCCTTGCTCTCACGGAGAGGTGTGTCCTTCCCCAGGTCACCCTGTCCCCGGCGGTTAAAGGCCCCCTGCAGGAGGGGGTCTACCTCCTCCTGGACCTCTGCACCGAGCGGGATGTGCAGTTCCTGCGGGCCTCGCTGCCGCTGGGCGTCAGGGATGTCTTCAAGGAGCTGCACAGCGACTACACGAAGTACCACAAGGCGAAGCGCGAGGGGGAGAGGCGGTACGCAGCCTGAGGCCGCGCTGCGGCAGAGACTTCAGTGGGAACGCGTGGGGACCCTCGGGGACTGTTTACAGTCATGTGTTCAACACGGAGTATTTTTTAACGTTTTTTTAATGCAGTAAGTATTACAATAGAATCCTGAAAATAATGTCTTACACTGAGGTGAATTCAATAAAAAACTGCTGAGCCTCTCTGGTGGCCACCCCAGGTGTCGTTCCTGTCTCGCGTCCCCTCCACAAGGAGCCACGTGGAACTGGTCGTTTGCTTCAGGCACACGCCTGTGTAATAAAGTCCCGTTGAAACATCTTGGCCTTGTGTCTTTCTCCAGTAACATGGGAGGTGTTGTCGAAATGGCACTTTCTGAGCCTGCCTTCCGTGGAGCTAGGCGAGCTGGAGCCGCGGCTGCCCCGGGCAGGCGAAGACCCGGCCCCAGCCTGGCTTTCCGCGGCAGCCGAGTTTATTTCAGCCTGGTTTTCCCCGTTCAGTCGAAGAAATACTCCCAAGTTTTTTCTTACTACTTAAGCAGTACATTTCATTATAACTATCTCAAAAAATGAAAAGGAAAAGGAAGACAATTTCTTTTTAAGGTAAAGAATTTTAAAAGCATTTAGTTCGTCTATGTGTTCTCCTTGGAGAACTTTGTTTTCATTCCTTTGTTATATGTAAGTATGTGTGTGTGTGTGTGTGTGTGTAATACACACATACATACCTACATATATGAGTAGGTAGTTGCCGAATTGGATCATAAATGCAATTTTTTGGTCCTGTTTTAGCTACCTCCTTTTCCTGTGTAAAAGGTTAATAACATCTTTGGGTCTGTAAAGGCAGCCCATTGACCCAACCTTCTAATGAATCACCTGTGGTTAGATAACAGGACCCTTCCAAACACCCTTCTACCATGGGGGCTGGCAGCTGAGCCCCCCTTCTGTCTTTATTTGTGTGAGATGAAGCAACAAGTTGTGTTGCTGTCACAAGAATTTATATAAATATCGGCAACTTGCCCTCCAGAAAGTATACTTTCCCACTAGCGAGTCAACTTAAATATTATTGATTTCCTTTTGTTTTATGCTTATTTGATGACAAAATATTACTTTGTTTTGAATTTAATTACTAAATTATGCATTCTTTATATTACCACTTTTATTTATTGGGCAAATTATGTAATTATGTTTCTTATGTAAAACGTTAGCCTGGATCTTGGTTAGGATATTTGCTTTTTTTCTTAACTATATTTTTGGCATTTATGTTGAAATTGTCATACCCCTTTTTAGTCAAAATGTAAACTTAAATTATTTGAAGAAGCATCTGTATGTAGAAGGCTTATTTTAACACAACTTTAAAAAGCACATGAATACACGTGTTTGGAGCAGATAATATAAAAATGGATTTTTTTGACTACCAAAGAGAAATGGCCCATTTTTCATGTCCCAAATTTTATTTTGTGTCGTGCGTTGGTGGACTGAGTTGGGGAGCCATTTCTCCTTTGCCCGCTGCTTGTTCTGTCCACTCGATTCCCTGTCTACACAGTGTGCATGTGGGCTACCCAGTAGGTGTGTAGAGGCTTTTTCCTAAGCTCTGGCAACCAGCGGTGGATTCGGCCAGTCCGGCATCAGTTTTTTGCTTACTGCTGTGCGTTGACAAAACTTGGGCCCTGCGCTGAGTTCCCTGCAGGTCCTCTAAGAGCAGGTGATGTCATGCCTGTCCTGGAGATGGTGCTGGACCAGGCAGGCGGCTTTCAAGGACACAGGCTGGAAACAAAGCCGAAATGGAAACCACAGGTTCGATTTTGCCCTTTCGGTTAAGTGCCCAGGCAGGAGGATCAGAAGCCCTCATGGAATCTGGCCATTTTCTTTTCCGCTTGAAGCTCATGGAGGCCAGAAGATAGCAGTGACTCAATTTCCCTGGCTTTTGGAGTGTTCCTGGGGTGCAAACGGAACAGTTCCCCAGGTGTCCTGGCGGTGGCACTGCTGGGCCACCACTGAAGGCCCTGCCTGCAGGAGAGCTGGAGCCTTGGGAGGAGGGAGGAGGGAGGAGAGAAGTCCTTATGGCACCCCTACTTCTGAGGGGCAGTTCCAACTTCCTCATGGTCATGGCTGTTTGCACCTAAACCTTCCTCAGGAAGGAATAGTTTTCAACTCTTATTTTGTTGAATAATGGGGAAGAGGAAGCATTTTTCTTGGTAGCAATAATGCTCATTTTTCTTAGTAGCAGCAATGCTGTGTTCATTTTTATTTTTGTTGAAGCAGACCTCATGGGCCAAGAGTTGGCCTGGGCAGGGTGGAGCAGAGGGAGTGACAGGGAAGCATGGGCTTGGGCCAGACACCTCCTGACCTGCTGTGGCACCAAGCCCCTCTGTGCTGGGAGGCCCTTGGTCCTTCATTGCTGCGCGGCCTCACATTCCTGTGTGCTGGGCTAGGCTCTACGGCTGTGCCCCGGTGCCTTGTGGGCTGCTTTCTGGCAGGGGACACTGGTCATGGGCCAGCAACCAAGTAAGCATGGTTGTCCCAGAGGTTGGTCACAAGGGATGTGAAGCAATAAAGTGCAGGGGCTGGGAGTGGGGAGGCCACCCTGGGAGGTGACGTACGAGCCTGAGACCTGCCTGAAGGAACAGGACTGACCCTTAGGCATGCCAGCTGCTTAGGGAGGAGGGAGAAGAAGGAGCTGGTGAAGGAAAAAGAATTGAAGATCCTGGGACCCTAGAGATAGGAGAGTCGGGAAAGTGAGTGGTGAGCCAACAAACTGAAGGTGCCTAGAAGTGGAGATCAGGGAAACAGGTCCCCTTACCTTTCAGAGCAGATCCCGTGGGGTGATGACCGAGGTAAAAGGGTGGACGGCAAGTGCGGGCCTGGCTGCTCCTTGTATTTGATTGTCAGTCGAGGTGAAGGACTGGTGGCAGTTTGAGGGGATAGCAGGACAGGCATTCAAAATTTTTAGTTCTCCTTCCATCTCTCCTCCTCTCCCTCTGATGTCACCAGCTTGCTCCAAAAGTCCCTTTCAAACCTCCCAGTTCAACTGATTGAATCGCCTTGTCCTGACTTGACAACCTGTCACATTCATCTTGCAGAATGTCCAGCTCGCCCCTCAGGCTGGAGCTCCCATCGCTGCGTCTGCGTTGCTGCAACTGCCTCTGGCCACCCACCCGCATACTGTTCCCAAACAGCCCTCATGCTGGTTGCTCACCTTGCTTTAAAATTGCTAAGGACTGATTCGCTTCTAAAAACAAAACCTTTGCCCTGGCTGGTGTGGCTTAGTGGATTGAGTGCCACCTGTGAACCAAAGGGTCACCAGTTCAAACCCCAGTCAGGGCACATGCCTGGGTTGCGGGCTGGGTACCCAGTTGGGGATGCATGAGAGGCAGCTACACATCAGTGTTTCTCTCTCCTCCTTCCTCTCTCTAAAAAGAAACCTTTAAAAAATAAAAATAAAATAAGCCCTGGCTGGTGGCTCAGTGGACAAGGCGTTGGCCTGCAAACCCAAAGGTCGCTGGTTCGATTCCCAGCCAGGGCACATAACCAGGTTGCAAGCCAGGTCTCCAGGCAGGTCTGTGGCTGGAGGCAGGTGAAAGGCAACCATGCATTGATATTTCTCTCCCTCTGCCTTGCTCCCATCCCCTCTCTCTAAAAATAACTAAAATCTTTAAAAAAATAATAAGTTAAAAAAAAAGACAAACCTTCCAAACCCACCCAATCTCCTATCTCTTTCAAATTTTCCCAGTTGTCCCAAGGAGGGTAGTTGCAAGATGCCAAAGCATTACCCTCGGGATTACTTAATGGGTGGGGTGGGAACATTATAACTAACGGGTGTGGCCATGTTAACACAAATACCACCACAGGTGTGATCTGCTTACCTGCCATCAGCTAAGGATACTGTCGCCACAATTTTTCCACGTAACCTAATCCAGCTTCTAGATTTGTGCTGCTCAGTACGGTGGTCACCAGCCTGCCCTGTGTGGTTACTGGGCCCTTGGGATGTAGCTGGTCCCGTTGGAGATCTGCTCTAAGTGTAAAATACATCCCAAGTTTTAGAAGACTTAGTATTGAGGAAACAATGTAAGCTGTTTCATTCATAATGTTTAAAATATTGATTATGTTGTAGCCCTGGCTGGTGTGGCTCAGTGGACTGAGCACCAGCGTGCAAACCAAAGGGTCACCAGTTTGATTCCCAGTCAGGGCATATAACCAGGTCTCCAGCCAGGTCTCCAGCCAGGTCCCCAGCTGGAGGCACATGAAAGGCAACCATACATTGATGTTTACCTCTATGCCTCCTTCCCTTCCCCTCTCCCTAAAAATAAGAAATAAAATCTTTAAAAAAATACATCAGTTGTGTTGCAGTGATAAGATTTTAGATGTGAAAAAAAATGTTAGATGTGAATTAAATTATTCAAATTAACTTCACCTGCTTTTAAATTGTTTAAAATGTGGCTACCAAAAAACTTAAAAATGTAGATGTGGCACACATCATATTTCTGTCAGACAGCATTGCTTTAGACCTAACTTGCAGAGAGGTAAAGAATCAAGGAACAGGATAAATGGCATTATGAGGAAAAATCTGATAAAAACCAGAAACTGGGGACATTCTAAAAATCTCTCCCGAACAGTGTCGTGAAAGGAAGAAAAGGACAAAGGGGTCTTTCTAGATTGACCTCGGAGGTAAAAACAAGCAATACTTGGATCTGGATTGGGTCCTTAAGGAAAATACCCAAACACCTCCCTACACTGTCACCAAATAAAACAGCCCTAAGAGACCCTCTCAGAAGCTGTTATCACTAAGGGTGAGAACTAGACGGTGAAAGGCAGCTCTGCGTTTGATGAGGACCATCCAGGCAGCTTTAGAAGACTTATTAGATGTGCTTCTTAGGGACGTTTCCATGGGAATTGGAAAGCTGACATTTTAAGATGTCACTAGGTGATCAGACATGATCCCTCCTATCCCCTTGGTACAGAGAGGGAGGGACGAGGGGAGGACATTTCTGTTAAAAGATCACAGGACATGGAAATGGGGTTTGGTTGGTTTCCTTTTTTATTATTTTTTTCATTCTTACCCAAGGGTATTTCTTATAAAAAAATAATAAAAAGATTCTTTTATTCATTAGTGTTAGAGAGAGAGGAAGGGATGGAGGAAGAAAGGGAGAGAAACATCAATGTATGGTTGCCAGCCTCCAGCTGGAGACCTGACCCACAACCCAGGTATGTGCCCTGACTGGGAATTGAACTGGTGGCCATTGGGTTTGCTGGCCAGCGCTCAATCCATTGAGCCACACCAGCCAGTTTTGTGGGGGTTTTTTTGTTGGTTTGTTTTTAGATTTTATTTTTTAGAGAGAGGGAGAGGGAGGGAGAAAGAGAGGGAAAGAAACATCAATGGGTTGCCTCTCTCCACCCGCAAGGAGGGACCTGGTCCCCACCCTGGGCATGTGCCCTGACTGGGAATTTACCTGGCAACCTTTTGAGTCTCAGGCTGACCCTCAATCCGCTGAGCCACACCAACCGGGGAACCCAAGGCTATTTCATGTGCTTTTTTTTAGAGATGAGGGAGGAACGGAGAGAGAAACATCAATGCTGGGACCAGGGATCATTTGTGTCAGGACCTAGGGCTGCATGTGCACAAGCCAGAACTGGAGATGAACCTGCAACCTAGGCAGGTGCCCTGCCCAGGAACTGAACCTGCAACCCTTCAGTGATAGGGTGATGCTCTAACCATTGAGCCACACCGGCCAGGGTGGGTTTGGTTGGTTTTCTTTGTGAGCCCTGATCTCAAAAGAATCAGAAGTTGGGTTTACGACAACCAGTGATAAATCAAATGCATAAAGAAACTTGGGAAAAATCTTGACCTTCTTAGCCATTGTTCTTGTTGAAATTGTAGCACCTGGGACATTAGATTTAAGTGATAGTCCTATTTTGGAGCAACGAAGGATATTTTAACACACACCAAAAAGGCTTTTTGGGTTTCTAGAGTGGACGCAATCTCCTACTGGAATCACAATATATCCCGGGAGGTGGTCGGAGGTGGATAAGCTACAAATGCTTCTCTGAGGATTTTGCAGGCGTTTTGTATGTATTTGCTGCCTCTTTGAAAGAACTTACTTTCTTAGAGCTTCGAAATGCTTTCTGCCCTATTTTGTTTTCGAAACATCGAAAAACCAACTGGTAGAGATGATTTTGCTGCCAGTTCTGGGCTCTTTTCCATCCAAATGACACACTTACAGAGAATAGCTCTAGTATGTCTATAATTTTCACAGAACACGGAAAGATTACTTAAGAAAATTGATAGGCAGGGCAGGCCGTACCTTTGATCATATTTACAGTGTATTCCTGACTTGGGCTTTTTGTGAAGTTTCATTATTTCTATTTCCACGTAGCATCTTGGCAAGGGATCTGTTCCTTTTTTCTCCCCCTGAGAATCGAATCTCAAATCGGAGATGTGAAATTGAAAATAACAAACTGTCTTCTTTTTCAGCACTAGGGAAAGGCATTTGGCGGTTTGTGTGTTTATTTGTCCTAAGAATCTCTGTGGTTCTTGGTGACTTTAGTAGCACCTCCTGTTGCCCGTGGGTAGCCGTGTGGACATGCTCCGCTGTCACATTGCACCTGCTAGCTGGTAGGAGTTGTGCATATTTAAGGCACGAGGCTGCACGGTGTCAGGCTGACCTTCTGTTGCTTAGAGACATGCCCGTGGTAGAAACTCGAGGGGCACTAGCTGGCTACCCACAGGGTCAGGCAGGTCCCTAACATAGGACCCCTGTGTTCTGGTGACGGCATTCACTCAGTTTCAGAAACTTCACTGGACCCGTGAGCCCGGCCTCAGGGCTAAGTCACAATGTCACGATCACCAGACTTGAAAGAGGTTTACAAGGGACAAGATCTGTGGATAGTGGAGGGGGACAACCATGTTTCCTCTGTTAATAAAAGCACCAAGCTCTGCCCAGTTTCAGGGGCCTTGGGAGGCCGGTTCATCATCTTGGGTAAGAGTAATATTTGTGTAATGGGAGCTGCAGGGCCCTAAGAGGTTAGTTTACAGGAGTCTGTCCACGCTGATCTGCCGCACTTGAAATGCTGACAGAACCGATCTGCTTGGACTTAACACATGTGGCTTTCCGGTCTTCGTCTCTGTCCTGCACCCTGGCTGGTATGCTCTAACTCCAGAGTGGGTCCAAGCCTCTGTCCCTCCTCCTCCCCGGCCGTGACACATTACCTGCTGAAGCTCATGGCCTACCAGAGCTTTCTTTGCTCACCGACCTGGATGTCCAGCCTTGGTCTTCGCTCAGCCTAGTATCCAAATGAGAGACAGAGAGAGAGGTGCACTTTGCAAATTGCAAAAAAACTGATCACAAATGTCACTATTCTAACTTTATTGGTGCCAGATTAGCCGGAAAACCCCTTACGAATGATGTCGACACCCCTGGGATCAATTCTGTGCTCTGCCCCCAGTATCTGTCCCCTGCTCCACAGTAGCAGCGTTACAAGGTACATGCCCACTGACCATGAAGACTGCGCTTCCCAGGCTGCCTCGTGTGGCCATGTGTCTTGGCGGGGAATCGAACCAGCCACCTTTGGGTTTGATCCACTGTGCCACCAGCCAGGGCCTACTTTTGTGTGCACAGCCTTCCAGCCTCTCCCTCCCCTTTGGGTCAGGTGAGGCTCGATGTGCAGGGAATTGCCTTCTCTCCAGCACTCCTGGAACCTTCCAGAATAAGAGAGAATGGAAGGTTTGCGTGGGGCCCTCTGAGGTCCTAGCTCAAGCCTCCCCACCCACCCTGGGTTGTGAGGTGGGTTTCCATTGCTCCAGGTTCCGAAGGGTGGGCCTTTGCCACTGTCTCTCAATAAAGCTGGGGACAGAAAAGCACCTGGCTCCTCGGCCACTGGGTGTCCCACACCTTTTGCTTCAGGGTCATCCTTGCACTGGGACAAGGAACTTGGGAGCTGGTACCTTTGGATCTGCCTCCTCTCTCTGTGCATGTCAAGTAGCAAATGGTCCAAATCAAAAAATGCTTCTGTTGCTTTATCTGGTGAATCTGCCAGGCCTGGGGCTCTGTCTCAGCCTTGCACTTGACAAAAAGATTGATTAGTCTGGGTCCTGCGCCACTGCGTGAAAGAAGCGTTCCAGAGAGCAGACAGACCCCCAGCAGCTGCTGTGGGAGCAGGAGAAGAACCAAAACCCGTTAATTTCTTAAGCCACCGAGATTTCGAGATTTCAGTGTTGTTTTTTACCCCCTGCAGCTTAGTTTAACCTAACCTGAATAGTACACTGACTCTATGCAAATTATTGGAGCTGAGCCATCATGCAGCCCAGATGTGTGTGTGTTCAAAGAAATGCAATTCCAACCTGTTTAGGCCTCTGTTACTTTTGGTTTTTGTCACAGCCAGCTGACCTTCCATCCTCATGAACACTCGCGAGCCTTGATGTCTCTTTTGAGAAGTATGATGATAAGTGGGCAAGAAATGTTTATTAACTGAACAAAGCCTGGGAGAGCCAGGTGACTCTCTATTCCAAAATAGAGTGTATCATTTTATGGGCCAGAAGCCTTCTGCTTGACACATTTGCTGAATCTCCTGAGTCATGCTGGAGTAGTTAGCATGGAAAAATTCTTCAATACGTGAATAAGTGAATGAATAAATAGTTTTCCCACCTCTCCCTTCCTTCATCCATAAATTCACCCACCCACCCACCTAGCCATCCACTTACCCATCCATTCACCTACCCACCCACCCACTCACACACCCATCTATGCATCTACCTACTCATCTAAACAGAAAAAAAATCTGCCCTCATGCTGCCTATTTTTTTCCTAGTAAGGGAATTCAAGAAATTGAAAGTCATCATCTCTGGTCCCCCCATTTCCCAGATCCCATTCTGTTACATCATCCCCCGCCCCCAGCAACAGATAAAAATGAGTCTTCTGTTTCCATGTTTGCAATCACGTTTGTGTCACAACTCCCTGATACTGCACCCCATCCCTTGATTGATTAAAGAGTCCCAAATAGTGTCATTGTCACATGCATAGGTAATATTTTGGGTTCTTCTTACAGATAGCTTTCATCTTTAGTATATCTTCTTATTAACTCTAATTAGTTTTTTACTACTGCCCAGAAGGTAAACTTATGACTAAGTTTTGAAGGCCATTGACTTCTGCAACTAAATGATAATCATTCTTTCAAAAGAATTCATCCATTCTTTGAACGAATCCTTCTTGAGCAACAATGGTACATCATACTCTCTTGGGTGCCGGGATACAACAGAGAAGGAAAAAGACAAGCCTGCCCTCATGAAGCTTACATTCCAGTGGGGTGATGGCCTGGATGTGACATCAAGCCACGATTACAAAGGCATACGTGAACAAGGCTGTAAGAAAAAAGAAGAGTATTTCAACCAAATTATTTTAGTGCTAGTTGAAACTGAAATGGAGCAATTCATCTAAAACCAGCATTATAACTTATGCATCAATATATAATTTCTTTACCATATGTCACAGCAGTGAAGTATTTAAAAAATCATTTTAATATTGATTTTAGAGAGAGAGAAAGGGAGAGAGCCGGAAACATTGATTGGTTGTTCCATTTATCTATGCATTCACTGGTTGCTTCTAGTATGTGCCCCAACCAGAGATCGAACCCACAACCTTGATGTAAAGGGGACTATGCTCCAACCAACCGGGCTACCTGACCAGGGCTGAAAGTGCCTTTTAAAAAGTGAATACACAAGGGTCGCTGGTTTGATTCCCAGTCAGGGCACTTACCCAAGATTGCAAGCCAGGTCCCCAGCTGGAGGCAGGCGAAAGGCAACCATACATTGATGTCTCTCTCCCTTTCTTCCTCCCTCCCTGCCTTTCTCTCTAAAAAATAATGAGTAAAATCTTTTTAAAAATGGTTGATACAGGTCCACATTTTTCTTGAGTGAATTTTCTTGGTTTCTGTAGTTTTATCAAGACATGAGTCCTTTTGTTAAATAATCATCCTACCATTTTCTTTCTCATTGAGCTTTGCATGCGATATATTCCACTTTCACAGAGCCCTTGGGTCTTAGCCACTGTTTTCTCAATCTGTATTATGAAAGCCATTTTTTGGAGCAAAAACTATCACAGATTATTTTCACGTAAATTTAATAGTTGTACTTTTATGTTGAACTCCGGGGATACCTCTCAATGAGCCAAAGTTTACATTCTTTACCTTATGGCAGTAGGTATATAGGATTTCATTTTATTCCTGACTTAAATGGAAACATCTGAATGTTTTGTTCTCTATATGAAGCAACATGCTGACTGCTGCCTGGCTGACATGGCAAGTAATATTTTGACATCTTCATATATTTTGATGTACGTTCCAGTATTACATCTACTTCACCAGTCCTCGCTCATCCCAAGTTCATTTTATTCTTGCTTTCTTTCAATACCCAATAAAACCTTCATTTAGAAGGTACCTTGTTTCCATTGTAAAGAGGAGAGGAAAATCTTTCAACAATTTTGTCTTGTATGATCAGAACCAAGCTTTAAGGGAACCTCATTTGCTTCTGTCTGATGGCAGACCCTGATGGTGGTCTATTAGATTATGAAATATTTTTTAAATTTATAATTAAACAGTAAGAGTCGCTGTTTTTATTTTCAAAATAATTGAGGGAACACAAGATCCTATTGGCATATACATTTGCATTTCACATAGTGTTCTTAAATTTTCATAGAATTTTGCTCACTCATGTTTAAAAATAATATTTATGGGCCCTGGTTGGTAGCGCAGTGGATAAGGCGCCAGCCTGCGAACCCAAAGGTTGCAAGTTCGATTCCCCAGCCAGGGCACATAACAAGGTTGCAAACCAGGTCTCTAGACAGGTCTGTGGCTGGAGGCAGGTGAAACGCAACCATATATTGATGTCTCTCTCCTTCTCTGCCTCTCTCCCTTCCCCTCTTTCTAAAAATAATGAAATAAAATCTTTAAAAAAATGATATTTATGAGATAATATGCATCAAAACCAAATTATTCCATGTGGGTAAGCAGGACCATCAATCCAGGTAAACCTTTCTTAGTTCCTTCATTTTAATCCCCGTTTCTCTCTGGGGGCTCTGTTTTTATTTGTACGGTTGCCTTCCACCTGCCTCCAGCTACAGACCTGGCAGGAGACCAGACTTGCAACCTGGTTATGTGTCCTGGCTGGGAATCGAACCAGCGACCTTTGGGTTCACAGGCTGTCACCTTTATCCACTGTGCCGCTAGTCAGGGCCTTGGGGCTCTGTTTTTAATCATTGACATGGACTTACTGCACTCCAGGTGTATCTCTGAGCGCAGAACTCAGACTCCTACAGAAGTCTTCCTCAGGTTCGTACAGAGGGTTCCTGGTCCAGCTCTGCCTCGAGTGGGCTGCTGATGGGAGGCACCAGGGGCCCTTGGCACAGCAGGGGATTTGATGTCCGCCTCGCTCCTGTGCAGGGTCACGTGAGACAAGCACAGGAAAGCTCTTTGGAAAAGTACCATGTGTGTTAGGCTGAGACTCGAGAAGAGCCGTATTTGGCTAGTGGGGGCTAGCAGGGGCTATTCTGTCCCAAATGTCCTTCCTCAGGCCCACCAGCGGGACACGACTGTGAGACTGGTGAGGTGGGACACTTTTGTCCTGGCTGCGTTGCTCTGCGGCCGGAGGGGTGGCCCATCTCGCCTCTGAATTAGAGCTGCTCCAGCCACCCTGGACTGCTGGGGTCCCACTTCTCCACCCGGGGCAGGACTTGGGGAGGTAGGCCTGTGCTGGCCGCAGGTGACACTGAGTTCCCAGCAAATGAGGACACAGCCTGAGCCAGGGAGCCAGGCTGGGCATGGACACACGGACACACGCTCATGCTCCCCTTTCCTGGTCACACCGTTGGGGACCAGGAGGAGAGAGCTGTCATCAGGACTAATAGGCTGCCCCGGGGATGCCTGAGTTAATTCGCACTGGGTGTGGGGCCACTGTGCTGTCACCCTCTCCTCCCTTTGTCCCAAAGGGACCTGGCCTCTTGGTGAGCAGAGAGCTGATAGAGCCAATTTCATGAACCTCTGGTCTTACGGAGGAGACACAGTGCTTTCGATTTTTCCATTAAACCCAAAGGCAGGCCTTTAGTGTCAAGATCTGCCCCCCTGCACCTGAAAAGACAAGTGGTGGAAAGTTACTCTTTTTGATGCAGTAGTATATGGAAGGAAGTGCGACAGAACTTTGTGTATTGATTTTGTATCCTGAGACTTGACTGACTTTGTTGAGCCCTAGCAGTTGTTTTGGTGGAGTTGTTAGCGTTTTCTCTCTATAAACTTAGGCCATCTGCAAATATAGTTTTACTTCTTTCCTTTAGATTTGGGTCCCCACCCCCAACCCCCTGCCTAATTGCTCTGGCTAGAAATTCCAACACTCTGTTGAATTCAAATGGTGAGAAAGGGCATCTTTATTTTGTTCCTGATCTAGAGGAAAAACTTTTAGCTTTTCACCAATGAGTATAATGGTGGCTAATGTCTTGTCATATGCAGCCTTTATTGTGTTGAGCACATTCCTCTAACCATCTTTGCTGAGAGTTTTTATCATAAATGGATGTTGATTTTGTCAAATGCTTTTTCTGCACCTATTGAGATAATCGTATGATTTCATTCTTCATTTAGTTAACATCGTGTATCATAGTGATTGATTAATGAATGTTGAACCAGCCATTCATCCCTGGAATAAATGCTGTTTGATGATGGTGTATGGTGCTTTTAAATGTATTGTTGAATTTACTTTGCTGATATTTTGTTTTGGTTTCTTATATCTATGCTCAGTAGGGATATTGACCTGTTATTTTCCTTTATTGGGGTGTTTTGGTATCAGGGTAACACTGTCCTTGTGTTCTCTCCTTTTCTATTTTTGGTTTTGGGAAGAGCTTGAAAAGTATTGGTATTGATTCTTTCAATGTTTGGTAGAACTCACCAATGAAGCTGTCCGGTCCTGAACTTTTGTTTATTGGGAGGCTTTGATTATTGATTCAATCTCTTTACTGATAATTGGTCTGTTCAGATTTTATATTTCTTCATGACTCAGTCTTGGAAGGTTGTATATTTCTAGGAATTGATTAATTTTTTCTTGGTTGTCCAATATGTTGGTATATAATTATTCATAGTAGCTTCTTATAACCTTTTGTATTTTTGAGGCATCAATTGCAATGTCTCCTCTTACCTTTTGCATTTTATTTATTTTGACTCCTTTCTCTTTTTAAAAATGAGTCTTTATCTTCATTTTGGTGAGTCTTTATCTTTTATCTTTGTTTTAAAAAACTACCTTTTAGTTTCATGAAATTTTTCTATTTCTTTTTAGTCTTCATTTCATTTGTTTCTACCCTGATCTTTGTTATTTCCTTCTTCCCACTGACTTTGGGCTCCATTTGTTTTTCTTTTTCTAATTTTTTGAGGTGTAAAATTAGGTTGTTTATTTGAGAACTTTCATTTTACATGATATAGGCATTTACTGCTGTAAACTTCTATCTTAGAATTGCTTTGGTTGTATGCCATAAGGTTGGGTATGTTGTATTTCCATTTTCGTTTGTCTCAGGCATTAAAAAAAGAAAAAATTTTCTCTTTTAATTTTTCTTTGACCTATGGTTTGTTCAGTAACATGTTGTTCAATCTCCACTTACTTGTAAAATTTTCAGTTTTTCTCTTGTAATTGATATCTAGTGTCATACAGTTGTGGTTGGAAAAAGACACGTGATAAAATCTCAGTCTTTTTAAATTTATTAAGACTTGTTTTGTGACCTAAGATATGATCTGTTCTGGAGAATGTTCCATGTATGCTAGAAAAGAATGTGTATTCTGTTGTTTTTTGATGAAAAGCTCTGTATATATTAAGTCATATGTTAAGCCCAATATGTAACTTAAGGTCAATGTTTCTTTTTGATTTTCTGTCGGAATGATCTATTCATTGTTGAAAATGGGGTATTGGCATTCCCTTCTATTATTGTATTGCTGTCTATTTTCTCCCTTTATGTCAGTTAATATCTGCTTTACATACTCAGGTGCTTCTATTTTGGGTGCATAAATATTTACAAATGTTGTATCTTCTTATTGGATTGACCCAGGACCTGTTTATATATAAAAAATAATAAACCTCAATCTGACAGTTTGCAAACTATACAGGTAGTGTGGATTTAACCTGCAAACCCAAGTGAGAAGTACTATATGATTATGAATCTTAGGATAGATAGTTCATTTTTCCTCCTCTGGGATGGTGTACATCCATGACCAAGGTTGAGTTTGTGGATTTCCTCCTAGTACATTGTGGGCGAGCACAAGTTTACCTCTGATTCACCCTTGCATTGAGATTATAGCCCCTTTGGATGCTAACATAAGGTGGGTATCTTCTAACCAATTTCCCACCTTGGACAGGCCCAGGTTTTTGTCTCCTGTGCCCTAGGGTCTCTAAAGGGTGTGAAAATTGAGGCTAAAATCCACTGGTTTAGCAAATGGCTTTCAGGGTGAAAAGTGGTTTCAGTTCTCACTTTCTTGAGTTGTTGCCCTTTAGGTATTACTTAATTTCTCCCTATAGTTATTGTGTTTATTTTTTTTAAAGATTTTATTTCATTATTTTTAGAAAGAGGGGAAGGGAGAGAGGCAGAGAGGGAGAGAGACATCAATGTATGGTTGTGTTTCACCTGACTCCAGCCACAGACCTGACTGGAGACTTGGTTTACAACCTGGTTATGTGCCCTGGCTGGGGAATTGAACCTGAGACCTTTGGGTTCACAGGCCGGCACCTTATCCACTATGCTACCAGCCAGAGCCAGTTATTGTGTTTAAAAGTTGTCTTATACATAATCTAGAAGTGAAGCTGTTTTACAATGAAACATGAAAGTAAGGCTGTAGGGTGGAATTCAAGGTAGATAATCTGCTGTGTTTTCAAGAACAGAAGATTTCTCTGTCCAGAGATCTGTAGATTAAGATAATGGTTTTTCTGTTCCCAGTCAGGGCACATACCCAGGTTGCAAGCCAGGTCTCCAGCCAGGTCCCCAGCTGGAGGCAGGGGAAAGGCATCCATACATTGATGTTTCTCTCCCCTTCTTCCTCCCTTCCTTCCCCCCTCCCTTCCCCTCTCTCTAAAAATAATGAATACAATCTTAAAAAAATAAAAAAATAGTGGTTTTCAAAATGTGGCTCTTTATTATCCTCATTGGGACTGCTAATCAGACCTAGTGAATCAAAGTATTTTTTTCAGGGGATGGAGTCCACAGAATCTTTGCATTTAACAAGTAATTTTGATTATTTTGATGCATACTCTAATATGAGCATACTCCACTGTGTGGGGGGAGATTTTTGGCTTTTTTTTTTTTTTTTTTAGAAACATTGATTGGTTGCTTCTCATACAGTCCCTCACTGGGAACCCTGGGCATGTGCCCTGACCAGTAATCGAACCTGTGACCTTTAGCTTCGTGGGACAGCGCCTAACCAACTGAGCCACATAGGTCAGGGATCATGCCACTAAGTTGTTTATAAAATGAAGTTAATTCCCATATAACTTCATTGGAGTAGTGTGGTGATTAACTAATGAAAAATGATAAAGGTGTTTAAAGAGCGCTACAATGACTATTCTAGGAGGTCACCAGCAAAGAGTGATTAAGCTACACTAGAAATCTATTAGAGCCCTTGAATGGACTTGATTGAAAGAATTAGTCCATAATTACCAGGTAACAGAAGCTCAGGTTTCAGTATGCAGCAATGCATTCCCCATGGAGTGCTGAACTTAATTCATCATTGTTTGCCCAGTTAAGTTGCAAAACGTTTGTAACCTTTGAGGGAAGAAAAAGCACCAGATTTGCTTTTCAGGTATTAATGAATAGAAAACACTTAGGCCTCTTTAAAGGGGGCCAAAAACAAATCTTTAATTTTATTAATTTTACGAAGGAAATATTCTTTAAATTAATTCTTTAATTTTTCTTCTATTTGTGTCTAAGTAGATTTTGTGTACCCTCCTTTTTCCTTGTACTTTAAAACATATATCACACCAAGGGATCTGAATTAGAGGCGATGGCCTGATAATTACTTGTAGATATTCCTACTTTCCTATGTGAATGACCCTGCTATAATATTTTCAAGAGTGTCTGGGAGGCTGATGTCATTTTTTTTTTTTTTTTGGAAGATTTTATTTCATTATTTTTAGAAAGAGGGGAAGGGAGAGAGGCAGAGAGGGAGAGAGACATCAATGTATGGTTGCTTTTCACCTGCCTCCAGCCACAGACCTGACTGGAGACCTGGTTTGCAACCTGGTTATGTGCCCTGGCTGGGGAATCAAACCTGCGACCTTTGGGTTCGCAGGCTGGCGCCTTATCCACTGTGCTACCAGTGATGTCATTTTTTTTTGTGCCCCCATTTGTTCAAATAACAGGTAGTTAATCTTGTTTAGAAAGATGAGGACAATACAGTTTTTTTTTTAGGGATGCTTAAGGACCCTCTCCCACCCCACCCTCCTAATGGGCAATGCTGATGTGGATTAAGGACCAACAAATGGCTCATTGCTGGCGGTGAGCACACTTCTCTAGAGAAAGAAAGAGGTTAAAAACATTTTGTTCTTTCAAAGGGAGGCACTCTTTTGTGAACACCCCTTTGCTGGTACCCCTGAGTCCCTTTTTTTGCTTTGGAATACTTCTTTCTCTTCCCTTTCATGGGGCATGGGTAATAAGAAATATCTTCTAACCAGGGAAGAAATATCTCTTCTTATGTTCTTTATGCCTTTATTGGTATTCTGCCTAGGTGTTTCATCCATTACTGAATATAGGTTATTGAATTTTTCAACCATTATTGCTGAATTGTTTATCACCCGGTTCAATTCTATACATTTTCCTTTACGTATTTTGGAGCTTTCTTATTAGGTGCCTACAGGTTTGTAATGATTATATCTTCTTGATGGATTTTTCCTCTTATTTTAAATGGTTCTTTGCTTCTAGCGACAATTTTTGTCTTAGCTTATTTTGTCTACATAGCTACTCCAGCTCTCTTTTGGGTACTAGCTGTATGATGTATCGTTTTTATCCTTCTGCTTTCAAGCTGTTGTGTCTTGAATCTAAAGGTGTTGTATCAGTCTACTTCCCTAGAATAGGGTAAAAATAAGGATAGAGGGTGAAAATGTTCATCGGCCTGAACTGTCCCCTGAAGAAATCTTTGGGAATCTATTGAGAACAGGTTTAGGGAATCCAGGTTTACCAATTTCAACCAGCAGTTTGGCCACCTTTGTCCTATAGGAAGGTTTTCTTCACACTTTACTCTTCATTCTGTCTTCCAAATTCTTTTAACATGTGAATGTGAATCCTAGCTTATTTTCTCAATAGTATATCCATTCACCCTTCCCCCACCATCCTTTCTTGTTGTTAACTGCTGTTTCTATGTCTTAGCTTCCCAATTCCAATTACAATGTTACTTTCTTTTTCTTTTCAATTTTTTAATTTTAATTTTTTAAATCTTTTATTTCTTATTTTTAGAGAGAGAGGAAGGGAGAGAAGCAGAGAGGGAGAGAAACATCAATGTACGGTTGCCTTTCACCTGCCTCCAGCCTCAGACCTGACTGGAGACCTGGCTTGCAACCTGGTTATGTACCCTGGCTGGGAATCGAACCAGCAACCTTTGGGTTCACAGGTTGGCACCTTATCCACTGTGCCACCAGCCAGGGCCCAATGTTACTTCTTTTTTAACATTAAAAAAAAAAAAAAAGATTTTATTTATTAGAGGGGAAGGGAGGAAGAAAGAGAGAGAAGCATCAATGTATTGTTGCCTTTCACCTGCCTTCAGCTACGGACCTGGCTGGAGACCTGGTTTGCAACCTGGTTATGTGCTCTGACTGGGAATTGAACTAGTAACCCTTGGGTTTGCAAGCTGGTACTTAATCACTGAGCCACCAGCCAAGGCCCAACATTACTTTCTAATTCTAAAGACCACTGCATGGGTCCAAGTGCTAGTTTAGAACGGGGCGGGGGTGGGGGGGAGGTAGAAAATGTCATTATTCAAAGTCAATTTATTAGTTGTTATATAATAAATAGTAATCTTGGTAATTACATATTCTTAGGGTAAATGTCAAGTGTACAGAGGTAGTTTACAGGGAACCTAGAAGAAGATTTCAGAAGCAGAGTTTGTGTTTATTTAGTGCTGCCTAATGGGGAGAGAAAGAGACTTGGAGTTTAGAAGAGATAAAAATTACAGTTACTTGCAGGGGAGAACAGTGGGAGGAAAAAGGGATAAATGTCATACTACAATAATAAAATAAAATTAAAGTAAAAACAATTACAGTTACTTGAACAGTAAACTCTAGGGTAGCGTAAGGTCCCTCTCCGTGGTATTCCCCAGACTGGCTTAAATAACCTACAATGCTCTTTGCGCCAATTCCCTGCTCAATCTTCCAGTCACTATTTCAGATAACTCACTAGTGAGGAAATGCACAATGGATCTGAATGTTTCCGTCTCCACAAGTGCCTGTCTCCCTCCTTCCTCGCTCACTCCCCAGCTGTGCATCAGTGGTGTTGTCCTTTATAATTTAGTCTCTTCTGGCTTAGTTGGTTCGACTTAGTCCCCCAAGAGACTAGTCTGAGGCCTCCAAAGTCCAGATCACTCTCCAGTGAATCTGTCCTTCCGTCTCTCTTTGCTCTTCATTTCAACATTGAAGAGATCCAAGCTCACAACCAGAGGCGTGAAGGAAAAAGGCACTATGAGGACTCGCTACATCTCTTTTGGCAAAAGGGCCAGTGAGTAACCCCATTTGCAGGTGACCAAGTGAACCCCAAGGAGCTGTTGGTGGGGACAGTTACACGCCCCCAGCCTCCATCACGGGGTCTGAGCGGCCCCTCTGCCTCCCTGCGCAGGGAGGCCTCTCAGTTTGACTTAACGATGCTTCAGGCTTCATGCTTTGGGTCTCTCTTACAAACATGCCACTTCCCTTGGCCCGCCAAGGTCAAGCCACACTCGTTTGCATTAGTGAGGCTTCTCAGTGCCTCTGGGTCCCTTGCCGGCACCTCTGAAGACAGCTGTTCCTGCAGCAGCTTTGCAGAAGCAGATGCGAACAGGTCCGGGCTCAGTGCGCCCTCTCCGGCGATCCCCTCTCCAAACTGGCGCCTGTGCTGGCCGCTGGCTGCAGCCTGTGAATCAGAAGTTACAACGGGAAGGAGAGAAGGGGGAAGAAATAGACTCGTTAATTAATGGCTCCAGGAGGGAAGATGGGGTCTTCCAGCTCACATTCGCTGTTGGAACTCAAGTAGGGCTAATTGTTTTGCATGCAGGCCTCCCTTCCCCGTAGCTTTCATCGGAGGAGATAGCAGTGAAAGAAGCGCAGTTAGCCAGGTTGACCTAATCTCCTGGGCAGTGACAAAGAGGACACCGCCTGGTTTGTTCTCAGATCCTCTGGACTGGACACACACACAAGTGCGCCAAGCTGGACCTGGAAATCGGTGATAGTCCTTTCAGTGAAAGGTGTGGAAGGAGGGAGTGTTCTGTTGATGCTTGGAAGCCGGCCTGGGGTGAGCCTGGGTTGCTGGCTTGGGTTCCCTGCTGAGAGACAGGCTCAGAGTTGGAGGGGACAGCCTGGGGAGTGTGGGAGCCGGGGAGTGTGCGAATCTGTCACACAGTTGTAACAAAGGCCTCAGTTCTCACAGACTCCACGCCTGGGACCCTCTGAGTTTTCTCAAAGTGAGGCCAGTGTCTGGGCCTTTGGACCCACAGGGTGAGGCTATCCCAGGGGGAGGCATCAGCCGGGTGCCCTGGTGCTTCCTCCTCAGGGGGCAGTTCTTGGGTGGGGCTCCAGGCGGCAACCTCCTGAAGCCTTGACCCAGGACCTCAGACCTGGGGGCACCATGGCCTCCCCCACAGGGCTGTTGGCCGCTTAAATAAATGCGACAGAAGTGCATGGGGGTGACCACCTTACCCCCTCATCAACTGCTAGCTTTCTGCCCAGAGCAGAGTTTAGAAATGCACCCCCTATGTATGGGTGTAAAAATGAATAAACTGAGGCATCTGAGAGTAGCAGCTGGGCCAGAACTAATCTAGGACAGAGCTGGGATTCTAGGCCTTCTCAGACCCAAGAACCGTCAGGATTTCATCAGCTTCCCAATGCTGCCTTCAAAATGTGAGTGAGTGAGTGTGTGTGTGTGTGTGTGTGTGTGTGTGTTTTAAAGAGTAAGGAGATGCATTCATCAATGTTAGCTTTCTGTGACATGACTCACTCTGCTCGCCCCACCAGATTTACTGAGATGTAATTGACATATAACACTGTCTACATTTAAGGGGCACAACGTGATGATTTGACAGAGGTGTATATTGTGAAATGACTTCCACGTTAGTTAACGTCATCTCCTGTAATTACAATTTTTTTATTGCTCTTGTGAGAATGATTCAGATAGCCTCTCAGCGACTTTCAGGTGTTCCATACAGTAGGTGCTAACTAGAGTCACCATGTTGGACTTTGGATCACCAGAACTTACCCGTCTTACCACCGGAAGTTTGGACCCTTTGACCAACATCTGCCCATTTGCCCCACCTCCCCAGCCCCTGGTAACCACCAGTCTACCCTCTGTTTCTGAGTTTGGGTCTTCTGGATTCCACGTATAAGTGAGATCATACAGTATTTGTCTTTCTGTTGTTGCAAATGGCAGGAGGTTTTATGGCTGAAAAATATCCCTCTGTGTGTGTGTGTGTGTGTGTGTGTGTGTGTGTGTGTGTGTTTAGCTCACATTTTCTTTATCCACTTAGGTTGTTTCCATGTCTTGGCTACTGTTGATAAATCTATAACGAACATGGGGGTAGAGATATTTTTTTCAAGATACCGACTTCACTTCCTTTGGCTAAATACCCGTAAGTGGAGTGGTAGTTCTGCTTTTAATTTTCTGAGGAACCTCCGTACTGTTTTCCGCAGTGGCTGCACCAGTTTTACCTTCCCAGCAAGCGGGCACGTTGGTTCCTTTTTCTCCACGTTCTCACCAATGCCAGTTACTTCTTGTCTTTTTGTGATAGTGACAAGGCTTACTTTAACTCGGTCTCAAACTACAAGTAGGTCACACTTGGCCTAGAAAATGAGTTCATCGAGAGACAAAGTAGTTGAGCTTCATTCCCAACATCCTGCTGCCAAAACCAGAGGGAGCAATTTGATTCCGTTCTGGCTCCCGACCCCCCTGCCGAGATGAGGCCACCCTCCTTGGAATGTCTGACAGTTTGAGAGGGAACAGGGACGCACAGGAGCCGGAAGAATGACACCAGGCCGCGGGGCAGCCTTGGGACAGCACCCAGTGACGGGCCAGCCCAGTGACTGCCGGCCAATGCTAGGTGGCCACAGAAACTGTGCTGATTTCAAGCATCACCTTTGGTCTCCTCCTCGTTCATTTTCCTAGTCTAAGCGTGCAAATGGTGGTGTGACAAACAGTGGGTAATGACACACAGGGGCACCAGGGCACTCTGTTTCCATACGTTGTGAGGCCCGGGAACTGCTGTGGGCAAGAGAAGCCAGGTCTTCCGGGGGCTTTCTTGCTGGACTGCGGTCCTTCACCCAGGGGACTGTTCCTTCAGGCTTCCCCCAAGGTGGTGCCAGACTGGGAAGGCTGGCAGTGGTCTGGGCACCTGCTGCTTCCTTTGAGGACCAAGTCATCAGTGAGTGCAGAAAGCCTGGGGGAGAACTGGGTGCTGGCCAAGCAAGGGCGGGACTAGAGAAAATGGAGCTGATGAAACATTGTGAACCATGCAATTTCTTTTCCAGACTTTGTCACAAAGGAGCACAGATACGTATAGATAACTGCATACGCGCCTGCACACCTGTACACACTCACACACACACTCACATTTTATACGCAAGTGTGACCATGGTTGGCAAATACACATAAACCCTTGGGGAGGGAACCTAATTGAAAAAACAGGCCAGAGCAGACAGCCTGTGATTTCAGCAACTGGGAGTCTTATCATCTCCTCTATCAACTTGTGCTGCTTAAGCAAGTCTATTAACTTTCCTGTGTTCCATTCCCTAAGCTTCTAAGAGGAAAAAACCCACACTGACCAGCTTAGAGGGGTTCTGGGAGATTCACCTATACCTTCAAAAGGCTCAGTCATGGAAATGCTGTGTAGAGGCTGGGTAGTCTGAGGGTGTTATTCTCATTAGAAGCTGGATGACTATTCATGGGTACCTTCTGCGCCCCATCTTCCCCAGGCCCCCCTGGATTCTGCCAAGTTGTGGGGTGAGGCGTTTGGAATGTGTAAAATGGAAATGTCCTGGGTCTTCAGCATTCTCTGCAAATAGCACTGGTTTGGCGAGCTATGGAGACACTTCAGCAATATGTTTTCACTGGTGAAATGTTAAAGAAGAGAAATGGCATTTGGGTGAGAAATCAAATGGAACTTCCAAAGCGGTGAGGGGCGGGGTAGGGGGAGGAGGAGGAAGTGAGTGAGTGCCAAATACTGTGAGCCCTTCTTGTCCAAGGCGACTAGGTCTTCAGTCTGCTAAAAAGTCAGTTGAAGTGGGGGATCCTGCAAAGGAATCTACTTCGGCTTGAACCATTGTATTTGAACCCAACCATGAATGTGGCCATTTCTTTACTGATTTCTTGATTTAAGGCTGAGACCCCCTTCTTGGAAGACCGCACCTGACCGACGACCTGAATCATTATCCTTGCAGAAGCCACGCCTGTAACTCACGATCTGAGATTTCCAGTTTGAAATCTTTTAAACAGGATCAAGGGCTTAAAGGCATGTGGAAGCCATGGGGCAAAGGGTTCCTAGATTTTTACTGTTTGCTCCACTCTTTCACATGCATGTAACCTGCATTTGCTGTTGAGAAGTTCTTGCCCCGTTTTGCAGAGTTTTATCTTCAGCAGGTGCAGATTGGATTTTCGGTCAGAGACTGAAGTCCCTGCGCAGATTTCTGGAACGCTTTCTCTGTGTAGCTCCTCCAGTCTGTACTCTGGCCCCCTTGAACTCCGATCCCTGTCTTCCCAGTTTGATGAGCCTGCCAGGGGCAATTGGAGCCTCTTTCCCTGCCTGCAGTTCAGGACTTGCCTTGAGGCGGGAGGCCTGGAGATTTACAACTCACTTCACTTGTTCCCTTCTCTCAGGTATCACAGTCCTGTGCCTCCTGTTGTCTGTCGTCTGGTGGGTAAAAAGAGTCTCTTTTGATGAGAACTAGAAAAGACTATCAGCCCTGGCTGGTGGCTCAGGGGATTGGCTCTGGCCTGTGGACCCCAAGGTCTCTGGTTCGATTCCCCAGCCAGGGCACATAACCAGGTTGCAAGCCAGGTCTCCAGCCAGGTCCGTAGCTGGACGCAGGTGAAAGGCAACCACACACTGATGCTTCTCCCCTTTTCTTCCTCCCTCCCTGCCCTTCTGAAAATAATGAATAAAATCTTAAAAAAAAAAACAAAACTATAAAGATTTAATGTCTTAGGTTAGTTCAAGACTTAACTAACTTAATTTTGTAGATGTGGGGCGAAGCATAATTACAACAACGCATTTACTAGTAAGAGCTTATAGGTGTGAGGCAGGTGGGCGACTCTGCAGTAAGTACAAGGGTTTCTAGAGAAACAGATTAATTGAGGTGAAGCCCAGCAGCGAGACCTACCAGTAAGCAGGGCTGGGTCAGTGGTTCTTCGACTCTAACGCAGAGAAGCCATGTAGGTGTTTGTTAGCGGGCAGGTTCTAGGCCTCTTCCATAGGAAATCCTGATTCAGAAGGTCTAGGGTGGGACCCCATTATTTGTATTTTTTAAAAAGATTTTATTTATTATTTCCAGAGATAGAGGGAGGGAGAGAGGCAGAGAGGGAGAGAAACATCAGTGTATGGTTGCCTTTCACCTGCCTCCAGCCATGGATCTGGCTGGAGACCTGGCTTGCAACCTGGTTATGTGCCCTGGTATTTGTGTTTTTAACGGGTACCCTAAGGTGATTCTGGTGCAGGTGGTCTGTGGACCATTCTTGGAGAAACAGCAGCTACGGATCTCAGTCGGGGTGTCCTGATGGAAACCCAGACAATTCCGCCTTGGGTGCACGGGCACACACGGTACATGGGAAAAGACTAGGGGAGGTGACAAGGGACCAACTAGAAAGCACCTCTGACAGGGCGGGGTGCAGGCAGAGGAGCTGGAGGAGACTGGAGGAAAGCAGCTCCAGTTCCAGCCGTGTGTGGCCTCGCGCTGCCGGCTGACAGACCGGCAGTGATGGACACGGGTGGCGACGCACCCTTTGCCTCCGCAGCGATCTGGCCTTTTCCACGCAACACTCATCTCCCCCGCAGCCAGCTCTCTAGGGACATGACTTTCACTTTGTAGGATTCATGCTGGGCTGTTGTGTTACATCGGCCAAATTGCCGTAGTGCTGCATTGAAGCGCTGATAGGAACAGAGGGAGTGGGGCTGATCTCTTCATCGGGGTTCCTGAAAGCCTCATCTGAGCAAGAATGCAAGAATTCAGGTCAACCGAGGGCAGCTCAGATCCTTTATTACTTTTCTCTTGGTGTGTCACCAGTGAGGAGTCAGATCTTCCCACCTTCTGTCCAAACCCACTCATGCTTGTAGCAAAAAGAGAAGCCCTTCAGTTACAGGTAAAGCAACCACACAAGAGGAGTACTTGGGGACACAGGACGCACAATTGGACAAACAGGCCCATTGCACCGGCTTCCTCAGAGCAAGACATGAACTTGGACTTGGGAGCCGGGACTGGACACCGGACTCTCATGTGAGCTGATGACCCTAAGAAAGAATAGAGCAGAGGTGAGACAAGGGGAAATGTCTTCCTGGCTTACTTTATTATCTTTGGTGATCAAGGACATCTCACAATACCAGGAAGTAACCCTGTTCAAAGGGGACTGGCACAGAAGAAAGAAAATATCGCATAAGTGGGGAACCCACCTGTTGGCGGGGAGTCAAGAAATGACAATGTCATAGTATTTTGCAGTCGCAGTTGCAGAGAGTCAGTCACAGCTCCAGGGTGGGGT
This sequence comes from Noctilio leporinus, assembly GCA_004026585.1. Lineage (NCBI taxonomy): Eukaryota > Metazoa > Chordata > Mammalia > Chiroptera > Noctilionidae > Noctilio > Noctilio leporinus. The sequence continues at coordinate 299,692 of PVIW01000787.1, forward strand.
GTTGCTCTGAGAAATCATGGAAATCTTATTCTTGCAGAGGCTGATGAATTAAGGTGGAAAGTTTATTAAATGAAGAACAAAGAAACCCTTTTGCTCTGTGGATAAGAACAACTGTTTTCAGCTAATCTGTATTTATTGAGCATGCCTAGGTTATTTTTCTTCCCTCTGTGAAATGTAGCAGCATTTCCTACACGAGTTTTGCCCAATATTTACACTTCTGAGTACTCCATAGGAGAAGAGTTTCAAGGTCAAAATTTGAAGGAACACTGCTCCGTGTATTTTCCTCATAGGCATAAGCAGGAGGATATTCAATCAAGGAAAGGGGAAATATAAAATATTTACACATTTGTTTATATTTATTTATTTAAAAAGATTTTATTCATTAGTTTTAGAGAGAAGGGCAGGGAGGGAGGAAGAAAGGGAGAGAAACATCAATGTATGGTTGCCTTTCACCTGCCTCCAGTTACAGGCCTGGCTGGAGACCTGGCTTGCAACCTGGTTATATGCCCTGAGTAGGAATTGAAGCAGCAACCTTTGGGTTTGCAGGCCAGCGCTTATCCACTGACACTTGTTTATGTTTAAAAAGATGGAAAGATAGAACATTATAAATGGTTATCTATAAAGAAAGGGGGCAATAGAGTAGAGGGAACATAGATAGAAATTAGACTTCTTTGAATGTACCTTATTTTGTATATTTAACTTCGGAATAATGTAAATGTGATGGAGAATTCTAAAATGAAACTCAATGAATATAAAAAGCAGTCACTGAAAATGGAAACAAATGAACCTGTTCCTAGGTGGGACATGGTTCTAAAAAGAAGCTATTCCAATTGACTTAAAAGAGAATAACTTGATTGTATGTTTCTTGTAGGGATATATCCTAAGGATATAAAACCAACCCAACCCAACCCAGACCACCCATCCAAACAAGATGACCCTCAAGACATGAAACTGTTTTCAGTAATCATATTGTTGATGGCAGTGTTGATATTGTCATTTGGAGACCTTTGTATATGTTATGACAGGAAAAGTAATTGTGTAGGTGGTGTTGAGAATTGAGATTATTGGCATGGTTGAAAGGAGGCAGAAATGCAAAATTGATGAGATTATGCAAAAACCTGTAGCCCTGAATTTGAATTGGAAATACCACTATGAACTCATGATGTATCTTATCCTCAACAAAGTAAAATGTATTTCTCAGCTCCATCTACCAAAAATGCCTAGAAACAATGACTGACCCAGACTTGGTAAGCGACCCTGCGATCTAGATTTTGTGCTCTAAATGTCACTTACCACTAAATGGAACCAGGACTCTAAAGAAATGACTGTTTCCAGGCCTGGGGCACAAATAAGTCTGGAACTTCCATTATACCAGAAAGAAAAGAAGCCATTAAATACTACTAGAATGATGTTCAAGGACTGAAGCACTAACCAGAGTAAGTACTCATTGACCGAAGATGGGACAGTTGACAATTTCAGCATCAATAAGAATAGCAACTACAATGTTTAAATCTATAGGTTCATAATAATAGCAAAAAGAAAATACCTTCATTGGACATCTTTGGAGGGCTTCGAGGAACTATCATTATTTTGAAAACAAGTAAATTAAAGGAAAATGCAGAAGTCTATTTTGGCTTTCTTGTTTGATCTGTATTCCAGAGTAATGAAAGAGTAGGTAAAAAAAAATCTCTTTAAAGGACTTCAACTGATAAATGAAGAAGCGGCATACTTGATATCATCAGACAATGGCTACCAGTGATCCATGGCATGACAGGGAAAGAAACCATCATATGTTATGTACCTCATGATGAAGTTGTCCTGCCAAAAACGGAAAAAAAATTTACCTACATCTGATCAAGACTCTAGATCTTATTATTGATTTGAAAGAAATATATGGGACAGAGGAACGTGTTAGTGATATCACTGAGCTATAATCAACGAAGCCCAGGCTGTGGAAAATTTTACAGAATAAATGAGACCCTGTAAAGACCCTTCAACAAATATTTTGAGGGAGAAAAAAAGGGATGGAGGCTAAACTGTAGGTTGCAATTGGAATATATGTGTCATTTTTATTTTGCTTTAAATAAACTATAAACAAGATTATGATACAATTATGGAAATGTTGACACTGACTAGGTTTGGTGATGCTAAGGAATTATTAACATTTTTAGGTTTGATGATATTAGAGAAAAGAGTTCTTTTAAAAAGTTGTATTTGTTGATTATTTAGAAAGATAAGGAGAAACATCAATTTGTTGTTCCACTTAGTTACACATTCACTGGTTGATTTTTATATGTGTCCTGACCAGGCATCAAATCCACAACCTTGGCGTATCGGGACAATATTCTAACCAACTAAGCTGTCTGGTCAAGACAAGAAAAGCGTTGTTCTTTTGGTATTAAAGAATAAAGTGCTTATCTTTTATTTTTTTAAATATTTTATTTATTTTTAGAGGTGGGAGGGAGAGAGAGAAACATCGACATGTGAGGGAAACATCTACCCGTTGCGCCTGGTACATGTCCTCTCCTGGGGACTTCTCACTTTGGGGGCTGACACCCAACCAACTGAGCCACACGGGTCAGGGCAAAAGTGCTTATCTTTTAGAGCAGAGGATGCTACACCTCTGCTCCAAATCTGGCCCACAGCCTGTTGCGTAAATAACATTTATGGGAACACAGCCACCTCCGTGTGACATGGTCTGCCACTGCGGTGGGGAATGGGAGGAGTTATGACGAAGACCTTACCTGGCCCTTTGCCCAATGATCCCTGCTTCTGAGCTACTTCTTGATAGAGTCGCAGGTGGAAAAACGTGGTGTTTGGTGTTTGCTTCCAATTATTCCAGGGACAGGAGAACGGGTGGGGATACAGATGGATCAGAATTGATCGTGTTGAATTAGGGATGACAGTTTTGGTTTGTTATACTGTTCTGTCTACTTTATGTATTTTTGAAGTTTTCCATGAAATATTTTAAAAATAAGGTGAACGTGTACTGACTGACATAAACATATTTCCCTGATATAATGTTAAATGAATAGAGTAAGTTATAAAGTGGCCTGTCATGATTTTACTTGAGTAAGAGTGGGAGCGGCAATGGTTGGAATAGACTTTTTTTTTTTTTAACTTCACGTAATTGTGTTCAATATTTTTCTTCACAATGAATGTGTTTTTAAATAGTAACTTAAGAAAATCAATGGACGGTGTCCCAAGCTCCCTATACTTACAAAGGAATTCCTAATAAAAGTGGTGGCTAGCTTTTTGTTCTTTTTTTTTTTAGTTTAGTTTATTGATGATGCTATTACAGTTGTCCTAAATTCTTTTCCCTTTGCTTCACTCCACCCTGCACCCCTTTCCCTCCAGCAATCCCACCCCCCTTCGTTCATATCCATGGGACATGCATGTAAGTTCCCTGGCCTCACCGTTTCCTATATTATTCTTAACTTGCCTCCGTCTATGTTATACTTGCCAATTATGCTGCTTAATCCCTGCATCACTTCTTCATTTCTCTCCCTTCCTCCTCCCAGCTGGTCACCCTCCAAATGATCCCTACACCTGTGACTCTATTCCCCTTTTGATTGTTTGCTTAGGTTGTTTTTGTTTTTATTTTTTTAGGTTCTGATAGTTGTGAGTTTGTTGTCATTTTAATGTTTATAGTTTCGATCTTTTTTAAAAAAATAAGTCCCTTTAACATTTCATAGAATAATGACTTGGTGATGATGCACTCCTTAAGCTTGACCTTATCTGGGGGCACTTTATTTGCCCTTCCATTCTGAATGGTAGCTTTGCTGAATAGAGTAATCTTAGTTGTAGGCCTTTGCTTTTCATCATTTTGGATAGTTCTTGCCCGTCCCTTGTAGCCTGCAGAGTTTCTTTTGAGAAATCAGCTGACAATCTTATAGGAACCCCTTTGTTAAGTAAGTCTCTTCTTTTCTCTTGCTGCTTTTAAGATTCTCTCTTTATCTTTAACCTTTGACATTTTAATTATGATGTGTGTTGGTGCAGTCTTTGGGTCTAGCTTATTTGCACTTACTCCCAGTTGCCAAGTCTGCAAGCACTGCACATTCTGTAATAAATCCTTTCCTTTTTTAAACAAGACTCACTGGATACTTTTGTCTGCAACTGTGAATTCTGACCGATACTGCTCTACATTATTTCTATAAGATTACACTAGCTGCTGTCTTTCTTATCATTTTTTCCACTTAAAAATGATCGGTGCTTCATAAACTTCTGTTGAATGAGTGAGCAATTGAGCCTATTAATGCTTTTGTTACACAGGTCCCAGCCCAACACAGGTGGGTTTGACACTTCCGTACAGGGGACATTCGAACCTCGGGAACTCCCCCCAGAATTACTCAGTGCGCCACTCTGGGCCAAGCCCACAGTCACTGGACCAGGAAGCCAGGAGTGGGTGAAGTTGCAACATGTTCTGAGTGTCCGGCTTCCTAAGCCCAGCTTTTCTAGCCTATTACTGTCTAGCGGCATCAAGTCATCCTTCCAGACTTTAGCCACAGGGCCAGGAATGGGCTAGACAGGCTCGAAAAGTGAGGAGAAGGTAGAAAGAAAGGCAAAGTGGGTTTTTTTTTAAGGGTGCTCCGTTCCTATTTTACCAGATCCTGGACTTTCATGTAAAATTTTCTTCTGTCCCAAAAGCCTCCAAGCAGTGGCAACATGATCACTTTGCCCGCATAACGCCGAGTATAATGCCCCGTAAAAAGAAGAAAGTTCCATCACAATCAGCCTGTGGGTGTAGAGGAAGAGGGGTCCTGCTCTGCTAACTCATTTCCATCTTTAGCTCATGCCTTCAGGACTTCTGCTCCAGGAGCAGTGCATGTGCTATAAGACAGAACAAAGAAGCCATCCTGAGTATTGGACACCTGATCTGGGAGGTGTCCTCTTGCTGAGGACAGCAGGGGTTGGCATGCCCCCCGCCACCGGCCGCACAAACTTTCTCAGAGACAGGAAAACATAAAATTAAGCCAATGCCAGGGAGAGGAGGTCCCCTTGCACCCCCTCATTCTCCAGCCTTTGGGGCCAGAGGCTGCAAGTTCATTCAGGGACAGGTATTCAGTTTGGCAGAATGTTTTCAGATTTTGGCTGAACACTTTGTTTGGTGGTGTTTAAGTTCTCAAGTATCTAGAACAATCTAGAAAAAAAACTGCCTGGCGTACTCTAGAAGTCTAAAGTACCTAGAACATCTGGGTTGAAAAGTTCTAACAGAAGTTATTGTATAGGTAGGCCTGCTGGTTCAGTTCGGTGAGGTTCGCATTTTCAATGTTGGTTCCTGGCAAAGTTTCTAAAACACCTTTGTAATAGCAACTTTGAGGCAAATGCTTTCTTGTTTTTTTGTTTTTAACACATGGTTTCAGGCAGGTGTGAGTGGGAAGCCTCTCCCCTTCTTCCTGGAGAAGACCCTGACCATCCATGACTGCTGGAGGCACAGTGACGGAACAAACCTCAAGCTCCTGCATAATGAGAACCCACGAGAAAGAAATGTGCTCTGAGAAACCAGCCTTTCCAGCTCCATCGCGTTTTCCTGATGGCCTTTCTAATTTAGGATGGCAATTCCTCTTAATTTCCTATTATGGGTAATTTATTTTGTTACCTTTGGAACATGCAGTTTCAGTTTTTATTGCACACATAAGGGGAAAGGAGACGATCTTAGACACTCAGCAGATGCCAACACAACATCTTGAGTGCCCTTAAACATAAGCTTTTGTATAATAAGTTAATCAGTTGAAAGGCTGACTGTATAGTGAGAATGGTTTTAATTAGAGCCCCCATGTATAAACCTTGCCTGCAAAGAAAGGATTTAGCTGCCCCTGTTTTTAGGTGAAAAATATTGGGGAAAAGTAGGGCACCCCCCCAACCCCGACCAGATTTTGAAAACCAATTCATACCAATTTCAGTCATAGCCAGATGAATCAGCCCACTTCTCCATTTCCATTTCCACTGCTGAGTGCCCAGCACCTGCCATTGCTAATCTAAACATCGCTGGGTAAATGAGGGAACACAACAGCCATCAGAGCTGAGGAACAGCTGTCTCAGTGGATTGAGCACCTGCTTGCAAACCAAAGGGTCACCAGTTCGGTTCCCAGTCAGGCACATGCCTGGGTTTGGGGCCAGGTCCCTAGTTGGGGGCTTGCTAGAGGCAACCACGCATTGATGTTTTTCTCCCTCTCTTTGTCCCTTCCTTCCCTTCTCTCTAAAAATAAATTTCTTTTTTCTTTTTTAAAGAACAGAGGATGAGCCCAGAAATAGGTCGTCTGCTTGGTGGAATGCTAGTTCTGCTCCTGAGAACGTGGGACATGGGCAAAACATTCATCTCTCTTCATGAGGTACCGTTTGAAATCTGTTTGCAGCTTTTATTGAATATATTATCATTCCCCTGCAGTTGAGTTCTTATACCTTTGTATCTGTTTTTGTGATGTCTTGAGCTAGCATAGAAGACTTGAGAGAAAGGGTCACATGTTAGGACTCCCCATTCTGCGTGGTGCTGGCTGCATGGTACATGGTACACTGTGCTGGGCACATGCAGAAAAGGTGAGGAAATGTTTGGTGACTAGAGAGAAGGCTCTCTTCTTCCTCACTTGTAACTGCCCATCAGTGAACCTCACATGTCCAGTGACTACTCCTTGGGGCTCTGAGACAACACAGACCCTTGGGGTGCCCACGGGCATCGCCGAGAAGGCGTACCCATGCACCACCTGGCAGGACTCCCCCTACACTCCCCAGATTGTGTTTTTCATGAAAGTTTGTAGGCTTTGCCATAACAAGACGATGCAAGTTGGTTCTACAGCAGTCATTTGAACGTGGGTACAACTGTGATGCGAGAATTACAGAAGGTGTAATTGCTGTGCGGATTGCAGTTTCCCCGGGGCTGCCGCTGGGAAGAACCACAGCTACACCCATCCTGCCGAGGGAGGCGGCGGGGCTGGGCCTGCGAGCTGCCCGCCGAGGTCCCGCGCCCACCCGCAAGGGAAGGGCAGTAAAAGTGGTCACTGGAATAAGCAAGAGCCACCCTGAAGGTCAGGCATTTGTTGAGCAGCCACTTGGTACCAAGCTCAGGAGTGGGGAGGCAGGAGGAACAAGGCAGCGCCTGGAAGATCCTAAATCCCTGAATGACTAGGGTCGGTCGAGAGATCAGGTGGGTGTTTGTGCAAGTCACACACATCCGTGAATCAGTCAGCACAGTGGAAAGCACTGAGTGGCACTGACCCTGGGGCTGGGAAGGGGAGATGCCAGGAGTTGCAGGGACAGTAGGACTGATGTGGGCTCTCCCTGAGGATGACGCCCAGAAGGTCTGCCTTGAAGATGGGCACTTAACTGGGGGCTCAGCACTTTTTTATACTTTAGCAAAGCAAAGCAAAGCATCGTTGACCCTTTAGCTTCTACCAGTTGTACTGTGGAGATCCGCCCCTGCCCCCTGCTAATCCACCCCCCAGCTCTGCAGAGGTGCAATCTCAGGGTTAAGGGACCATTACATTCATCCATGCGCACTCCCCTCTCCGACATTGGCATCATTGCCATCACCACTTCCTGGCTGAATTGTTGATATGGTCCCTCACGCCTTCCTGCTTACACAGAACTAGGCCACATGGCCACATCACCACTAGAAAGTGGACCAAGGAGACCTTTTACTCTGTGCCCAGCGTGCTAAGCCAGCCCTGGGGTTTTGCTCCCAGGAAAGAAACAGCTACTGGGGGGCTAGCTGAGCACCCAGGCCCTACCCCCTGTTTGCAGCATGCCTGATCTCCCTGCTTCCCCAGGGACACCTGTGGCCTCCGAATGAAGAGACAAGCATCCACCCTTGTCAAATCAGTCACGGTGGAGAAGAAACAGGGAGAACATGAATCAACATGTCTTCAGAAAAGGGGACAGAGGTCCCTGCTGGGTGGGGAATCAGAGGTCCCTGCTTAGCCTCTCAGGTACCCGCTGCACCCCTGGGGACTCTTTGCAGTCGGTCCCCTGTCTTCTGTCACCCAAGGCTTTGATCTTGGGTTCAAACCTTCACAGGCTGTCACCATGCAAATTGCGATTTTCTTTAAAGTGACATTTCTCTGAAAAAACCTAGTAGCATTTTAGTTGATCTTCCTCCAATTAGTTCTATTTGTGAATAATCAGCCAAGGATTTTGCCTGTAGGGTTTTTAAGCCTGAAGATTCTTTGTCACTTACCTTTTGTTCTGCCCTGCAACTTAAAAGTCTCAGGCTGGAGGCCACCTGAAACAGTGGACTTTGGCGTGAAAACAACTGTCCTTGCCAGCTGGCTCACTACCTTTATGTGAAGGTCACCATCTCATGTCCTTTGAATGGCTGTTTTCTGGCTGCCACTTGTCATATGCTGCTGGGGGTGCAAAGCAGAGGCTGCAGGCGGAAAGTCGTGCCCACCCCCCCACCCCCACCCCGAGGGTCCTTGCTGCCTTTTTCTCTTCTCTGCCGGAAGCTAGAGCGCATTCATTCTCTCTCTCTCTCTCTCTCTCTCTCTCTCTCTCTCTCTCTCTCTCTCAGCAACACTGGCTACATAAACTACTGATCCTAGTGCAAAGGGAAAATGCAGGGCGCCTTGTTAAAAAATGAAGAATTCCAAGGTGGGGACAGCACAGCAGGGTGCTTGCTGGTCACTGGGCTTCCTACGAGGACTGGGCGTCCTGAAAGCACCATGTGCCTGTGATACTGGAGACGGACCATCTGAACGAGGGTCCAAGCAGAGGAAAATCTGCTGTTGCTTCTCCACACTGAGGAGGTGACTCAGCATGAGGGACATGCGTGCCCCTCAAAACGGCTGTTGCTCCTGCTTCCCTCCAAAGCACCCAGGAATTTCTCTGGTGGCCCACCCTAAGGGACCCCTACGGGGAAGGCATTCTGGGAAACGCAGCCTGGCCCGGCCCATTGGAAAGCCCTTGCAGTCACCACCTGCCACTATCTTGAAGTTCCAACCCCTCCCCTACCAATTCTTCTACCCAGAACTCTCTAGTCTGTGGTCCGCATCCAAGGAACCAGAGGTGACAGCTTTTCCGAAGGTTTGCCACTGCATAACAAGGCTCACCCCCTTGTCAGATTACAGTCTGTGTCCTTATGACCTGCCATCTGACCTCTTCTGATAATAATTGCTGCATTTTAGGTTCTGTCCCCTGTGGCATGCCACTTCAGGGCATCCCCATTATTGAAAGGGTTGGGTCAAGCCGTGACCTCAAACTCAAAATAGTAATAGTTTGAACAAGATGAAAGTTTGTGTCTGTCGCACAGAGAATCTAGAGGTACACTCCAGGCTGACAAGTGGCTCTAAGGTCACCAGGGACCCAGGCTCCTGCTGTCTTGTCATTCTGTCTGTCATTCTAGCCTGGGTCTTTGTGGCATGAGATGGCTCCTGAGCACAAGATGCTGTCCCCTTGCTGAAACAGACCACCCCCCACAGAAGCCCCAAACTGTACACTCCGCTTACATTTCATTGTCTGAGATTCAGCCACCTGGTCTCCCTGTGGCTGAAAGCAAGCTGGGCAGCGTCTTTTATTCTGGGTGGCATATGCTGAGTTACAGCATGGGATTCTGTTACTGAAGAAGAGGATAAATATTGAGAAGCAACTAACTCACAGTCCAGGGAGGAAGACTAGCTGCTGTCGAATTTAGCACCCCTGCACCCATCACGGCTGGGCTTAGTTCTTGGCAGAAGGACGACGCTGCTGGGCCGCAGCTGTGCACGACCACAGCCTGAGATCCCTTCCCGCCCCTCCGCCTCCTGGAGCAGATCCCCTGCATGTAAATGTTGGCTTAAAGTCACGTGGGTCTGCGAAGTGTTGCAGAAAGAGCCGCTCCTAGAATAACAACTGCTTTGCTGCAGACAACTAGAAGCTGCTAGAGGATGTAGAAAACACACGGGCTGATAGATTTCAGGCCTTCTTTTCGCAACAGGAGCATTTCTTCCATTCTGTTCTGTACACAAAACCCAGCCTGAGGAAGGGGTCAAAGTGGACCTGCTTCTACTAAGGATGGGAGTCAGGCAGGCCTGGAGCTCGGACCTGCTCCTTCCCGTCTTCGGGGCGGCTCCCCAGCCACCTGCCTAGGCCTCCTGGACCCTCTGGTGACTCGATGGGATCAGCTGTTCTAGCCGTCCCTTGTTTTGCTGGTGGAACCCTGAGGCCCAGGGAGGTTGTTACCTGGACAGGCCTGGAGGCAGGCTTGATTTGTCCTTGCTGGTGTGGAAGTTAATGGGGCGGAGATGCGAGTTCTAATGGTCTGCAGACACAGAGGCTGCACCTGCCCGAGATTGTTCTCCGTGTTATAGGGGTCGTCACCCTGGCTATCGATTGGATTGTTTGGAGGGTGGGGAGGTAGTGCAAAGAGCAGATTTCTAATCCGTATGGTAGACTGTGCTTTCATTTTAGTAACGTAAGAAAGAGGCACTCGAGCAGCTGGCGTCAGAGGGGAGGGTGTGAAGGGATCAGAAAGTAAACACCGGGTGTCATAAAATAGTCACAGGGATCTAAAGCACAGCAGAGGAAATAGGGTCAATAACATTGTAATAACCACCTACCGGGTCAGGTGGGTCCCGGAAGTGTCGGGGGTAGGGAACACTTTGTAAAGCATGTATGTTTATCTCACTACTATGCTGTGCTCCTGAAACTGATACAAAATAATACGGAATGTTAAGTATAATTAAAAAGCTAAAGATAAAAGCAAATGTAAAAGAATACCTCCTGGGGAGAGAACTAACTTTTTAAGGAAAATGTGGTGTTAAGAGGCGGGAAGGAGGCTGCGGAGGTGGCTCGGAGGCCTGTGGGTGCCCATGTCCCCTGGGGTCCCAGGCTCCTCTCCTGACAGCTGGGGTCCCTCTGCCCTCCAGCTTCCTCCACTCAGCCTGAGTTTTGCTCCCTGGCAACTTGGGTTTGCGTAGGGCCCACCAATGTGATAACTTGGTTTTCCTCAGCTCATTGCTACTTTTTCCTAAGCATTTCTTCATTTAGGTTCCTGCGGAATGGGGTTATCTTATCTTTTTAAATTAAGTCAAGGGTAGAAGATCAGCCCAAGAAATTGCTGTCACTGGGCTGGTGCCACTTTGGACCTCTCAGCCAACGGAGGGAGAGGGACCACAATGGGAAATCACGGCCACCGAAGGGCTGCTTCTTCTCCTTTTTTTTAAAGATTTTATTTATTTTTAGAGAAAGGGGAAGGGGGAGAGGCAGAGAGGGAGAAAGACATCAATGTATGGTTCTCTTTCACCTGCCTCCAGCTACGGACCTGGCTGGAGACCTGTCTTGCAGCCTGGTTATGTGCCCTGGGTGGAAATGGAACCAGTGACCTTTAGGTTTGAAGGCCAGCACCTTATCCACTGTGCCACCAGCCAGGGCCTTCTTCTTTATTTAATATTAAAAAGATTTTTGAGCCCTGGCTGGTCACATAACCAGGTTACAAGCCAGGTCTCCAGCCAGGTCTGTAGCTGGAGGCAGGTGAAAGGCAACCGTACACTGATGTTTCTCTCCCTTTCTTCCTCCCTCCCTGCCCTTCTCTCCAAAAATAATGGATAAAATCTTTAAAAAAAAATTCTCACTCAAGGATATGTTTTTATTGATTTTAGAAGGCGAGGAAGGGAGGGAGAAAAAGAGGGGAAAGAGAAACATTGAATTGAAAAAGAAACTTATCAGTTGCTTCTCACACGTACCCTGACCGAGAATCGAACCCACAACCATCTGGTGTACGGGGTCAAGCTCCAGTGAACTGAGCCACAAGGCCAAGGCCAGGGGCTGCTTCTTTAGCAGCAGTCACTGGCAGGGCCAGTCTCCTTCCAGAGGACAGCTATTTTTAGTACCCTGGCAGGCTGAAAACTAATATTCTATTGTGCCAGATTCAATTGTTTAGGAAATTGCTTGTCTTTTTGTGCACATCCACGTAGTAAATTCCCCCACTGCCCATTTTTCTGATCAACGACTTCATCCAAAGATGCTTTCTAAGCATCCAATTGCCTGTGGTACAGAGGTGGTTGTTTTGCAGAAAGAATGAAAGCCTTTTGCGTGTTAGGGTGCAGACTGTCCCCCTAGAATGCTGATCAGAGAAGACACCTTTTCTGGGGCAGGGTCTAACTGCTGCATAGGTTATTCCATAAAGCAGGAGCTGAGGGCTCAGAATATGGGACAAGTCTCAGGCCAAAGAGCTTTCCGAGTTCCCTTTTGTTTCCTCAGGGTAAGTCTGATGAGTAATTGGATATTAGCTAACTTGGTTCCTCAGTCTGTTGCGGGCAAGCGTTCTTTCTTTTGACAAGAATGAGACAGAGCAGACCCTGCCTATGGGATGCTGGGTCTCAGTGACAGGGTGGTCCCAGTATTATCCCTGAGGGCAGGAAGTGATCACCAACCCAAGCCTGGCCCCAATTTGTCATAGCTGAGGTAACTGCATGGTGACACTTGTGTGAACTGAATTCTGATCCCAAACTTTCTGTGTCTCTCCCTGCAAGGGGTGTAGGGAGGGACCAAGGAAATGGAAGCAGCGGTGATGTGGGCCACTGAGGAGCAGAAACCATTGGAGCCAGTGTTTTTTCTGAGTTCTCTTAGTCCTGCCTTGGTGACTGTCAACCTTCATCCCAGAATCACTCCCAGGAATAAAATGTATTTTGTTGTTTAAGCCACTGGCATTTTTTGTGTGGTTTTTTAATGTAGCATAATGCAGCCTTTCCACTAACATAACATCTGATTACAACTTACCTTCTCTCATTGCAATGCTCAGAGATGTCCAAACTGTCTTCCAGAGAAGCTGTGCTATTTTCCGTTCCCACCAGTGGTGTATTGGTGACTCAGTTTCTCCACCTCCTAGCCAGCATTGGGTGTAACACTATTTAAGTCCTTTTGGTAGGTGTGGAGCAATACTACATTGTAGTCTCAATTTGCGCTTCCCTAATTGCCAATGTTGTTGAGTATCTTTTCATTGTGCGTATTTGCCATCTATAGATCCTGTTCGGTGAACTGTGCCTTGCATTTTTGGTCACTTAAAAATTGACTTGTTTATTTTCTACGGTTCAGTTTGAGAGTGCTTTATATATTCTAGATTACCAGTTGTTAGCTGGGTGGGTTTGCAAATATTTTCTCTCTGGCTGTAGCTCGTCTTTTTATCCTCTTAACAGAGGCTTTCACGGAGTGAGAGTTTTGAATATTGATGGAAAGTTAAAAGATTTATCAGTTCTTCCTTTTATGGGCCATACTTTCAGAGTCGAGCCTAAGTGTATTGTCTAGCCCTAGATCCTGAAGATTTTCTTCTAATTTTTTCTAGAAGTTTTGTAGTGTTTATTATGTTTCACATTCAAGTCTGGGATCCTGTTTGAGCTCATTCCATATAAGGTGTGAGATCAAGTTCAGGTTCTTTGTTTGTTCCTTTACAGTAAAAATGCTTATATACCTGAAAGCTCTAGCACCCTTTGTTGAAAAGCCTATTCTTCCTCACTGAATGTCCCTTTTGTCAAAGATCATTTGGGTGAATTTTTGTGAGCCTGTTTCTGGGTTCTCTGTTCTGTTCCATCCATCTTTAAGTCTATCTTCCCACCAGTACCACAGTCCTGATTACTGTAGCCTTGGGATTGGGTAGACTAATTCCTTCGGGTTTATTTAGCTTTTTAGCTATTCAAGTCAGTTTGTCTTTCCATATAAAGTTTAGGTCCTGGCTGGGAGCTCAGTTGGTTTGAGTGTGTCTGGCTACCCCAAGGTTGTGGGTTCGATCCCTGGTCGGGGCACATACAAGACTCAGCCAATGAATGCATCAAAAAGTGGAAGAACAAGTTGATGCTTTTCTCTCTTTCCCTCTCTCCCCATTCCCTCTTTCTCTCTCTCTCTCTTAATTTTGTAAAGCAAAATTAAAGTTTAGAATTTCTCTCCATTTATTTAGAGCTTATTTTAAAAATTTCATCAACATTGGGTAGTTTTCAACATACAAGTCCATACATGTTTTCTTAGATTCACACCTAAATGTTTCATTTAAAATTTTGTAGAAATTTGTGGTAAAACACATGTAATGTGAAATTTACCATTTTAAGTGTTTACTTCATTGCCGTTAAGTGTATTCGCAATGTGTGTAACTATTACCACTATCTTTCTTCTTTTTCTTTCTTTCTTTTTGGTTTTAAAGATTTTATTCAGTCCTGGCTGGTGGCACAGTGGATAAAGTGCTGGTCTGCGAACCCAGGGATTGCTAGTTCAATTCCCCAGCCAGGGTATATAATGAGGTTGCAAGCCAGGTCTCCAGCCAGGTCCATAGCTGGAGGCAGGTGAAAGTCAACAATACGTTGATGTGTCTCTGCTTCCTTCCCTTCCCCTCTCTCTAAGAATAATAAATAAAAACTTAAACACACACACAAAAGATTTTATTCATTATTTTTAGAGAGAGGGGAAGGGCAGAGAGGAAGAAAGGGAGAGAAGCATCAATGTATGGTTGCTTTCACCTGCCTCCACTTATGGACCTGGCTGGAGACCTGGCTTGCAACCTCATCATGTATCCTGGAATTGAACCAGCGACCTCTAGGTTCGCAGGCCAGCGCCTTATCCACTGTGCCACCAGCCAGGGTCTGTAAGTATGTCTTTATGCCAGTATCACACTGTTTTGATTACTGTAGCTTTGTAGTAGCTTTTGAAGCGTGAGAGCTCCAGTTTTGTTCTTAAAGATCATTGTGTCCCTTGAGATTCCATATGAATTTTATGATGGTTTTATTTTTTTCTGCAATAATTGTCTTTGGAATATCAATAATGATTACATTGAACCTATAAGTCACTTTGGTTAACATTGTCATATTAAGTCTTCCAATCCATGAACACTGTATGCTTCTATTTGGTTGTATCTTCTTTGACTTCTGTGAGCAACATTTTGTAGTGCCTCCCTGGTTAAGTTTATTCCTAAGTATTTTATTCTTTTTGGTGCTCTTGGAAGGGAAATTGTTTTGAATATCCTTTTCTAATTGCTCTCATTAGTGTATAGAAATGGAATTGATTTTTTGTATGTTGATTTTGTATCCTACAACTTTGTTGAATTTACTTACTAGTTCCAACAATTGTGTGTGTGTAATCTTCGGAGTTTCCTGCATGTAAGTTCAGGCCACCTGCAGACAGAGAGCATTTTAGTTCTTGCCTTCTAGTTTGGATGCACACTCTGACGTTTTTATCCACGCTCACTGGGTGTTTATGAATTTAGCTACACAACTTTATTCTCAAATGTCCCTCTGCCCAATGGAAATCAATTCTTTTTTGTTGAACTTCACAGCATTTGATTAAATTGCGCCTCGCTAAAAGCTTTGGATTTCTCTGCAGGGAAAGTAATTCACAAATGCAAATTGTTATGATTATCATTCCCTCCTCTGCTCCCGACTCTCTAACCTTGAGCAAGTGGTGCCCTATCTGTTTGCTCCCAGCTCTCCACCTGAGAAGGGGAGATAAGAGAGACTGCTCAGCCAGGCTGGGGCTGCCGAAGGAGAGGTAATGAAGGAGGGTGTGCACTGCGCAAGGCTAACTGCCGTTATTAGATCCCATCAGGATGCATATCAGTCATACACAGGTGTGAGTGCCCTGGACACACATCATGATCTTTATACCTCGGACAATTCTAGATGTGCTATTGAGACTTAGAAATATTGATGAGGCTACAAAAATACAGTTAAGACTTGAAATGCGGAAATTAAGAACAATGCATTTAAAGGTTTCAGGTTCGTTGTGTAAACTTTGGTGCAGGCATGTAATACAGTAGACTCTCCTGTCTTTTGTAATTACAGCCTCCTGGGAAGCATGGTCATCATGCCCATTTCTGAGAAGGGAAAACTGAGGCCCAGGGTACAACAGCTACAGGCATCTTCCCAAGGCCATGTTTTTTGGAAAACATCTGGCATTAATACTGTGCTGTGGCAGCTGTGCCAAGTGCTGGGAATATAATGCAGAGCAGAAAAATAGCACAGTGGATAACACACTGGCCTGCTAACCCAGAGGTTGCTGGTTCAATTCCCAGCCAGGGCAACATAACCAGGTTGCAAGCCAGGTCTCCAGCCAGGTCCATGGCTGGAGGCAGGTGAAGGGCAACCATACATTGATGTCTCTTGCCCTCCCTGCCTCTTTCCTTTTGCCCCTCTCTAAAATGATAGATAAAATCTTTTAAAAATAATAAAAAGTAAAGTTAAATAAAAGGGAAGACATGATCTCTGTCCTTAGGAAGTTCACAGCCTTCTAAGGAGATGGCCAGTAATTAAAAATACTCAAATCCACTGTTAAATGACAACTGTGATGGTTTATGAAGGAAGTCCAGGGAGCTGGAAGAGCATGACCTTGTCCGGGACTTGGGGAGGGCTTCGCTGGGGGGGTGCGGTGGTCCTGAGATCAGAAGGAAGGATAAACTGGGTTAAGGGTGGCCGGGTGCAGAAAACCCCGTCCTAAATCGGGGAAGCACCTGAAGTGGGAAGGCGCCTGGTTAGAGGGACTGGAAGAAGGCCAGTGGGCTCAGAGCACAGAAACTGAGGGATGAGACCAGGTAGAAGGGGTCTGTTCCCCATAGGGACTGGAGTTCCCAGGCCCTATTAGGGATTTTGGTCTTCATCCCACAAAGAAAAGGGCGCTATTGTTATGTGAGGCCATCCTGGCCAGGTGCGAGGTAAGAGCCAGGCTGGGGAAGGAAACTCCTCAGTCACCTACCTACACTCTGGGGGTCACTGAAGCCCAAGCCGTGGGGATTAGGTAATACTTTTACTGAATTCCAGTCCTATTTCCTGGCTCCGGTAAGAATGCTTTAATCAGCTTAGCAATAACCCGCAGCCTTCGGACCAATTTGTGAGAACACTTTAAAGGCCCATCTTTCTTTGTCTTTACTGTCTTCTTTCTTGTTTTGCGTGCAAGGCTTGTCTCCAGAGCTTCTGTTCAGACTTGCAGATGGAGTCCAGTGAACCAAATTAACCTTGCCATTGCTTAGCCTTTGGAAGGAAAAAGGGGGTCTGGGTCAAAGAGAGGGGACAGGAAGGGAAGGAGAGAGAGAGACCAGTGGAGGGGGACTCAATGAAAGGAATTGTTCTCTTGGGGAAGGGACTGTGTCACCTTAAGCCACCCATCGGCCACCGCTGACTGACCCTTTGGTTCTGGTCACTTATGGAGTTGCTTCTCCGCCTCACAATTTCCTTCCAAGCTAAAGGCTCCATATCCCTTAATATTGCTTCCCGACAACCCTGGGAAAGTTCTTCTCCCTGATCAGTCTGTAGATGTTCCGAGTGTCTGGGTGGCTTGGTCCATGCTGGGCTGAGGACGTGTCTTGTGGGACGGGTTGGGACTGAGACAAACAGGCAGGCATCTGAATGGACAAGTTGACAGCAAGGATTGGCCTGGTGGCTCAGCTTGGACTGCAAGAGAGGGTGTAGAAGGAGCTTTCCCTGGAGCAGGTCAGATGGGGTAAGGGGATGGAATAGGAAGAAGAGTAGCCCATGGAGGAGGAGAGTGTGGCAGGAAGGCAGTGGTCATCGGAAGGCAGGCTCAGGCCGTGGCCTGGGAATCACAGAGAGAGCAGGTCTGCACTGGAGGCTCACTGTTGAGTGTGTTCACTTAATGTGGACTTCCTGATTCGCAGGGGCTGCGTTGCTCCTGAACCGGGGGGTGGGGTAGAGCCTGGTTCCATGCGGACAATGGTGGCTTCTGCTCTGGTTCACGATGAAAGGGAAATGCATCGAAATGTTAATCTCGGTTATTTTTGAAAATGTGCAGTGCTTTGTTTTGCTTCAAGTCTGTCACTCATCACACCTACTGGGAGTATGGAAATCGGGAGCCCATATGCTGTGAACCATCAGGGGGCTGCTGGTAACTTCATTACCCGGCAGTGTTGTAACACAAGTTCATGCATTAGCAACCTCTTTTCCTAGCTGCATTCCTCAAGGAGGAGGTGGGAAGGAGCCCTTCTGAAATATTTACGTAAAATCAGAAAAAGCACCCAGATGATTATCGTCCTTAGCAGCTGGATGGGTTCGCACAGAGAGGTCTGAAATGATGGAAACTGTGCCGGGTAGGCCAGCGGATTTTACACCTTCCTCTTAGGTTGTCACCTCACCCTGGCGAGTAGCAACAGGTGCATGTGTGGCCATGACTCTCTGGCTCCACTTATGGCCTGCAGGGAGACAGGGAGTATGTGTGCGTGTGGTTGTACCTATTTTCCAAACCCCGTAGGGACGTGCCACCCATGCATTTCATAGCAAATAAAGGTGCTTAGGGGCTCAGTGATCCAAGCCATGCGAAGACACAGCTGCCAGACCCTGGCTGGGTGGCTTTGTCGGTTGGAGTGTCGTCCGATACACCAAAAGGTTGTAGGGTTAGCCCCTGGTGGAGGCGTATTTGAAATGGCCCAGGGGTAGACATGGCTACCTTAAGTGGAAGGAAGTAGTGATTCTTGTTGTCTTTTCTCCCTTCCATGAGGAAAAAGGAGGACAGGGTTCCTATGGCGGCCACCCCGCATCTGCACTCGCTTCCTTCAGTCACGATGGCCCGTTTCCCCACCTGAGATCAGATGCAGGGTGCACTCATTGACACCCCAGGGCAGGGCACCGTGTGGGTGCTTTCACAGTAGCCTTTATCCAACTTGATCAGATTGGCTTATATGGGGGGAAATCTTTACTGAGATAACAAAAGAAGCATCAGATACAATTTTCAGCTCCTTTTCATAAAAACGACATTAACACCCATACATATATGCTTTGTTGTTGTTATTACTGTAAGGCAGGGAAATGGGTGACCGCTGTGGATGTATTTGGTACATACAAGTGTGTATATGAGATAAGAGCTTCTTCTTTTGTAATCCTCACCCAAGGATATGTTTATTGAGAGAGAGAGAGAGAGAGAGAGAGAGAGAGAGAGAGAGACAGGTAAACATCAGTGTGAGAGAGAACCATCCCATACACACCCAACTGTGGATCAAACCCTCAACCTAGGTATGTGCTCTGACCGGGAATCGAACCAGCAACCTTTAGGTGTACGGGAGCTGCTGGGCCAGGGCAAGACGACCACGTTTTGCTGAGGCCACACCCAGTGAGCGTCACCTGATCCCATCAGGAAATGAGGAATGCAGTGGCTAAGGGCCTGTCCTCCTGACCTGAGATTCCTCTGTGGCTTCTCTTCCTGGAAATGTGGGTGGAAGGCAAGGGACGAAGGAGATGGAAGCCAAGTGATGCTGGGCTTGAGGACCCCTGCGCTCTGCTGCAGCATGGGGAGGTCGTGGTCAAGGAGATGGTGCTCTGATGGGTTGAGCAGGGAGGGCTGGGAGCATGTTGATTTTCTGGTGGGAGGGAGTTGAGAGTTGAAACTGGGTGACCCCGTAACAGAGGTTGTGGGGTGATGGACTCAGCTGGGGCTATCTAGGGTAGATGGCTGACATCTAAAGGAGGCAGAAGGGGGCTAGGGCAGTGAGAGGGACCCAGCAGGTACAAACTGTGTGAGGGACTAAACACAGTGTTCCCACAGCAGACCTGAGCCGCCAGTCAGTGCCAGTGGGTCTGTAGCAGTGGGTGCCCCCGGAGAACCCCCGAGGAGCCCCACGGGGCTGGGGAGCACACACACCTTTCCTGTGGGGCCAGGGCCTGTCCTCAGCACCCTGCATGGTGACCACTTGCCTTACACACTCCTGGATGGGTTACAGAGAGGACAGGAGAGAAACCCTAAAGACTGGGCATTGACCTCCACGAAACAGTTACCCTGAGAAAGGCGATTTGAAACTGCCCAGACTGATTTCCTTCATTGCGTGAGTTGAAGTCCTTTGACCTGCAGCCCTGCCCCGTGACTCAGCCTTGAACAGGAATGAGGGCATCCAAGCGCATTGAAGGAGGTTCTAGGAAATGAAGAGGTCTGTGTATTTCCCCCCATCCACCTGCGGTTGGTGTGGAAGGGTTTTACCCTGTTGCACAATCTGCCATCCTTCAGGGTTTTGGCGCAGATGACATGGAAAGGTAAGAAGGAAGGCAGGAAGAACATGGTTCCATTAGCAGAAGGGACCCTGTTCCAAAAGGTGGGCTCAGGAGAAACCAGCCCAGAGGCCGGCTGGGTGGACGGGAGAACATCATTTCATTTCTCGGGCTGCTGCCTCTTTTCCAAAGAAAGACCCCGCTGGACTCCCTGCAGGGCCTGGAGGGTGGTGGCCGCTGTTCTGTGGGTCTCCCTCTGTCTTTGGAGGCCCGAGGAGCGCAAGCCGGTGGTGGAGGGTAGGGGCCAAGGTTGGCACCGCTGCAGGGCCTCGGCGGGGCACCTCATCTCTTCGCGGCTCGTTTTCAACACACTTGTTCACGGCCAAGTCCTCGTTGCCACGGCAACAGTCTTTCCCTCCTGGCAGTCGCAGGGTATTTTCCTGAAAGGCCCCTGCGCTGTGCTCCACCGTTTCATCCATTGCGCGCTGCTCCTCAGGTGTGTTCGGGCCTCTTCCACCTCCGTTCCAGGTGTGACTCCAGTTCCAACTGGTCACCAGCAGGTGGGCCAGGCCGCTTCCCTCGTCCCTCCTGGGGAAGGCAGAACAAAACCAAAACCAGCCCCAGGCCCCATCTAGCTCCTCTGCTGGCCCGTGGGGAGGGACGGAGGTGACCCGGGGCCTAGACTGCTGGCCCGGAGTGGCCTCCGGTCACGTTGGCCCGGGCTTCAGCTCTCCGAGGAGGCCTACGTCCTAAAAACTGAGATTGCTGCACGGGATGGCTCGGTAGTCAGGATTGCGTGGAGAGGTTTAAGATGCGAATGAACCTCGAATCTTTTCCAACAGAAGAGAGGTTTCTTTTCCTCCCATAGAAGTTGAGGGGCAGACAGTCAGGCTGGCGCAGCGGGTCTCCCACACCAGGTCCCGGGTACCTTCCATGGCAGCCTGCCGTGTTCAAGGTCACAGCAGGGTGTGAGTGGGCTGCTGGGCCTCCAACATTTCCCCTGCACTGGGGGTCGGGGGTCGGGGTACAGCTTTCCTTGTCAGCCTATCTCTCTTTTAAGGAGCGTTCCTCAAAGAATTTCTCAGCACGGATGCACTGAAGCCGCAGCTGTTGGATTTTAGGCCCGTGGTCCCCCTGCCCCACGGTTCTCATGGTTGATGGGGTCCCGGCAACCCAAGTCCTCTGCTGGGCACCTGCTGGCCCTGCCAAGATCGGAGTTTGTAGGGGACAGTGGCTCTCAGGCAGTAATCATTCTCTCTGCTGCAGTCGAGGATGGGGTGTTGGTGGGGGGATGTCCATGGACCTTCTCCCAACAGGACTGAGCTCAGTAGCCTCACACCTGCCACTGAGGCTTGTCCTGCCACAGAAGGGCCACTCATGCTTCCAGCTGGAAATCGGGAGGTGGAGGAGCCACAAGTCTGCAGCCACAGAGCCCTGGGTATGGTGTGACCCCGACAGGGCAGCTGGGGCTTCACAGAGGGTCCTGTGAAGAACCCAAGTGCCATTAGACTCAGAAGCTGATGGTGAATTTTTGGCAGCAGGGACTGAGCTGTGCAGAGGTGATCTGAATGCCGAATAGTCAAGATCTGACCTCTGGATCATCGTCCCAAACTGACAGCAAATTAAAGGGGGCAGACCCACCTGTCTGAGCCAGATCCTACATGCCCCTCCCCCACCAGGGCTGCACGTGTCTGGATGCAGGCACAGGGAGCCCACGAAGGAAGGGTGACCCCACTGGTGAGGTTGCTCCCGTTCCTTAATAAACTGCGTGCTTGCTAACACACTCACTGATCTGTAATTCTTCTTTACTGCGTGGGCGAGAAGAGCCAGGGTTTCTCCGATCACACAAATACTGTTACTGATTCGGCCAGCCTGACTGCAGTACCTAAGTGCTACGCGTGCTTGTTCATGTGACACCCCCAACGGCAGCCGGGCACCCCATGAGGTGCCGGAGTCGTGGGCGCATTTAGCGGCACCTGCAGCTGCGAGGAACGGAGCCGGCTCCACCTGCCTGCCCGGGCTGCAGCCTGGCCCCCGGCGCCTTGACTTGGCTCCCCTTCCTCCAGCAGGAAGATTGGCATGTGGTTGGCATCGTGGGACAAGCTGCCAGGTGGCTCCAGATGTCGCGCTGAGCTGGTCCCCTGCCACTAGGGGGCTGCACACAGAAGACATTTCAGGACCCTCCCAGGACTTGACTGGACAGTTGTCCCAGCTTTTCTTCGTCTTGCCACATGGATTTTTGCACATTAGTGACCCAATAAATCCTAACCTGCCCACACATGTGCAACCCAGTGCTCACTTGATAAGGGAATCACTGTCCTGCTCTCAATTCGCTTTGCAAAACGGAGGTCTGGGGTTCCCCCGGCTCCTGTCTGCTTGGAGAGGGTGCTGTCGGGAGTGGCTCTTCCTGGGACTGTCCTTTGACTGTCCTCATGTGTTTATGAGGTACCTAACTCCAGCCCTCGTGGGGCCGATGCACCAGCGAAGTGTGGTGGCCAGGGCCGGGTCACTACAAGACAGGCTAAGCATGACTGGGGCTGGGGGAGAGGAAAAGGGGGGGCGGGTCACCCAGGAGGTGACAAGGAGCTGGATGAGCTGACCCTTGAAGCATGGGCCAGATTTTGACCAACAGGGATGACGGGAGAGGGTGTTGGAGAGAGAAGGAGCAGGAAGAGTGTTGAGTCAGGCTTCTCTAGAGAAACAGAACTAATAGGCCGTGTGTACGTATATGGAGAGAGGGAGGGAGGGACAGCGTTCATGGCTCTCTCTCACAAGACCTCCTGCTCTTCCTAACTCTTCAGAGCAAAGGTACAACTCTCAATATCCTTGAATGCTCTACAAGGGGACCTAGGGCAGATTTTTGACTTTTCAAAAGCAAGAACACACCAAACAAACCAATAAAAACAAAACAAAACAAAACATAGCTTGGAGCGGTTAGCAGTGCCAACCAGCTGGGCAGGAGACGCAGTTCTAATCTCCAGGAATTTGTCACCCGGGACCCAGATGGAACATCATTGAAATATTTTCCGTATTCTCAGATTGAGTATATTTACGTGGACAATGGGACGGGATGTTGGGAAAATCTGCGGCATATGGTCATTAACGCAGAGACCAATCATGGAATTAGAGACAGGCAGTTGGTGACTGCGCACGAAGAAAATGTGACAATTTAAATTCTCAGACAGAAACACAAGTAGCTTTATTGACTCAAGAGCCATTTACTTTTAGAGTGACAGATGAGCTGTGGAAGTCTTATCTGAATACAAAGTTTCATCTGCCTGAAACACTCAGAGACGTGTGAGTCGCAGGGAAACCAGATTTTGGTGCCCATAAATGGTCTTTCCTGTTCACCGACTGAATTGCAAAATAACCTCAATTCTGAAAGTATGAGCAATAGTTTCGCAGGTGGGGGTTCCTTTGTCAGAAATATACATTTAAGGATGAATTTCGTAAAGTTGAAAAATCAAAAACATATTTTTCTCCCCATGGCCCGTGAATTCAAACTCTTGAAGTTCAAGGCTCCTGTTAATCCCGCCTTGTCTTCAACTGGACGTCCCCATGCCTGGTGGACAGGCACATCGCTGTAGGCCATGTCCCCTGCCAGGCCCAGCTTTGCTGAGCACCACTGTCTCTGCAGGGTCCACTCCAGCTAACCATCCTCAAGCCCAAGGCAAACAGACTACACCCCAGTGACCCATTACAGTAAGCACCCATCCCTTTTGCTCTATTTGAAGAGTTCCACCGTTGAATCTTTTACCCAGGACCTCGCTCCTCCTTCAGTGGGTTTTCCCTGGTCCCATTTTGGCTTACATCTGGTTCCTTTTCTCCTTCTCCCCTCCTGCTTTTTACACATTGGGCTTATTGACTGAACTTTATTGTCCAGTTTGGTCAACCTCAGCTGGGGATTACTTCCCTGACCCTGGTTCTCTCCAACAGGACACTACATCCTAACCAAGTGCTACTGAGCTCCAAACCACGCGCTGGCCTGCTGGGCTGGTGTCCTTGACCCCGAGTGTGTGCACGCATGTGTTGGTCTCTGTGTGTGTCTGTGCGTGCATTCAAAAGTTTTCCCTGTTAGGAAAACCTTTTCTCTCATTTTAACCAACATCTTGAGGTTGGGCAAGTTGGCTAACCTCTCAGGGCCCCAATATTCCTATCTTTAAAGTGAGGGTAATGATAGTTTCAGTCATATCTTGGTACTCATCAGCTTCAGAATTCGTCAAACCCTGTACTCGTCGCATTTTGATGGAAACAAAAAATGTTTTAGCATTTGGCACTTGCTTGGAATTCATCACACTTGCTACAACTTGTGTGAGTCACGATGCTGCCCCACAAGAGGAAATGCTTCATCGCTGGGTACTTGTTGGTTTTGGCACTCCCCTTGGGTTCGAGAATGAATTAGTGATGATACCGAGGTGCCAATGTATTGCAAATGCTGCTGTGAGGATTTAAATTAAATCCTCACACGGCAGACTCCTGGCACAGGTGCAGCGGTCACTAAATGGGTGGGTTTCTCAAGTCTTAGTGCCTTCGTGCTGGTCGGAGCTCCCTGGCCAGATGACTGGTGGGCTCCTCCTTCTCGAATATTCAGTCGCACTTAAATCTGAACCCCATCATGGATCATTCAATCGCATATTCACTCATGTTATTTTCTTGATCCCCAAACCAGATTGTAAAGAGATCAAAAATAAGGGTGATGTGTTGGCTTTGTTTGGTGTCTCCTACAGAGCTAAGCACACAATGAATAACCTGACAGTGGAGAAGTCGAGATTTAAGAAGATAAGGAAACCCAGAGAGGCCTTGGAGAAGACATTGTTGAATGGTGCCTATTAGCTTTGATTAGCTCTGATTATCTTTGAAAGGGTCTTGCCTGGTAACAGCTCTGAGTTTCCCAGAGGGATTTTCTGGAGGGATTTCCCTGAGCAACCGATCTCCAAAGATAGGATGTTCCTCCTTCCACACCAAATTATGTCAGTTCTTCTCCTCTCCCACCATAGGCACTGAATCTTGAGTCATAAAACAGAAGGCAGTGCTTTCTCACAAATAGAGGGACCTCCACATCTCGGATCGCCGTTAACACCCAGCATATTTCTATTGCTAGTCACAGGGGGACATAGACACTCGTCCAGTCTTGACATAGCAGGGTTCCAGCGAGCCCGCCCTTCCTCTTCTCGAGAACACCCCTGCTCCCTTTCCCTGAGTTCTGCTCAACGCCTGGAACCCCTGGAAGGGTGAATTGAGGAGTTGGGGGGCCTCTTCTGGATGCTGATCAGGCTGTGGAGCTGACTGGTGAATTCCCTTAACTGTAGAACTAAGGTTACGCCCCTGGGGGCGTCAGACTTGCACCCCAGACCATGATTGTCACGAGACCTCTCAAAGTCATAGTAACGCACAGAACACGCACTGGGGGCTGGGCGATGGGGATTCGAGGGGGTGGCTAAGGATACCAGATGTCTGAGGATGGTGCCGAGCCCCGCTGCATCACGTGTCCATTTGAAGATGTCTAGTTTCCTTCCTCCTTTTCACCTTGTTTGTCACCGTAATTTTTTTTTTTTCTTTCTGTAAGAAGTCACCCAGGGAAATGACAGTAGGAAGCCATTTGCAGGCAGCTTCTGTGAACGGGCTCCCCTGGCTGGGGACACCGTGTCACAGGAGGGGCTGCGCATTAGTGGAGAGAGATGGCAGTTTCGAAAGGCGTATGAATGGGCTCTTGATTAGCTTTGAAAGGAAGCCAAGTGGCTGCTAACCACCATCTGCTCCACTCGTGTGTTGTTTAAGTTTTCTTTCAGTCAATCTAATAACCAGCATTAACAGATTAGTCAGTACAGCTATTCTGAATATTTCTAGGATGTCTGCCTTTTTTTTTTTTGCATGAAAAGCCAAAGGAGTTGGGCCGAAGTCATTATTCCTGCCAGAGGAACACATTTTCTCCCATCCCTTCTCTGCTGGAGTGGTGATTAGTTGTGGTACTAAATGCTACGTCCCTCATTCAGCAATTACAGCACCTGCGATTATGAGCTTGTTGGGAGTGGGTTTGGGTAAAATTTTGCTTATTCTTTGCTCCGCAGGAAAAATCAAATCCTGTTCCTTTGCCCAAAGCAACTGCGGCTCCAACCCTGTTCAGGGCAACTGGCTATTGAGATCAATGGCAACCCAAACACAACGGGACCATGTCTCTCTTGTAAGCCAGACACCGCCTTACACAACCCTCCACATGGTCTGATTAAGTGAGCAAGCTGGGCATAGCCATGCATCAAAGCCAATCAGCCTACCCATAAATGAACGGCTGGGCTTCCTGGGGAGATTGAGAAGAATTTATCCATGTCTCATTCCTCCACTCTGTACATAACTCCTACAGCGCATATGGTGGTGTGCACTGGTGTGGCACGCCGCTGCCAGTGTGGCCAGGGTGACTCCCAGAGGAGCAAGCTTCAGTGGACAGCTCAGACAGAAATGGCCTTTCACGGGAGAAGCAACCTCTCGGTGTATCCTGTCTATAATGGACAGGGACCCTATTTCCTGTTCCGATGTCAGGAAATACCGTTTCACAGAACTGAAGAGTGTTTCTGGGGGACCTTACCTGGGCACGTGGTGGCCATGGACATTGGGCATCACCAGTGACCTAGCATTTGGCTCCAATCCCAGCTGCAGCCCACCTTTGAGCCCACCTGTGTCGTTTGTGAGTAGAAATTCTTTTGTGGAGATATCACCATTTCCTAATTATGTGGCACATTCGTACATCCACTCTAAAAAGAAAGGGAAAGAATCATCCCTGTATGTCTGTACTGTATTTGTTCACTGATGCTTGTCTTCCTCACATAGAGTACATCTTCTCCACTTGCATGGGCCCAGTCCTGGTCTGACATTATGACTCCCATGGGCTGTCCAAAGAAAATAATTCAAGGGACTCAGAGGTTAAAGGCTTCCTTCTGCTTATACGTCGGGGTTGGTGGGAGGGTTGAAGACCAGTGCTGACAACAAAAGCAACCACTACAACCAAAGTGACCCGGGTCCAATCCTACGTTCACTGTCAGAAGGAGAATCCCGAGCAGGAAAAAGCTGGAGGAAACAATCAATTGGAGTTTAACCTTTGCTTCCATATGTTTTGCCCTGTGGCTGGATCTGAAAGGGCCAAGGCTGCTGTATTTGAAAAGTTGTGCTGATAACTTATCAAAAGCAGTCACATCGGGGAGATCATTTGGGTGAGAGGATCCTCAAGAGCTAGTTCCATTCTCCTTAGCATTTATATAGCACCAGGGAGCTGTGCGGGGTATTAATACACACCGTGTGCTTTCAAAGCACTGTCTTTCCGGACAATAGTCTTATTTATGGGGCTGTGGGGAGGGAGGTGAGCCGTCAGGCAGCTTGAGATGCCCTGTTGCCTCTGGAAACATCTATCTGCTGTTCCTGCTGAGGGTGGGCTCTGGGCTCAGAGGTCAGCGTCCTCAGCAGCATTGTCCTTATCCATGAAGGGACTGTCCTCCCACCATCTGGCTCCTCTGGGAGACAGGCCAGTCCCTGTACCAGAGACACAGTAAGACAACAGGGACACCTACAGAGAGCCATTGTGTGGCCAGTAGACAGAACAGGGGATTGTGTTTCACGCCCTCGGGCACCAACCAGTACACACCCCTTGCTCTGACCCGAACCCTCAGGGGCCTCACACTCCCCCATATTCTCCTGGAATACTCACCACACTCCTTCTCTGGGGATGCTGTTGGGGCCCTTTTCGTTTGTCCTGGAATTGGGGCAAAATCTCAAGAACTGGAGGCAAGGAGCACTGGGTTCCCCACACCCCTGAGAGCTGCCTGGGATAGCCCTCTTCTCGCTGCAGGCTGTGGGAGAAGGTGGGGGAAGGAGCACCCAGGGACAGGGGCCCCTGGTTGTGCCCCTGTGGAAACCAGTGTTCAATTTGGAGGCAACTGATTCCCTTCTTTCCACTGAGGCAGTGAGGACCTCCGGGACAATTGCTTCTCAAGATCTGAGCTTCCTGCCAGGAAGGGGAGATGCCTGGATGGTCCCTAGAGTGTATAAGCCCAGGGCAACTGGTCCAGGGGTGCCCTGATAAAGAAAACACATGTCTTATGGTTCAGGGCATTGCAACGTCCCTTGTCCCCAAGCGCAGGGCTGCAGGCACACCCCAGCTGGACTCTGTCCCCATGTCTCCCCAGACAGGGAAGAAGAGAGTTGGAGAGAAAGTAGAGGGAGTGGGTAGGACCATGGGGCAACTGGCTAGTCAGGGGGCCAGGATCCATCTACCCTGGGTAGAGTGGTAGAGTGGAAAGACAATATGGTGGAGCTTGAGTTATCTTCTACTCTATACTATGGAGCTGATGGCCGGGTCAGTGGTCCCCATTCCAAGGGGATGGGAGACAGAGGGCCAGGGGTGGGCTCCCCAGGGGTGCCCACCCTTAGGGGGACACCTAATGGTGCTCTTCAAGGAGCCCACAGCGGTGGACACTGCCATGCAGAGGCACCAGGGCTGGTCAGTGGAAGTCCCAGAAGCAGTACCGCCGCTGAGAGGGGCTGTAAGGGTGTGACTGGTCAGGTAGAAACACTTACCTTTCCTTCATCCTTCCCCACCGTGCAGCCAGCAAGATGTTGGGAAATGGGTGCAAAAAATGGGAATCACATAACCTTTCGCCTGTCTACTTCTAGAACTCAAGCCCAGTCGTAGGAACATGCATTTTGGGCAGCTTGTTCAGATTCTCACGTGATTTTAAATCTCATTTAACATCTGTAAGTTTTAATGTCTATAAAGGTAAACATTGGAATATCTTTATTTGGGGGTTTGAAAAGGTAACTTTCTATTGTTTTGTATCTCACTGGAAAAATGTATCTTCCACAGAAAAGTTAGAGAGCACAGATGAGTTTTAAAAAAAATATGTTGTCCTTTGCCCTGGCTGGTAGCACAGTGGACAAGGCACTGGCCTGCGAACCCAAAGGTCGCAGGTTCGATTCCCAGCCAGGGCACATAACCATGTTGCAAGCCAGGTCTCCAGCCAGGTCCGTAGCTGGAGGCAGGTGAAAGGCAACCATACATTGATGTCTCTCTCCCTCTCTGCCTCTCTCCCTTCCCCTCTTTCTAAAAATAATGAAATAAAATCTTTAAAAAATTCATAACACACACACACACAAAAAAAAATTTGTGTTGTCCTAACAAGACACTTAGACACTTAACAGATCTTTGCCTTAAACAGGCAAGGTTTCTAAAAGGTAAACGTGAGCTGAAATCCCACCACTGAGAAGTAACCAGGGGTAAGCTTGGGAGTAGTTGCTTTCCAGTCATCCCTGTATGTAGATGTGTACTTGCATGCACGTGTGTGAGCATGTGCTGTATGGTAACCTATCGTGACGTTATATGATCAACCCTGACCCTGGAGTTTCCTGGAGTGTGGGAGGCCTGCTGTGTCTGTGCTGGATGTTTCATAGGCAGGGAGGCCGCCTTGGAAGGTCCTCACTGTTTCCCGAACAGGGTGGCTGTTAAAAGCTAGTTTGTGAAAGGAGATTTCCTTTGGAGACCTCAAGTCACGGCGTGAATAAACCTAGACTCGTTTTGTCCCAGGACTGGAGAGGGAGGACGCTGGGCCAGGGCAGCAGGAAGAGTGTCAGCCGGGAAGGTGGGACTGAAACAGCAAGTCCAGCGTGGGCAGAAGGGAGAGGCTGGGTGCGGGGCTGTGGGCAGGGAGGGGAGCTGGGGGGCAGCTTGGAATTCTTCAGAAAGGCCCAGTGGTGGCAGTTAGGTGACCTGGAAGCTACGGGTCAAAGGAGGCCGGGGGTCTGCCACCCATGTTCGTTCTCTGAGCTCCTGCTCTGTGGGGGGCTGTGGGCTCCACTCCGATGCCGGATAGGTAAGCAGAACGCCAGCTGCTGGAAACCAGCACACGTGGCTTCTGTGCTCAGGCTCGTTAAAGCTTCATCGTTTAGCTCTGCGGCGTTTGAGGCTCGGTGGCATCTTTGCTTAACCTTCTTCTCTGTCATGATTTGCGGTTGAATTCAGGACCAGGAAGGAGCCTGGTGCTCTGTGGGAAAAGTGACTCAGGGGTATTCTGGGCTCTTTCCAAAGGCACGTGCCGCCTGTCCTCACGTGCGGGGGAGGGCGCGGTGAGAACCTGCCCAGCGCCAGCGCCTGCATGGAGAGGTGACCTTTGCCGCGCTCTGCAGAGTAATGAATCTCAGGCTGCGATGTGGATACGCAGGATTGGAACCCAGGGCTTCTCCTGCAGCCCGGCCAGCTCCCAGGGGCCTCACGGTCCCGCTCATTAGTGGGTCAAGAATTTTAACTTCAAGGGTCAGAGAAGAGGGAGAGTTTAGAGAAGGAACCAGTGTAAATGACCCATGGACATGGACGACATGCGGGGATTGACTGTGGGAGCGGGAATGGGGTGCGTGGGGCAGGGGAGAGCAGTGGGGAAAATGGGACCAACGTAATACAAATACAGTAAATAAATTCTAAAAAAGAAAGAACACCGGCAGGGGCCTATCAAAGACAGCAGTTCAAATGTCTCTTTCTGGGAAATGTGTGTCGATAGTAAATCTTTAATGCTGTCCCCCAGAGTTGCTCAAGTTCGTAGATTAAAATCTGCTAAATATGTCCTAGAAATAAAATAAAACTTAAATCAGTAAGAAGAGCCAAGGGTAGTAACATATATTGTCACAAACGCTAACAATGTTCATTTTAATTTCTAAGATTTACCATTTATAGTGTAAGATGGAAATCATACATTGAAAGCCACAAAATTTTTTTTTCAATGTCCGCACCTCTATGAAGTTTGTGGCAATTGAAGCAGAAAATAATTATGGGGATCCTCTTTTCTTTTAGTACATTTTATTGATTATGCTCTTCCAGTTGTCCCAACTTTTCCCCCTTTTCCCACCTTTTCTCAACCAATCTCCCCCAGCTTAGTTCCTGTCCCTGGGTCGTACATCTAAGTTCTTTGGTTTTACCCTTTCCTATACTATTCTTAATATCCCCCTGTTATGGGGACCCTCCTTAAGGAAAGAAGCAAAAGTGATCCTAATTTGGAAAACTTGATCAAAACATGAGCCTTTAAACATGTCACAGGGGCCTATCCTGGGGCCTTGGAAGGGGCTGAGGTCCCAGGGGTGCTGGTGGCCAGGTATTCCCAGGTGAATCACAGGGTGGCTTCTGGATCACAGCTGCCTAGAGGACCCTTGGGTCTTCTCCCTTCCAAGATTTAGTGTCGGATAAAAAGATAAGCCTGGGTACTTACTCTGAGCCTCGGTTTCCCCTTCTGTAAAGTGACGGGTTGGGATGTTACCTTTTAGAACATGTCTGAAATATACTTGATGTTCAGTAAATGTTTTTCGGTGCCTGGTTATCAGACCTCTGACCCAAATTCCTGGCCAATTGGTGGTTTCTATGTTTGATTCCAGCACAAGATTTTGAGGTGCTCCACTGAAGACTGTTATGGTAAATAAACACACTCAACTCAGATCTTAAAAATTTGACCAGAGGATATTGATAAAACAAGGAATCATACATTAGAAGCACCAAAATTCATTTGAGGTGATATCAATGGATTTTCCTAACATATGGCTGAGTGAATACTGGCCATGAGACTGTATTAAGAGTACTATTTTATTTTTGTAAAGTAATGTACTTTTCACACCCACATACATACATGTAACCAGAAGCATGAATGCCAAATGTCCTGTGGTTCTTTCAGAACGTTCTGGAAGGAAGGGGCCTTCTTCTGGTTTTGTTGGTCTGCATTTCCAAAAAGATTGCAGCACCGGCTGTGCCCAGAGCACAGGGGGCCCCCTCGTTGGTGTGGCCCAGCTGACTCCGAGGTTATAATCAGATTTTAATCGAGTAGGTACATTATTGCAAGACACTTGGGGGCCCACAAGGTGAATTTAGAAACAGCAGGTGCTTTCCGCCAGTTACTGCAGTGACGCGAGAAGAAGGATTGCTTTTTCCATTTGGTGGTTCTGATGGCGCTTCAGGAAATGGAGCTGAAAGTTTAATGTTAAGTGGCTTCATGAACAGCATTTTTATGGGAACCCGAGCCTTTGATTTCTGAAGTGGGAAGCTACACCATTCTGCTCAGCTGAGAATTCGCCTGGACGGTCAAAGACGTCAAATTGGGCGCAGACAGGAGCTTGCATCGGGACCACATAGGCAGGTGACCTTTGAGTGGCCACCTCCCTGTATTTAGGCAGCTTCTTGGGAGCAGTTGGTTTCATTTATTTTTTTCCCAGAGGTTAGGAAATGTGGTTTTCCTTTTTATTTTATTTTATTTTTAAAAAGATTTTATTCATTATTTTTAGAGATGGGGGAAGGGAGAGAGGCAGAAAGGGAGAGAAGCATCAATGTATGGTTGCCTTTCACCTGCCTCCAGCTGGGGACCTGGCTGGAGACCTGGCTTGCAACCTGGTTATGTGCCCTGGCTGGGGATTGAACTAGCAACCCTTGGGTTTGCAGGCTGGCGCCTTATCCACTGAGCCACCAGCCAGGGCATGGTTTTATTTTTAAAATTATATTTCAGAACAGTAACCTATTGAACAGCTGAAAAATAATTGTCAAAAAATAATTAAGAATGGTGACTAGAAGATTCTAATGTTTATGCTGTTTTACTATACCAATAACAGTAAGTTTTTTAAAATTGGCTTTCTCCCTGGCTGGTGGCACAGTGGATAAGGCGCTGGCCTGTGAACCCAAACATTGCTGGTTTGTTTCCCAGTCAGGGCACATAACCAGGTTGCAAGCCAGGTCTTCAGCCAGGCCTGTAGCTGGGGGCAGGTGAAAGGCAACCATACATTGATGTCTCTCTCCCACTCTACCTCTCTCCCTTCCCCTCTCTCTGAAAAATAATAAATAAAATCTTTTTAAAAATTGGCTTTGTTTTAATTTAATTTTATAGTTGGCAAACTACTTTTTCAAAAGTGTTGCTGATGTAGAATTTACAAAACCATACATTTAAAGTGTACAATTCAATGGTTTTCATAAATTCTCAGAGTTGTGCAATCATCATCACAATCTAATTTTAGAACTTTTCTCACCCTAGAAAGAAACTCCATCTGTAAGCAGTCAGTTCCCATTACCCACCTGAACCCTCACTCCCAGACTTAGCTGACCACTAATCGACTCCCTGTCTCCATAGATGTACCTGCTTTGTGCATTGCATGTAAATGGAATCGTACAGTATGTGGCCTTTTGTGACTGGCCGTTTTCACTGAAGTACATAAATTTTTTGAGGTTCTTCATGCTGTGATATGCACTGGTTCTTTATTCCTTTTTATTGCTGAATAGCATTCCATCTTATGAATATAGTACATCTGTCCATTCATCAGTGGATGAACATTGGAGTTGTTTCTACTTTGGGGCTATTATGAGTAATATCGCTACATGTAGTTGTGTACAAGGTTTTTGTGGATACTGTCTTCATTTCTCTTAGATATAGATACCTAGGAGTAGAATTGCTGGATCACATGGTACGTTTAACATTTTGTCTATAAACGTGGCTGCACCGTTTTACCTTCCCATCAGTACCATACAGGCAGGCATTCCATCCTCACCCCCTCACCAACACTTGTTGTGGGTGGGAGGTGGTATTGCGCTTTTTTGATTTGTGTTTTCATAATGACTAATGATGTTGAGTATCTTTTTATATGTTTATTGACCGCTTGCATATTTTTTTTTGAGTACTGGCTATTCATGTCATTTGCCTCCCTTTTTTTTACTGGGTTATTTGTCTTTTTTTAAAAAAGATCTTATTTATTATTTTTAGAGAGAGGGGAAGGGAGAGAGGCAGTCAGGGAGAGAGAGATACATTAATGTATGGTTGTCTTTCACCTGCCTCCAGTTACAGAGCTGGCTGGAGACCTGGCTGGGAATCGAACCAGCGACCTTTGGGTTCACAGTCCGGCGCCTTATCCACTGTGCCACCAACCAGGAGTTGTAAGAGTTCTTTAGATATTCTGGACACGCATCCCTCATAGCAGTGATTTGCAACCCATGCCATCTCATGGCACACGTTAACTAATTACTGAAATTTTGCAGCACACCAAAAAAAAAATTTTTTTTTTTTTGCTGATTTAACAAAAACAACATCAGTGTAATTTTGATTCATTTACACTGGGTGTCTGTTGTGTTGAATGTTGTCATCTTTTTTAAATTTGGCAACCTAAGAGAAAAGAGGTCAGAGCCCCCGATTAGATAGTCAGCTACTGCAGGTTTAAAAAACCCCTGTGAGCCCTGGCTGGTAGCACAGTGGATAAGGTGCCGGCCTGCGAACCCAAAGGTCGCAGGTTCGATTCCCCAGCCAGGGCACATAACCAGGTTGCAAACCAGGTCTCCAGTCAGGTCTGTGGCTGGAGGCAGGTGAAAAGCAACCATACATTGATGTCTCTCTCCCTCTCTGCCTCTCTCTCTCCCTTCCCCTCTTTCTAAAAAATAATGGAATAAAATCTTTAAAAAAAAAAAAAAAAATCCCTGTAGCACACCAGTGTGGTTAACCTTCTTAAAGTCCAATTTATCTTTTGTTTTCCTTTGTTGCTTTTGCTTTTGGTGTTGTAGTTAAGAAACTACTGCCTTATCCAAAGTCGTAAGATTTATTTGCATATTTTCATCTAAGAGTTGTATGGTTTTAGTTCCTACCATTAGGTCGACAATCTATTTTCAGTTAGTTCATATGTGTTGTGTAAAAAGAAGTATAATATTATTCTCTTGCATGTGGATTTATAGCTGTCCCTGCACTATTTATTCTTTCTCCATTGAGTGGTCTTGGCCCTCTTGCCAAAAATCAAATTGACTATAAATGTCCATTTATTTTTAGACTCTCAGTTCTGTTCTTTTGCTGCATATATCTATTATTATGTCAGTACCAGTGTTGGTTACTATTGCTTTGTGGCAAAATTTGAAATCAAAGTGTAAGTCCTCTTACTTTGTTCTTTTTCACTAGTATTTTGGCCATTTTGCATTTCCATGCAAATTTTAAGATTAGCCTTGTCAATTTCCATTAAAAACAATCTCATTGAGATTTTGATAGGGATTGTGTTGAATCTACAGATTAATTTGGGGAATATTAACAATGTCAACCCTCCCAACCTATGACCATGGCAGCCCTCCCATCTCTCTAGATAATTTCTTTCGACAATGCTTTGTAGTTTTTAGAGCACATGATTTCCCCTTCTTTTTATTAAATTTATTTGTAAAAATTCTATTCTCTTTATGCTATTATAAGTAAAAATTGTTTTGACTTTATCTTTGGGTTGTTTGTTACTAATGTATAGTAATATAATAGGTTTGTTTATTGATCTTGTATCCTTTAACCTTGCCGAACTTTTTGAAGTTGGTTCTAATAGTTTGTTCCAGTGGATCCCTTAGGATGGCAAAGTACCTTTATATACATTGTTTCATTCAATCCCCAGAAGAGGACTGTGACCCGGGTAAGACTGGCATTAGTCACACAATTTAACAGATGAAGGTGCTGAGGCTCCGCGTGGCAGGTAACTTGCCTGAGAGACCACTGTTCATAAATGGCAGAGTCTTAACTTATTCTCAGCACAGAGCCAGAAAACAGGCAGACGAACCACAGACTCAATTTTCTTATCATCCCCAAACTCCAGAGAAAAGGAGTACAGTTGGCAAGGAAAAAAAGAAAGACCAGAAACATCAACAATAGTCAATAAGAAACTCCAACAAATCTTTTCAGGATAAATTTAACTTGGTGGACTAGAAGGAACCTTGGCTTAAAAACTGGGCAAGCGCTTAAGAAAGTAACAAATGTACAAAATCATTTAAACATATAACATGAAGTGATCTGTCCAGGTCCTAAAAACACCTCAGGCCTTGGCAACCACCAAGGCCCACAGAAAATGAGGGTGAGGTACGGCATGGGGGTTCAGTGAGATTCGTATGCAATGTAGTCAAATCCCCACACCGCTTCTCACCCCTGCAGTGCAGTGCCCCTCTGTCATCCTGGGAAAGGGGGCACACAGGGTGGTGGGGGCAGGTGCTGGGTGCTCAGTCACCTCCCTTTGGACTCCCAGTAGCTGAGAAACCGGCACAAGGAGTGCGTGATGCGGTGAGGAGTGTGGCTTCATCTTGAGGCCCCAGGGGTCTCCTGTCGTCTCTGGCCACCGTGGAGGGGTGGAGTGGACACTTGCCCAGCCAGTTGCTAAACTGGTCAAGTCTGCACAGACATCGGAGCAGAGAGCATAGAGATTGGTGGTCTTTGGGCTCTAGCTGCTGAAGCGGGTGTCTGTGCCCTTCCTTTGGCCAGACAGACCCCTCCTTCCCACGGGGAGGAACCAGTCAGAGGGTGAACTGCAGAGAGGGGCTCCCGTCTCACCAGTCCTGGGCAAGGCACTGGTTCTGCTCCATCCCGGACAAGGCAGGCACTTGCCCTTTTCTTAATTCTTTGTTTGCATTCTTTTCAACCTCATCTGCTTTCCCGCAGTCAGGTACAGTAGCCCTCTGGGTTGGAGGGAGTAAAAGTAGGGGGGCGCGTCTGCAGAAGAGGGGGTGATCTGCATCAAGTAGACACGACTGAGACCTTGCAGGAGCCTTTGCAGGAGATGCAAAGAGGACATTGTTTTCTAAAAATACTCAGATTGCACTTGACCCCACAGAGTACTCCCCCCAGACACCCGGCTCCAGGGCACGGAGTCGGTGCCTCTGCTGGGTACAGAGAGACAGGCATGCATGTTCTTTGGGGTCCTCTCACAGTTCAGGGGTTCGTGAGCACAGTGCCCAGCACAGTCGCAGTGGTGGTGTGATTCAGACCGACCCCCATTCGGAGGGAAGCCTGAGATTCACAGTTGAAGTTGGCCTGCTTTCTCGGTTGACTAAGACAGGCCGATAGCCCAACATTTCCCTCCAAAGGTCCTAAAAAGCAGGGACACTTGCTGCCTGAGCAGCAGCCACGGGTCAGCTTCCTTGTTGCAGCTGAACGTTGGAGGGAGACACCATTTCTCCTGTGACGAAGCAAAAGAGAGCAGCTTCCAGCCCCTGAAATTTCCCTTGCTGCTCCGAACAGAACGGGTCAGTGCTGTTTGCTCAGCAAGAGTGTTAACGATGGTGGTGACGGCTTGTTTGTTTTGCTGAACTTGGGTGCATGGAATTAGCCAAAAGAAAGGGGGAGCCAAGCAGGAAGACCACCTGAATGGAAGCGTGGAAGGCCAGGTAGAGTCTTAAGCCAGGACAGCAGAGTCTATGAGATTCAATTCATTGATTATTTTTTATAAAGTTTAGACTAGCAGGTAACGTGAAGATTCGAGTTTCCATCTTTCCTTTGTTTCTGGATACTTGGATAGATCTGGTCAATC
This sequence comes from Noctilio leporinus, assembly GCA_004026585.1. Taxonomy (NCBI): domain Eukaryota; kingdom Metazoa; phylum Chordata; class Mammalia; order Chiroptera; family Noctilionidae; genus Noctilio; species Noctilio leporinus. Next base: position 336,855 of record PVIW01000787.1, read on the forward strand.
TATTTTCTCGCTTGCTGTTTTTATTCATACACGTTCATTTAGTGTGTACCGTGTTTCATTATAGCAAATAGGTTTATTTCTGTTCAGCCCCAGGGTCTGGCACAAGCTAGACCCTTAATAAATGCTGGTTGAACATGATCTTCAACTGATCATAAAGTGGAAAACTGCCTGTGAAAATAAGGTCTTCTGGGAAGAGGTTTGTTAAGGGTTTGAGGCCTGCTGAGGTATCCTCTACCATCACGGGAGGTGCTTCGGCTGGCAAGTGCTAGTCTAGTCATATACAGACTTGTGAATTTATAATGAAAATGAATGGATTTTTGTTGACTTATTTACCTCCCGACATGTTTAACTTCCTCACCATGGTGCTCCTTGGTGTGGCAGAATTTAGTGGAAACAGACTCTGTAGAAGGTTTGCCAAACTGATCCTGAGGATGGGGGTGGGGATGGAACAAGTAGGGTGCAATGTCAGGCGTTCTCTTTAGTTGGGGGACAGGTGTGACCTCAGTAGTGGCCACTCACATGAGATAGCACTGTACAGGCTTGAGAAGGAGGCCAGCAGTCTTAGACAAGGGACACATCAGGAACACTTCAATTTGATTGCCTTCTTCTCGGGAAATAACAGACTAAAATGTATATTTTGGTTATAAATATTCTGCATGGTCATTGCAAGAAAATAACGAAAGACTAGCCTAGAGATGCAAGTAAGAATTGACCTTCATTTCATCACCCCTGTGAGGACAGCACAGCTGTTTACATACATGTCTTCCTTTGCAGCCCCTCATATGACTTTGCATTATATTGTGAACACGTTCCCATGTTGTTAAAAGTTAAACATCGCAGGCCCTGGCTGGTGGCACAGTAGATAAGGTGCCGGCCTGCGAATCCAAAAGTCACTGGTTCGATTCCCAGCCAGGTCTCCAGCCAGGTCTCCAGCCAGGTCCATAGCTGGAGGCAGATGAAAGGCAACCATACATGGATGTCTCTCTCCCTTCCCCTCTCTCTAAAAATAATGAATGAAATCTTAAAAAAAACAAAAACAAAAACAAAAACCCAAAATGAGACACGTCATTGCGCTGGGTGGTGGCCACGCAGATTCCATAAGGTGCCTCTATGCCTGCCACCCCCCATCCCGGCCCTAGGAATCTTTCCATTTGGCTGTTTCTGGGTTGCACCCCTTAAAATGAAACTGGAATTGTAGAGCTTTCCTGAAGTCTGCGAGTCATTCTAGTGAATTATCAAAACTACAGGGGGTTATGGGAACCCCCAGATTTATAGCTCATTGCCCAAGTGTGTTGGTGACCCCTGAGACTTGAAACTGGTACCTGAGGTGAGGTCAGTCTTGTGAGACTGGACCTGAACCTGTGGCAGTGGCACCAATTACAGGTAGCTACTATCAGAGTTAAACTGAATTGGAGGGCACCCAGGTGGTATCCGAGAATTTATTGCTGTTGCCACTATGTAGAGTCCTCAGCCTCTACATCATCCCACTTCCTTTGCTCAGATTCTGTTCCTTCCAACCAAACTTGGATAGATTTTCCGTGGTGGAAAGATTGAGTTAACTAATCAACACGCGTGGTCGTTGTATTTCTCAGTGTAGAATAAATAAACTGGGGCAGGCATTTCTCAGTCTCTGGGGAATTGTGCTAAATACAGTAGCACCATCATGCAAGGGGATCTTTCCTGGATTTAAAACCAAAAGTCCTCTGCCTTGGGAACCCTTTCCCCTAGTCCTGGGACCATTGGGACTATTGGTCACCCTACCACCAGGATAAGAGCCTTCGGACAATCAAAGTTGAGCCCAAGAACCTGGGTTTGGGAGACCGTTGTCCAGTTCCAGTCACACAGGTGCATTTCTGGCCCGTGAGAAGCCTGCCAGGCCCTTGGGCGAGCTTGTCATCTTGACCAAACTGCATTTCTAAATGGCTAGAAGGCTGTCGTTCCAATCTTTGATACCAGAAAGACACTGCTCCAAGCAGAGGGGTCCAGTAATGAAACTGGCCCTGGCCCAAGCAGCGGGCTTCCTGACCATGTGCCCAGTGCTGGCTACTGAGATGGCTCTCAGAGGTCACCCCAAAGCCATAGCCGTCCATGGTTAGTGAGCACAGCAGGATGGGGAACTATAAAAATGCAGATTCTGCCCTGACTAGTGTGGCTCAGTCTATTGAGCTCTGGCCTGTGAACCAAAGGGTCACCAGTTCAGTTCCCAGTTGGGACATATGCCTGGGTTGCAGACCAGGTCCCCAGTTGGGGGCACATGAGAGGCAACCACACACCGATGTTTCTCTCCCTCTGTTTTTCCCTCCCTTCCCCTCTCGCTAAACCTTTAAAAAATGCAGATTCCTGGGTGCTATTTCCCTGTATTCTGATTTAGTGCTTCTGGGAGAAAGCCAAGGATTCTGTAAATATTTTTCATAAGATCATGCCTATATCTGCCAGCATTGGTGGTGGCCTGTGGACCACAATTTGAAAACCATAACCTTAATCAAGTGGATAAGTTAGATGTTCCCAGACATGAAATCTCCATATAGACACAGTAAATATGATCTATATTTGAATCAATTAAGCATTTGAGTGCACTTGAATGACTGCCTTGGAAATTTTTTCATACAAAAACATTTATAAATCAGATAACATTCTTTATCAGACAGTTTGTTCCTTAAAAGAAAAAAGAAATAGAGAAAATGAGCTCAGAAGATAGGAGAAGGCCAAGGACCCCAAATCTCAAGGGCCAAAAAAAGGTCATCTATTGGGACCACCTTCGTGGGCCTTTCCCTTCCTGTTCAGGGCCTGTACGTGAGGGGTCAGGAGAGTCGCTATTAAGCAAAATGCAGAATGCTTGGGGTAGGGGTGAAGGGTGGGGAAGCTGCATGTCTGGTGAAGGGTGCAGAGCCTCCAGCCTGTCAGCTCTGCCTTCAGGATGACTTCAGGGCCCTGCGTCCCTTTTCCCTAGCAAGGCGATCACTGGAAGTAGGTGAAGACAGGACTGTGCTGGGCACACATCAGCTCTCTGGTGGGATTTCACGCGCAGGGAACTTTCGCTCTCCTCTTCAAACGTCCTTGAGTTCCTCCCTGCAACTCCAGGCCTCCGCTCCCGCCCTGCCAAATGGTTTGCCGGGGTTGCCTGTTATCAGAGAAACACAAACACCTTCTGTCTGCAATCTGCTTGTTGGCACGTGTGGGGCGTTCCTGAGATTGATGGGACCTGGGTGGCTGCCTGACTTCACCCTACTTAGCTTGCACGCTGCAAATCAAGTGACTTGTTTCCTGCCCCTCCCTGCAGAGCCTTTAAAATGGTTTACCAGCTACCCTTCTGGGGACCAGTTGAGGGTAATTGTCCTCATTTTACAGAAAAATGACCGTGCAGGACCCCTGCCCTGAAGAAATGGAGATAACCCTGGCCGCCACCGGCCACTGGGGACAATCCAGGCATCCATTCTTCGTGGAACACATACTAGAGAAATGTCCGCTCCACACAGAGGACTCCATGCTCAAGGTGACCACAAAATGTGTTTGCGACACTGACAGGGGCCTGTTGTTGGGAATCCATTGCTGTCTTGCCCCTCCATTCCCTGCAGAGGAATTAAGAGTGTGTGTTTGCTGTCTTGTCCCCTGCCCTGGGTTAGCATTTCCTTAAGACCTCTCAACTTCACACTCATTCCCTGAGAGAGTGACAAATGGCACCTTTTCAGTGTATTCATTTGCAAATAGAAGCACAGCAAGGGTACCTGGGCAGGGTCCTGGATGCTCATGGAGTCTGGATGAGACAATGTTTTTTGCCTTTAATTTAGGGAATCTCCTCTCCAGCCCCCTTGTTTCATTGTCCAGGGAGCACATCCAGTCTGCTGAGCCCAACAGCAAGGCAGGGCTCCCTCTGACCTGAAACTTGATTGCTCAGGTGCCCCCAACAAAATCAAAAAGACAAGAAACTGAAGGAAGCAGGGATTGGGGGTTAAGAGACCAGATGACCCAAAATAAAAAAGAGAAAATGCCAAAACTGGGGAGGAAAAAACAGAAACTAACTAGAGGTAAGAGCGACCCAAGTGAGGACGTACAGAAAGAATTCCAAATTAAATTGTACTTCTTACACTCTTAAGTATGGGTAATATATTGTACAGATCGTGCTTGCTGTGTGCAATGTTAATATGCATGAATTTCAGTTCATGCAATTAAGTTAAATAATTGATCCTTCCATGACACGATTCAACCTTCAGTTACCACAGTATATTAATTATGAGTACTTGTATAAAGTAGCTCTTCACAACGAACTACTAGCTAGGTAACAGAAGCACATCATGAATAGCGACCAGCCATGCCTCATGTTCAGTGTTTGTGGGTAACCGGTCAAATTGTAGCTATCATTCAGTTTTTCAGTTTATACACAGACAGCAAAGGGGTGGCTAGGCAACCTCCGTATCTCCTAGTGATAAACCCAGGCAACAATGTACAAAAATGGATAATTGAAAGATGGAATTAACCAATGAAAATGAAAGTGCAGGGGAAAAACCCCAAAAATGCTTGAAATTGTTGTGATTAGAAGATCTGACAATAGCAAAATGCTCTTGAGACCTAGACCTGCCTGGCCTTCTGGTCTCTTTGTCCATGTGGACAAAGTCCACTGAATGTCAAGAACAAGGCGATGACATAGGCAAAGACCTGCACCTTATAGGCATCCTCAGAGAGATTTCACGACACTGAAAACATAAACAATGAACTATTGGAAGCTGATCCATGCTTAGAAAGGTATCGGAAAGCTACTCAGCCAGTGTGGCAAGTTTTATGGCTCATTGTGTCAAATGAGTAGCTGTTTAAACTCCTCTTAATATGTTTTTCTACAAAAAAGGGGACACTGTCAATGTTGCTAATGTTTTACATTACAATGTGCTAAATAAATATGGGTTTCACTAACACACACACACACTAGCAAAGGAGTTTTCAATGCTTTGACAAAACTGACGGAGTCATTAAACAATTGCCATTTTCTGGTTGATTATTCAGCTCTGTCTCACGGTTGCAGCTGGCACGGTGATTTTTCCAGCGTAGCATTCCCGTGCCAAGTGGGGACCGCCCGGGTACACGTGGACCGCAGGTTACGCATGCCTCGGAGCGCAAGGTTAATCCTCATCATTATAATCGGTTGTAAATGTTAAGCAACATGATCCTGGTTTTTATCTGCAGAAAACACAAAGTCTGTGTGTGGGTGGGTTAGGGAAGTTGGCAGGGGGTCTCTCTAAACTGGCTGAAATGACCATGAGCCCCTTCGTCTTCTCCCCAAGATTTCTGCTCATTCCTGGGGTGTGGACTGGGGCAGGGTCTTGCAACCTTCAGCTTTTCTTTGCTTCTGGGCTCTAACTTCCTCCAGGGCCACTGTAGCCTCTCTTTATTGACCAGGATTTTGCCTCTTCCTTTGGTTCCAAGCATGGAAGTCACTCACATCAGGCTTTTCTTTGAATCCAACCAAAGTTTTTTGAGGGTTTGGGGAGGCCATAAAGAAGTCACCAAAGCGAGTGTACATGCAGCCCTGTGACATTCAGGTCTCCCTGCTTTCTGTGCCCCCCACCCTGATACTTACAGCAACTTCCCCATGGCTTTCAGGGGTGGGGGTGGGTCGGGGGGAGCTTTCCCAACTTTCACATACTTCAAGTATCTATCCAAGTATCTTTACTAGTGAGGCTCATTATCTAAAGAGCAATTATGGCATCTGCTGGTTAATAAAGTTTTATATGTGGTCTGCAAAAGAGAGAAAAGAATATTTACATGAGTGTTAAACTTTGGTGCATATCTCTGGGTGGGGAGGATTACAGATGATTCTTATTTTCTTCCCTTTGCTTTTCCACAATGAATGTATTTTATAAAACATGTGCAATGTACATATATTAAATTTTAATAAGGAAAAGACATTGAAACTGGCTGTGAGCAAGGCCACAGGGGTTCTGAGGGCCTGGGCGGGAAAGAGGAGGGACACAGAGATTAGGGGAAGGAGACAATGGAACAAAGAAAGGGGAAAGAATCACATCATCGCTTTAAGGTAATGCAATTTGGCTCCATTGTGTTCCTGCATTAGGAGGTTGACTAACAATTACACGATAATTATAACAATTTTAGGTTCTTCTGCACACTGGAGTCTCATTATCCTCCAATGTATTGTGCTTGTTCCTAACATTCTGCTACCACAAAGGGGGCAATCACGTAGATGCACCCTTTATTTTATACTTGACTCGGAGACAATACAGTTTTCAAATTGCCCACATAGGTTCAAATAAGAATTTTGTTGCCCTACTCCTCTGCACTCTATTTCACATAATAGTTGTTTAAAAATGGACCAATCAGTTGGGACCAAAAAGATCAACGTGTGTTTCCAAAGACAGAGTGCTCACGCCATCCTCCTGTCCTACCTCACTCCTGGGCATTTTTCTTTTCTTGCCATGCAGCCGAGTTGTCACTAGTGCAGGGCGTGACTCCAGCAGCTGGAATTAGACATGGCCGAGATCGGCCAAAGGAGAGGGGACAGTGTGACCCTGGAGGATAGGTGAGTGGGCTCAGATCGGCCACCACTCAAGGGCTGAAGGGAAGGGTGGACAGCACGGCCAAACGGTAGGGATGGCAGGAAGGAAGTGGGCCTGATGCACTGCCCTGGGGCTGTGCTCACAGCCTTTTTACTTTTGTCCCACTGGAAGCCATCCTGTTCAGAGCAATAGACAGAAACACAATAAACCCGTCCTCAGCAGCTGCTTTTAGCTTGTTATTGAGTATCTCTGAAGAGAGATCCACTCCCTCACTTCCCGTTCGTTCTTCTGACTGTGCTGGTGGGGTTCATTTCCCCATCTCTACCTACTAATACAATAGCTCTTGCTGAAGACAGGCTAATGTCCTGCTGTCAAGTGTCTCCTCAGGATAACTGGTACTATCTTCTCCCCTCATATCTTCTTCTCTTTATCTCTCCCTCTCTTTTTTTCCATCCTCCCCAGAGGATATGTTCATATGTTTATTGGGGGGGGGGTGTGGTGAGGGAGAGAGAAATATTGATCAGTTGTTTATGTGCCCCAACCAAGGATCCAACGCACAACCTAGGTATGTACCCTAACCAGGGATTGGACCTCTTGCCTTTTGTTGTATGGAATGACACTCCAACCACCTGAGCCACCTAGCCAGGGCCCCTTCCTATTTCTTGATTCATGATTCCACAAACCCCTGGTCACTTGAGTTATAAATTTTGGGGATATTCTCAACTCCTTTGCCAATGTTAAAAATCCCTACAGGATCCATCCTCGTTTCCCATCCGTAGTGCTACTTCTTTGGTTTAACCCTATACATCCTTCCTGTGAATTGTCTGTCCTTTGATTCAGCTACTCTTTTTAGCTATGAATTACTGATTTCTAAGGTAATTGCATCATGGTCTGGAACTGTGGTGAGATGGTGATTCTTTGAAATTTGTCACAGTTTGGTCTAGTACGCAATCAAGTTTATGAATGTTGTGTACATACATGGAGAAGCACGGATATTCTTCAGTTGTCGAGTACTGTATATCTCCAGCAGATAAAACTTGTTCAAATATTCTACATTGTTCTTGATTTCCTGTCTACAGAGAGAGGTAGGTTAAAGTGACCCACTATGATGGTCTGTGTGTCAACTTCTCTGTGTAAATTCCATCAGTTTTTACTCTGGGTATTTTAAAAGTGTGCTGTGAAAGGCGTTCAAGTCTAGAATTATTAAATCTTCTCAAGAACTGAACTTTTAAATCTCTTTATCTTTGATAACGCTTTTTGTCTGAGAATCTGATATAAACGTCATAATGCCAGCTTTCTTTTGGTTCCTGTTGACCTGGTATCTATTTCTCTGTCATTTTACTTCCAATCTTCCTGGGACCTCCTGTACAAGGTGGGGAAACAGGAGTTAAAGGTATAGACTCTAGGAGGAGTCAACTTAGGTTCAAATTATTGTTCTTCAGCTCCAGTCATCTGACCTTGGACAAGTTATCTAACGTCTTCGTGACTAAGTTCTCTTGTCAAAATGGAACCTGTTGCACTGGGCTGCAGGGAGAAGTTAATGTATTAATGTTTGTAGTGTACTGAGCACATAATAGATTCATTATTATGATTGGATGTAGCTCTCGCAGATGAGATATTAGTGGCTTTAACAGGTTGATCATTTCTGTCTACTAGTTTAGGTGTTTGGTTTATTTACAGTTGTGCAGATTATTGATATCTCTTTAATTCATTTATACTACTTTACTCTGTACTACCTGTCTTAACTTTTCTGCCCACTTACCCTCCCATCCCATACTTTCCAGCCTTTTATTAGATTGATTGCATTTTTTTTTCCTCCGCATTTCATTTTTTCACCTCTCATAGTTGGGAAGTTATACATTTTAGTTCTGTTAGTTGGTGGTTGCCCTAAATATTTCAGTATTTATGTTTAACTTACCAGTCACCTAGAACACTGAAAGGAAACTGTAAAACTCATAAAACACTGTAACATCAATCATACCCCTCTTGACTGTGCTATATCTGTCCAGGGTTTTTGCCCCACCCCAAGTAGAATAAAATAAAATAAATGCATACCCAGACAGACACCTTCCTTCCTGTCCAAAGATATTAAAAGTTGCTGGAGAGAAAGACAGATTACAGACAAAGGAGGGAACTGATTTTAAAGAGGGTGGTCCCAGGACGCCTTGCTGAGCATGTCACCTGAGGCAGCAAGGGCTAGGTGTGTGGATAGTGAAGGAGGCCACTCCAGGCAGCGGGTGTGATGAGCCTACAGCTTAAAAATTCCCCCTGGTTCCCTTGTCTCCAAGGTGAAGTTAAAACCCTTAGCATGTGCCTCCATTTGGGAGAAAGGATGACTTTCCCAGGAAAAACTGACCCAGATGTTGTGAAACTACGAAGCCACTGCATTCTAAGTATATGTCATGGCCCCTCTCTGCCTGGCAGGTCCTGACACATGCGTTTGCTCTGACACAGGCATCTAATGACAAATGCCTTGCCTCCTGGTGTCACCTTCTCCTCTGCCTCGTCCTCTCTGGCTTCCTTACCAATTTTCTTTCCTTTACACAATTTTTCCCACCGTGGTAGTCAGAGGGTAGTCAGAGTCTGCCAGTGTCCCCTCTCTTTGCTCCAGTCGTGGGAAGGAGGGGCAGCTTAGCTCAAGGGCCCCAGTGGGGAGGAAAACAGGAGGGAGGGCTTCCTTCACCTGCCTCTCTTGAACAAGAAGGATGAACAGGTTAAACGATGCCCGTCCTCCCGTGCCCAGGTGCCAATGGCCGTATTTGATGCAGAACGGTAGAACGCAGCATTTCCTCACCATCTCCCCCCACGACATTCCATCCACCTGTCTCCACCCCCTACCTGGGCCCTGGGGATCCACTCTCAACTTGGTGTTGATATTAAACTTCGTGGCCATTTTTCATGCTCCTCGACAGATCCGGGTGTGGTTTGCTTCAATCACTGTTTTCCCCCAAACACATTGGGTAACACTGACACCACAGGTGTGGCCTGAGTGGCCTGTGGTTCTCCACCTCCTGCCTCCTGGGGAACAACTGTCCCAGCTGAAGAGCCACACTGGTGGTGGAAGGGACCCAGGCCTGGGTGTCAGGAGGCCAGCAGGCAGCCCTGGCTCTGCTACCCCTGCTAGAGGACCCACCCCAGGCAAGCTGTCCGCGCTAGGTTTCAGTTTGCTCATCTGTGAAATGGGACCACAGGCCAAGACGATCTCCCTGATCCCACCTGAGCATCCTGGCCTGACACTACGTGCAGCACTCGGTGCATTTGATTAACTTGGGGAGCATTTTCTATCAGAATCAGACATTTTCTGTTTGTTTTTAGCCTAGTCAAGGAATTTTTAGTGAAGTTGGTGGAAAATAGCTTTATTGACTTCTAAATGGTGATGGGGAAAAATAACCTTTTCCTAGTTTTTAAAAGCCTAGCAGCCCTGTCTGCGGAGCGTGAGTTCGGCATCCCCTTGTGCCTGAGCACTGGCCTGTTCTGGGCTATGAAGCAAGGAGGCTGCCACCTGCTCCTAAGTCCCTTCATCCCAGAAGCACGGACTCAGTCACTCGGGCTTCAGCAGCCTCTCGCCCCCTGGGAAGCAGAAAGAAAAGTGCTTGTGTTTGGAGGCACATGGTGGAGAAGACTTGCCAAGACTTGAAAAGGGCTTGTCTCAGAGGCAGGGGCGGGCCTGAGCGGGCCCTGCGCTCCTTGTCTGGACCCCTGTCACTTAGCACCAAGATGAAAGTCACATCATGGAAGTACTCTGGCTAGAACGAGAGCGTGGGGGTGGAAGACCTTCCGGATCGTTACCTGCCAATACCAGGAGGTGTTTACCTGGAAAATGATGAATCTGCATTGCTATCTTCATAAAGTATAAAATGCTTCCTTCTTGCACGTCCATTCAGGTATTATATTTTCAATGTGCAGGAGCATGCAGTTAGCCTTTTGCTCTTCATAGGAGTCAGTGGACCCGGAAGCATTAAATAGAATTCAGTAGACGTGCATTAATATCGTGCTGGCAGAAAAAGAGAAAGCAGGGCACCCGGCACCGTGGCCTCGAGGACGCAGTAGTGGCCCTTGTGGGTCTTAAAGTGCCCAGTGAAGACGGCTTCCCTGGCCCGAGGCTTTGGGCTCTCTAAGCTATTCAGTTAAACTTGATGTCAAGCACCTTTGATCAGAAGATGTGAACACACGGCCAACTTGGCCTTCTCCCGCGGCCACCGCCAGCCTCCTGTCACGACCGTTGCCAAGTGTCACCCTAGCGGACTGAGCCGTTAATCATGGCACATGAAACTCCAGGTAATGAAGTATAATTTTGACCCATTCATGGGAACTTCCTTGGAAAGTACATCATGAAACTGGGTATTAGGCGGAATTATCGGTGAAAGGCGACTGCGTGTGAATACAGCCTTTCTCTGACGTTTGATTCGCCTCCAGGGGCTGAGAGTGCGGAGTTTCTGTGAGTCTGGGCTCCTGTGGCCCGGAACGAGGGAGCCAGCCCCGCGCCCCGACCTAGGGTGGCTCTCGGTTACATTGGGGTTCTGGGGCCCTCAGGAAAGGGGAGCAGTTGGGCTCCAGAGGTGGCAGGAGCCAGAAGCTTGAGGGCCTGAGAGCTGGAGGAACCAAGGACAGAGGGACAGAGCAGGGCCGGGTGTCAGAAGGGGAAGCCAACCATCCACAGTTGACTAGGTAAGCATGGTGGCCGGGCAATGAGAGGCCCTGTGGTCCCTCCCTCCCTCCAGGCTGTCTCGGGCTACAGTGGTCTGGGGCTCAGGGCAGGGCCAGCAGAGAACAAGGCTAGCCTGAGGGTACAGGACATGGGACCGGAGGTGTCCCAAGGGTAGTGCCCAGTGGCAGAGCTAGAAGATGGGCCAACAGAAAAGGTCAGCAGGGGAAGTCTCTGGGCTTAGTAGAAAAGGCCAGGACTTGACTGAAGTGATAACAGGAGGGGAGCCTAGGGGGAGGGCTTTGGAACACACGCTGGGGCCCTGGGGAGGCCTCCACACCAGCGTGCACGCTGCCTGGTTTCACGGTTTGCGCTCTGTGGAATTTCTCTGTTTGTAGTCATGTTCTGCCTGTGGCCAGAGTCCATTGGACCAGGGTGGACCCGGGCAGCGCCAGCTGGATCCTCTTCCTTTCAAATTTGTCCCGAGGTGTAGGGCCCAGGTGCGTGCCTTTAGGCAGCTGGTGGTGCCAGGACTCTGCTGGGCCACCTGGGGCCTGCGGAGGCTGCAACACAGAGAAAGGGTGATGGAGACCTGGAGCGAGGGGAGCAGGTGCTGGGGGCTCTCTGTCCCCCCTCCCCTGCTATGAGAAATGGGCAGTGGTCCCCAGGCTTCCTTCTCAGAGCACAGAGTGATGTTGGGACTGTGAAAACTGATAAACGCAGGTGTGCCGCTCTTGAGAGCCCTCACTTCATAGGATGCTCTCTGGCCCAGTTTCCTTGAAATAATACATGCAAAGTACTTGGCATCCCATAGACACCCGTTAAATACTTGTCCAGAAAAAAAATTAAAGAGAGATCAAAAACCATGCAGCTGAGGTTTAGATGCAGAACACAAGGAAACTAGACATGATTTCTCCCAGAGCTCTGGGCTAGCAAGAATCAATGTCCATCATTTAACACTAAAACAATGTCTTGATGTATTAATAAAAGCAAAAAATGGTCCTCACCATCCGTTTAGAGGATTGCCTCATTTGCTCAATGAAAGAAACATGTTCTTGTCATTAATTCTACTGGGAATGTGTTGTCAAGGCCCGTTTTAAGTGACTAACATCATGGACAGTATCTTCAAAGTGGCATCCCAAAGACTTCCAACATGGTCACATGTCCACTTATAGCAAATCTCAGTAAAAGGTTAAGCTCCATGGGGAGTTCTTCTTAGAAGGATGTAAGTACAAATTAAAAGATAACCTTAAGAAATAGTCTTTGTAGAGCATAGGTTCTGCCATTTCCCACTGGGCTCCAGCAGGAGGCTCATGGCTCAGGCTGGAGTTTTCCCCTAAAGACAGATTTTTCTTCGGGGGCAATGCCAAGTCCCCTCTCATGAATAGTCTGCTGCTCATTCTGCCCAAATGAGGGGTTCTCTTTGCTCAGCCCAAGCAAGGTTTGGCTGTCCCAGCTCATCTGTGGTGGCCTGGAAATGGGCATGTTCGTTGGGCTGGTTAATTGCGAGTCCAGGGAACAGAACACAGTTGGCAAGTCACAGTGACCTGCGGCCCAGCGATTCTTCCCACCGAGAGGCAGGCTGCTTGGTGCTTGGTCCTCAGACTAAGTAGGCATCTCCTCCCTGCGATTGTCAATGGTTATTACCCCAACGAACTATAATACCAGTGTGGTAGGGGGCGTCATTCCTGGGAGTTCTGATTCATGGGACTGAGGAGGAGACCCAGTATTAGGAAATGTGCTGCCAAGGTTGAGAGCCGTGCAAAAATGATCAAGTCATAACCACCTCCTCCATTTGCCTGTGAGGTTGAGTCCTTAACACAGAAATGCAAGCATGGTGGTGGAGAAGGCACTTCGTAAAGTTAGAATCAAGATTTCTCTTTTCCTGCCAGGAAAGGGAATAACTGTGTTGATGGTCACATGCCATTTTCTTCTTTAGAAGGAAAAGGAATTATAGTTACTACATCAATCTATTCATCCATTTACCCACCCACCCATTCACTCATTTATGCACCCATCCATCCATCCATCCGTCCACCCACCCATCTATCCATTCATCTATATATTCATCCATCCGTCTATTTATGCATTCATTCATTCATTCATCATTTATCCATCCATCCACTCACCCATCAATGCATCCATCCATGCATTTCACCCACATTTACTGTCCACCCAAAGTTGTGCTGGGGACAGAAGAATACGACTGGACAGCACCTGGGTCAGGGGTCTAGGTGGCCTGTGTTTCTTCTGGTTCAGTATCTCCTAGCCAGATATCTTTAGGCAAGTCCTTTAACAAGGCTGGAGCATAGGCTCTATGATAAAAGAGAGCATTGGACTAAAATTTTTAAAGATCTATATTTCTAGTGGTCTGTTGATTTATAAGGCATGGACTCTGCCATCAAAAAGCTTGCAATGTGGTTTCAGGTACAAAACACATAAAGACATAAAAAATAGGAACCTAAGGATCACGGGCATCTCACTGTAGACAGGGATTTAGGGCAGAGTTCTTGCTGCAGTGCTCATTGCTTTCCTAGAAGTTCTGGGGGTCCCTTCATGCAGATCTTGCAGAACCAGCACAGAAGAATGTATAGTTCGAGTTGTTTTTGCAGGGGAGGTTATAAACTTGCGCTATTAACAAAAAACTATCCAAAACCTGGAAATAAGGCTGTGAGGAAGACTGCATGTGCTTCCAATGTCACCAGAAAGCATCGTTTCATAGGCCCACCCAAGGATTATGTACACTTCTAGAAGGGAAGGACCAGGGCTCGACTATGTCATTCGGTATTAAGTGAGGGCGCAGATTCTGAGAAGTTCCATGTTCCATGGTAGGTGTTCGTCCAGTAGAGCTGCAAATAATTCCTGTCCAGTGAAAGGAGGCAACCACTGATGTATGGCCCTGTAGGACATTAACCAGATTTGTCTTGAATGTTGGAAATCTACCCCAATGGACTCTATAAATCTCAGCACTCCAAATGCCCTGAGCACGGGCCTCACAGACTTCTTGGCTCCCTCTTCATTGATGAGCTGAATAAAATCTCGGATGCATGTTTTATTCTCTTTTGCTTAAGAGCCATGTTTTGATTTTTTAAAAAAGATTTTTATTCATTATTTTTAGAGAGGGGATGGGAGGGAGGAAGACAGGGAGAGAGACATCAATGTATGGTTGGCTTTCACCTGCCTCCAGCTGGGGACTTGGCTGGAGACCTGGTTATGTGCTCTGGCTGGGAATTGAACCAGCGACCTTTGGGTTCACAGGCCAGTGCCCAATCCACTGAGCCCCACCAGCCAGGGTGAGGGCCATGTTTTAAACTTCTTGCATAATTTCTCTTGGATAGCACTGATCCACCCTTTCTTCCCCACACCTGTCCCCTCCTGGGGTGATGTGGCATAGAAGGGCCCAGCAGAGGGGACGGGAGGGGTCCTGCAAGGTGCTCTGGCCTGCCTGGGCTGAGGGCACAGCAGACTCAGCAGCCCGTGAGCTCATAGCTGCACCAGCTGTACCCTCCCAGACCCCAGCCTCGGTGCTCCAAATGGCCCCATTCATGCGTGAAACCCGGGGGGAAGGTGGCTCACGTTCCACACACCTGGCCCTCTTTTCCCTTCCAGGTGGTTGAAAGGTACAAATGTAAAGGCACCAGGGTGGGCATCTTTTCCATTTAGCTCAGTTCTTAATGGTCTCACCCAGGAAGCCCGAAGCCCAGAACAAGGCAATAAAAGCACCGTGACCCTCACCAGATGACATATATACATTGACTTTTTTGTTGTTGTCACCAGGTAACAAAAGCGGTAGCGGAGATGATAGGAGTAAAACTCTATGAAGCCATTTAGGATCACAGGCTCCTAAATGTGTTCAGGTCACTTGTCCTAGTCATTCTATACCTAAGAGGCTGTGCTAAGAAAAGTACCAGGGATGGAAGCAAAGAATTCTGTGGTAAGATAGCCACTGAGGTGTTATCACAAAACTTGGGACAGGCCTAAATGGTCAGCAATAGAGAACTAGTCAAATAAAGGATACAGAGCCATAAAGTGGACTGACATATAGACATTAACATTTAAAAATAATATTAATAAAAAAAATTCTCATCAAAAGCCCATCAGAAAAAATCTGTAAGATGATTCCAGTCTCCTAAAAAGAGTTTAAATGTGCAGGAAAAAGTGAACGGAAAAGAACAGAAAGAAAGAGGCTGTATCTGGCTAGCAAGAATGCAGGTGATCTTTGCTGGCTCATCTACATTTTTATGTCTCTAACACGGGCACATAGTCCATTTATAACAAAATAAACCATTCAGATGAAAGGCCTTTGTTTTAAAGTCTTGCATATTGTAAGGTAGTTGGTTCCGAAATGTTGCCTGCAGCAGGCTGTTTCTACGTGTCTGGTGACAGTTTCATCTGTGGGCATGGGCCAGAAGCAGGACTGGTTTGTGGAGTTCTTACAAAGTGACCCCAGCCCTTTGCCTTCTGGCTGCACTGACCACAGACAGTGAATTAAATCCACGGACTCTGTAGCCATTTCCAGTGGCCAGCAGTGATGTCTGACAAGTATATGGAGCCAATTTGCAGATGGACAGTAGGCCCCAAGTGTCCTCCTGTAAGCTCCTTCTGTCCTTAGTAGAATTTCCCCAGAGCCCCTCATCATTTTCTACTGCCATCTCTGTCCCCCTAAGGCATGACCGTGCTTCCAGATATTTCCATCAGCACCTTCTGCTCCGTTGATCTCCCCTGAGCAGCTTCCCCTCACTACTCAGGCCAAGGCAGAAACTTGCAGAGATAGTGCTCTGACCACCCTGCCAACCAGTTTGTGACTGAAACAGCTCACTTGCTTTCTGGATGGGTAGTATCTATGTTTGTGTCGATGGCTCCTTTCTGGCTTTTCCCAAGAACAATGGTTGGCGCCTCTTTCAGCCAGCTGGTTTTCTAGAACAAGGGAACAGTGGCATCTAAAACTCATTCAAATCCTTGTAAGAGAGGAGCCAAAGTCAAGAGAAGATTGCAGTAATATGCACTAGTTAAGCATTATTGGGTACATGCTTCATAAAATGGCTTTGTAGTATTAGGTAACATGGAAATGGTGTCTCCTTATTCAAGATGAACTGAGGTTCAATGACTTGCTCAAGGTCCTGAGCCAGCTGGAGGCTGAGCAGGATTGTACCCCTGGCTGCCCGCTCTTTCCTTGCCTTCAAGGGGATACCACCTTGTGACATGAACCAGCAAACTGGGGGTGATTGATGCCCCCAAGTGCCACTGGGTAGGACCATTTCCAGAGACTTTTCCAGGCTCCCCTGCCAAGTTCTGGGGCTCCCTTCAACGTGGGGACAGCTTTCCTTCACTGGGTGTGTGGGAGCCCTTCTGAGTCTATAACCACAAGCTTCAACAGGAAAGGCGCATTCCCCCTCTCCCCACTCTTTCCTGTGTCTCTGCCAGGGGTCTTGGAAAGCAGACCAGATCTTTCCTGATGCCTGAGAGGCAGGAGGAAGGGGCATGAATGGGAAGCCGGGAGAGCCACCCAGGGATAACTGTCCTAGGTCCTGATTTATGTGAGCAGCTTCTCTTAAAAAGAGTCTTTAATAGTCATCTCCACCCAATACACGGTTTATTTTTATTTTTATTTACCCCTTTATTTTATTTTATGTTTTTCAATTACAGCATAACATTCAATATCATTTGGTATTAGTTTCAGGTGTAGAGTATATAATGTTCCATTTGATATTACTAGTACCTACTGGTATCATACATAGTTATTACAATATTATTGACTCTATTTCCTATGCTGTGCTCTATATCTCCCAAACAATGACGTATCAACTCACACCTGTCAGAATGACTATCATCAATAAATCAGCAAACAACAAGTGTTGCCAAGGATGTGGAGTGAAGGGAACCCTCGTGCACTGTTGGTGGGAATACAGATTGGTGCAGCCGCTGTAGAAAACAATGTGGAGTTTCCTAAAAAAAAAGAACCATCTTATGACCCAGTGATTCCATTTCTTAGTATTTATCCAAAGAAACAAGAAACCCCAAACAGTAATTTGAACCTTACGTTCATTGCAGTGTTATTTACAATAGCCAAGATATGGAAGCAACCCAAGTGCTCATCAACAGAACAGTGGATGAAAACGTAGCAGTACGTAAACGTATACGAGTATAATGGAATATTACTCAGTCGTTAAAAAGAACGAAATCCTATCATTTGTGACAGCATGATGGACCTAGAGGGCATTATGCTAAGTGAAGTAAGTCAGAGGAAGACAAATACCATACAATATCACTTACATGCGGAGGCTGAAGAACAGTATTAGTGAACAGAACATAAGCAGACTCACAGAGAACAGACTGATGGTTACTAGAGGGGTGGGAGTGAAAAAGGTGAAGGGACCACCCAAGCACCCGTTGAACGAACTCCTTTCCACCAAGAGCAGCCCCGCTGCGGAGAGACACCCTCCCCGCCCTCCCCTTCACAGCTGCTTCGCCAGACCCAGTTCTCAGCTTCCATCCCTGCCACGTCTGCTTCCGGTTAACAGCCACTGCTCACTCAGGTGGCCCTTCCAGAACGAAGGCAGCAGCAGCCCCTCAGCAGTGCTCTTCCTCTCCAAGGCTGGCTGCTTTCAGGAGCTTCGAGTTAGCCCAAACTTCCCCCTCTGTTAGGGTGTAGAATTCGTTGTGTTGGGTTTAGGGATGAAACAGAGCTATGAGGTGACGCTTTGTCACAATCTCATTTTTAAAAAGCATGTATGTGATTAGATGGGAAGCTCTCGTTATGCCATTCATGGGCCCCGGTAATACCTGACGCTTTGTGCTATGGTCATTTCTGGGTTTAATAGCTCTTCCTCCATGGTGGGCAGTGGGAGAGGAGGGGTGGGTGGGGGAGGGAAGCAGATTGTCACAAATGGGCTGCAGATGGATGAGATAGGGAGAGGGTTCTCTTCTGCCTTCCCCTCCCAGGTGGTGCGGCCTGGAAATCCCCGAACCGTGGGGGAGGGCCATGGGGGGAAGGGGGTTGACCCTCCGCAGCTAATGATCCTGCCACTCACACAGCGGATGCACAAGCAGGTGCACAGCACTGACCTGGACAAGGTGAACAAAACCTTTTCCCCCCTGGCTGGTGGCACAGTGGATAAGGCACCAGCCTGTGAACCCAAAGGTTGCTGGTTTGATTCCCAGCCAGGGCATATAACCAGGTTGCAAGCCAGGTCTCTGGCCAGGTCCCCAGCTGGAGGCAGGTGAAAGGCAACCATACATGGATGTTTCTCTCCCTCTCTTTCCCCCTCCCTTCTCCTCTCTCTAACAATGAAGAAATAAAACCTTTAAAACAAACAAAAAACCCAACCTTTTCAGCAGCTACATTATGCTCCTCCAAGAACCTACCTGACTCCCCGTGGAAGCTGGAATACAACTGGGGTTCCTTTTCTTTATTTGCAGACGTAAGATAGGCATCGCTAACAGAGCTTGAGAGCCTAAGGGTCCTGGCTCTGTTCTGAGACTTCGGGGGGATGGACTCATGGTCACCTCACCACCTGGAGGAGGGTGCCATTTCACCTCCCGCGGAGGGGTGGGAGCCGGAGCTGTAAGAGCCCGGGGGTTGGCTGTGGCTGCGCGGACCAGCCGAGGAGGGTCAGAGCCTGGATGGGAACCCGCCCAGCCTGAGCAGCTGCTGGAAAGCTCTCTTATTGTCTCTACTGTTTCAGACCAAACGTACTGGGGTCACGGATCCACTCGGCTCACTGCGAGGTGGGTTAGGATGGAGCCAGCACTTCCTCGCCTCACCAGGAGGGCTGGGATGGCGATTTGGGTCCTGTGGTCTCGGGGTGACGTTAATTAATAACATTACACAATTTCCAGGTGTACAAGGTCCTCATTTGACAGCTGTGTGCTCCGTTGTGCGCTCACCTCTGGAAGCTGGCTTCCTGCCTAGATCTTTTTGTCTACAACAGGACAAGGGAGGGAAGGCACAGGTGGCGCTGGAGGGGACCCAAGAGGTGACCCTGAGAGGGAGGCAGAGGCAGACACAGCACCTTGAGGCTAGGGACTGTGCCTCATCATTTTGTTTGTCACTGTTATTTTAACTTGTGGACTCACACGGCTGTGTAATTATTACAACCGCTTTGAGAGCTGTTTTAGCTTTCCACACTGACACCCTGTCCCCATTAGATAACAATATTCCCCAACCACCCCTGGCAACCACCGTTCTGTTTTCCGTTCCTACCAATCTCACTCCCCTAGTCACCTTATTTAATCAGAGTCATGCAGAGCAAGTCTGGCGGTGACTGGCTGGTTTCACAGAACGTCCAGTCCTGGTTTATCTGTGGGGTAGCTTGTGTCCGTTTGCTTCCTTTTTAAAGGCTGAGCACGCTTCTGTTTATGGATAGGCCACCTCTTGTTTATTCATTCCAACGAGGCACACGGGTGGGCAGCTTCCACCCTTTGACCGTTGTGAGCTACGCTGCTGTGAGAATGGGTGTACAAATACCTGTTCGGCTCCTTGCTCTCAGTTCTTTTGGGTGCGTTCCCAGAAGTGGAATTGCCGGATTACCTGGTCACTCTATGTTTGATTTTGTGAGGACCCACCATGCTGTTTTCCACAGGAGCCACACCATTTTACACGCCCATCAACCACACACGAAGTTGCAGCCTAGCTACGTTTTGGTTAGAGAACCTCTGTTCTCTAACGTAATTCATTTCAGAAAACTGCTCGAGTGATTGATCACACGGGTATCATCCTGAAAGGGCTGTGGGGTAGAGGATCAAGATTTGAAGTTTCGTGTGACAACCGAGTCATTTTTCCTGTGGGCAACTTGGTTGAAAGCCAGGTGGATCGAGAACCGAGGTTTGACTGTGCTTATTATTGATTGTGTTATCTTAAATAATAGCCATCCTATTGGGTGTCCGCTTGTGTCTCATAATTTTTGAGTCCCTCGTGGTCCTCTAGCATAGCACATGGCTTACGTCTTTACGGCCCTTTGTGTTTTTCAGATTACACATGGATTGCCTGCAGGTTCATCACTTCCCACGGAGAAGTTGGGTTTCCCACCTCACTGATGAGAAACCAAGACTCGCAGAAATGAAACGATTTCTCCAAGATGACAGGATGTGTAAGTGGCGGGACCAGGGACCAACACCCAGTACTTGGGCCCCCTGGGCAGGCCCAGTGAGGAGGACACTTCCCAGGTGCCAGGCAGGGTTGAGCCCTGAGCACTGGGGAGTAGAGGGTTGGCTGTGTCCCCTTTCTGGGAGGAGGGGACTCACCCACTGGGCCCCGCAGCCTGGGAGGACAGAGAAGTGTGACCCTCTCCAGGCCCCAGGAGCACATCCTGGTCCCTTACAGACCCAGATCAGTCACTGGTTGGCTGCTGACACTGAAGGGAAGGGTATCCGTCTCTCGACTGCAGTAAAAAGTTCAGGGAGGAAGCAGGGCTGTGAAGCAGGCATATCAGCTTCTTCTGCCGCGAGCCAGGGGTCTGTCTTGGAGAGAAGAAACATAACCTCTGAGTGTCATTGTCCTCGTGTTCAAGTAAGGGGTGGCAACCACTAACCTCATGGGTTGTTCTGAATTCCCTCTGTGGCTTCCAGCACAGGGCCAGCTGGTGGCCTTGGGCACCATGAACGGAACAAAAGCAGTCGTCCTGTTTTCTGTGGTCTGAGCCAGGAAGGCAGGAGGGGACCGCCACACGAGGACCTCAGAGAGGAGTGATTTAGGAGGCCAGCTGCAGTGTGCTCACAGTATCACCATGCCACCATTAGTCAGCTTCCACCAAGTGCCAGAGCTATAAATAGCCACAGGGGTGACTGCCGAGGGTTCTGCCTTGGAAGCCCTCTGCAAAGGACACCGGGTTGCCCAGGAAAGTTGATTTCCGTTCTAGGCAGGAGCAGAATTTATGTCACTGAAAATAAAGATTTTTATGTCTTTGTACGTATCTACCTGTGCATGGGCCAGTAAATAAAATTGATATCCCCCTCCTGGGGGTGCAACACCCCCCGCTCAGTCCCCATCCATTCTGCACGGCAGTTCCGAACAGTGGCCGGGAACCGACCGGGGGCCTTTCTGAAGTGTAAGTCTTGTCAGCGCCAGGCAGCCAGAGCAGGACCGCAGCTGCGCAGCGTGGGGTTACGGCGTTCCCGTTAGCCGCCCTGCTAAGAAATTCTTCCACCCGCCACGGTGGCGCGGCTCTCAAGCGCTTGCTTCGTGGAAATTAGATTTCGGGAGAACAAAATAGAGGGCTCAGGCTGCAGGAGGCGGGGACCCCTCTTTGTTACTCATTCGCCCAGTAATTAATTTCTTGCCCAGCGCAATTTGAAGGAATAGCTGCTGTTCATTCATTTCTTATCAGCCTGTTTGGAGGATTATTGGAGTCGCCTTATTTATTTATTTATTTATTATTTTTAGAGAGAAGGGTGGGGAAGGAGGAAGAAAGGGAGAGAAGCATCAACGTATGGTTGCCTTTCACCTGCCTCCAGCTACAGACCTGGCTGGAGACCTGGCTGGCAACTTGGTTATGTGCCCTGGCTGGGAATCGAACCAGTGACCTTTGGGTTTGCAGGCTGGCATCTATCCACTGAGCCACCAGTCAGGGCTTCGGGTCACTTTTGAAAGGGAGATTCTGTGTCCAGCAGGGAGATTTAACAGCATCTCAGGAGCAGGCATCTATGTGCAACGGACCATGCTATCCTGAGTGATTTCCACCAAACAGAAGCCAGTGGTCTGAAGTGACTGTCACTGCAGGTTCTGGGTGGTGACAGTCTTTCAGTCTCCCTGCCCTGCCTCGCCCCCTACCATGGACTTCGAGAAGGTATTTGGGCCTCCAGCTAACACCAGGTGCCCCATACCTCCTTGTCCCCTTTTCCACCCAAGGCACATGTGTCCTGTATATCTAGAATGTCTCAGTGGAAAAACCAAGTCAAAATTAAGCACAAGTAAGGGGAGCACAAGATACCTTCTGTGGCAAATCCGATTATCTGTAACAGATGTGAGGGGTTGAAAATACCAAGTGATAGCTTAGCCATCGCCTTGTATTCAACTGCTTGTTATTTTTTATGTAGACACAGAAATTATGGCTTGATGGCATTCAGAAAATTATATTTAACCCTCATTTAGATTCAATCTGAACCCGTTGAATGAAATGTGAATACTTTTCTAGATTTACAGGAGGGAATAAAACAAAATTTAAAGCAGAAGGAAAGGCATTAGATATTTTTCTATACCCAGTAGATATAATATCAGCCTCTTTTGTGATTACCAGAACTGTTTTCCTCAGCAATAATGGAGGGAAAAAGCACAGAATCCCAGTAAAGCCTAGTTTGGGATTCAGAAGCTGTCCTTACTACCAGTCAGTTATTTATTTGACAGATATCTGTGAATCCAGGCACTGTGCCAGCCCCTGGAGACTCAGCAGCAAATGGACCATATACTCTCTCTGCAGCTTAGAGTCTAGTGAGAGAAGCTGACATGAACTGGGTTACCACAACGGATGAGAAAGTGAAATTCTGCTATGGTCTGTGCAGGGAGGTTTCCCCTAGCCTGGGAGGGGGCAAGGAAGGTTTCCATGAGAACAGATATTCAGCAGAGACCAGAAGAATGGAGGATGTTATTGGAGGCAAGAGGGTGGGGAAGAGCATTCCCAGCCGAGAATAGCATGTGCAAAAAGGCCCTGTGGTCGAGGCAAGGAGAAATGATGAATTCAGCTTATCAAAAGCTTGGAAAGGTGGGTGGAGTTAAAGAGGTAGATGGGACTAGACAGCAGGGCCCAGAAAGGCTGGGTCAAAAGTTTTGATTAGTTATAGTGATTAATTAGATTTTGGAGTGGTTAATTTAACCTCTTGAAATCTAAAACAAGGCTTCCTGGGTCTGAACCCCAGCTTAGCCATGCAGCATTAGAGTGAAACTCAGCATGTCCTTTTGACCCCTCTGGGCCTCAGTATCCTCATCTGTAAAACGGGATAACAGTTCTCCTTCTAAAGAGGGTTGGCGTGAGGATTTAATGAGTTTATGTCTCTAAGGGATGCAGGACATTGGTGGAATGTATCACATGCTAATAGTATTCTTGTTTTCTTTTGTTATTATCTTTCTAACTAGAAAGAGTTGTTTCAGGAGGGGCATTTTTGATGACATTCTTACAGTGGGATCCCCCCTTCTGGTGGGGGCTGCAACAGTGAGCTACTATGGAAAAGAGTGGGGAGATTGGGTACGCGGGTGAAAGTGTGGAGCTGGGGAAAGAAAGTCAGGCTGACTTGCCTCTGCCTCATTCTTTCTCATCAGTCATGTCCAGTTTAATTATTGTTTCGGGCATTTAGGAAAACGGAAAATGGGCTTAGAGTTGACTGATGCCAAAGTCGAGGCTGACAGGGGTCTGTTTCAAGGAGGAAGAGAAGTAACCGGGGTGAATCTGGAACATGTGACGTTCTGGGGAATGATAACATCTGTCCCCCTTTCCTTTCCGTGCACAGGGTAAGAATGCAGCCCCAGGCGTGAATTTCCGTGAGAAGGGCATATGAAGGCACAGTCACTCCTCTAATCTTCAAGTGTCCCTTGTCACTTGGCTTTACGTGGTCCCAGACTAAGAGCCGATGTAGAAACGGAACAGGGGACAGGGAGACTGTGGTGCGTCAATGTGTTCTTTGACTGCCTGCTAAAACCGCCTGACTTACACACCACACTCATCATCCAGACTTTTTGTTTCTCCGAGAAAAGGCCTTGGCTTGGGACCTACACTCAGGATGGGGGCGGATGGTTATGAGCAGGTGTACCAGGAAGCCTGCAGGCTTTGTGTCCTTTCTAGTCAAAATCACATGCATTATCAATCTTGCTTTCTACTTCTTTCTCTTTCATTATATTTCCTCTTAATTAATAAATGATGCGTTGTTTGCCTGGAAAGCAATTCCGCATGGTTTTATTAGTCAAAAGCATTCGAAGGTCAGGACAACGTAAACCATGATAAACTCCTCTGTAAAAGGGGTGTACTTACCCAACAACTGGCAAGTCTGAGCACCATGCCAGGTGACATGCTCTTGTTGAGTGATGTTGGGTGATGCACCCCAATTTAAACAAATTAGACATGGGATGGAGAATTGAGGGGACA
Organism: Noctilio leporinus; assembly: GCA_004026585.1. Classification (NCBI taxonomy): domain Eukaryota; kingdom Metazoa; phylum Chordata; class Mammalia; order Chiroptera; family Noctilionidae; genus Noctilio; species Noctilio leporinus. The sequence goes on from PVIW01000787.1 coordinate 361,073, forward strand.
GAAGAATCTCCCACTTCAGGTGGATCCATGCAAAGCTTTTAAGTGAAAGGAAAGTAGAGATCTGCAGAGATCAGATTGATTTATACCCTTCCGCTCAGCTCTCTTCTTCCCTGGAATTCCTATTTTTCTCTTGTAATTTTTCCTATATGCCTGTCCTTAACCTTCTACTTAATATTTCACCAGAAATGACTGGAAACGTAGGTTGGCTCCAATTTTAACATGTGACATGTAGATACGCTTTTCTCTAGAAAGTACTTGTAATGAGAAACTAAAGACGAAGACTCCAGAGTTAAGCTGATGGTTAAAGAAATAAGCTGTGAAAAGCTGTCTTCCACGTCTCACTCATTTAAAACACATTCTAATGAAGTCTGCCAGGAAAATAATTGGCTTAGATCAGGTCAATCTGATTGAGGATCTAAATAACCTTGCTGGAGTGGTATTTGCATTTCAGCTTCTAATCTTGGGTGAAACTAATGTGTGGCTTGAATCCTAACCATACTCGCGCTTGGGGACCAAAATAACACCAAGACCCATCAAATGCTACCTATCTACTTCTAATCTCCTTGTACATAGGGATATAGAGAGTTTTTCAAAAGTTTTCTTTCAGTTGGTTGTTTGGGACCTGCATTATTTCCCTAAAGAAATAATACTAGGCTTAGTGATTGACCTCGCTGGTCACAGTAATCACAATAGCATGTAGCTAAAATAAGGTGTTTCTAGAACCAGCCAGCGTTCTGAGGTGGGCAGGTGGCCCCTTTCTTCCTCTCCAGTTCCTCAGGACACCCCATGGAGATGTGAAATCACCTGTCTTAAACTCTTGCTCCTTTTCCAGGCAGCGGCCAGGTGGTCCCAGAAGTCACATGGCCTTGACCTGGGGTGGCTCACTGCTAACATAATACAGGGTCCCATGAGATTTACCAATTTGCCCAAGGTCATGCAGCCAGGAAGGGGTGGAGCTGGACTTTGAGCCTAGCGGCCCATCTCTGACATTCATACTTCGAATCACCTTATTAAAAGCTATGGATGCAGGTTCATGTTCTTCAGCCAGCTCTGCGGCTATGAGCAAATGATGTCTTCTTAGCTTTCACATTGCAGGCATAAGGTGAGGCTATTAACGGTCCTGTTAGTTCTAACATGCTGTAGTTTCCAAACTGCACCGAAGGGAGGCCTTGCTCAGACCTGTGCTGTCCAGGTCTTACCCTGCATCTGCTGTCACTGTGAAAACTGGCCTTTAATTCCCCGAAAGCTACGGAGAACACAATTTGGAAGGCAGCGTTGAAATCAGTCAAGCTGTCCTCTGCAGGGAAAGGTGCTTCTGCCCCAGAAAAACACTCCTTTCTCTTCCTACTTCGAATGTGGGTCCCAGTGTGCTTGTCTTGTTTATTCCTCTTCCCTCGGAAGTCCCTTTAATTAAATAACAAAATAAAACAAGAAGCTTTATTCATTGTCAATAGCTTCTGTCTTCATTCAGAAAAATGCTGAGCATACCAGAAGCCAACCAAGTGCTTCGTTTTGCAATTCAGTGAAGCTAGATGCCTTCTCCATGAACGTCAATGGACTGAATGACAACCCCACAAATTTAAGGCTTTGGGTTTTTAAAAAGATTTTATATATTTCCATTTTTAGAGAGAGGAGAGGGAGGGAGAGAAACATGGATGTGCAAGGGATACATTGATTGGTTGCCTCCCACATGCCCCTGGGGACCGGGCCCACAAGCCAGGCCTGTGTCCTGACTGGGAATCAAACCAGCGACTTTCCAGTTCGCAGGCCGGTGTTCAACCACTGAGCCACACCAGCCGGGGCAGGATTTGATTTTGATGGGAAAAAAACACAGTTTTAGCTGTTTCTTTTCTTTTTAAAGATTTCATTTCTTGTTAGAGAGAGGGGAAGGGAGGGAGTAAGAGACAGGTAAGAAACATCACTCCAAGAGAGAAACATCGATCAGCTGCCCCTTGAACATGCTGGACCAGGCACTGGGCCCTGAACCCACTACGCAGACATGTGCCCTATGAGTGACCTTTTGCTTCCTAGGCTGATGCCCAACCAACTGAGCCACACCGGTCAGGGCTGCCTGTTTCTTTTCACTGATGCATTCCAGGAGCCTGGAAGGCTGCCTGGCACATGTCAAATATTTGGTAAATATTTGTAGGCACAGGAATAACTCTGCGGGAGGTCGAGAAGGAGACTGTCTTGAGAAAGAAAGAATCCAACAGAGTCAACACTTCCAAATGCTTCAGAAAGGTCAAGGTGAGAACAGGGGTTAGGGGGCAGGTACATAGTTGGAAGAAAAACATTTGGAGTCTGTTTGGGCTGGAAACAGATTATGAAGTGATTGGATAGTACTTAACTGCAGGAAAAAGCAGCATCACCCTCTCATTCAAAAACTGCAGGGGTGAAGGACTGTAAATCATTTGGATGTTAACTGGGAGGAGGGACCCGATCGAGAAAAGAAATGTTTTTGTTGTTTTAATGAACACAACATGTTCTGTTTTCAAAATTAATTTGTGCCCATTTTCGGAGATTTGGAAATTATAGAAAAGCCAAAAACAGAAATAAGAGTCCCGACTCATCTCACCACCCAGATTTATAGCTGTTCTGTCTCTTGTGAGATTATTCTTATGAAAATGATATAGCTATGCCTGATATGGTTCCTTTTATTTATGTATATCTGCTTTATAGCTTTATTTTTATGTAAAATTTTATGAGAACTTTTTTTATGTTTTCATGTTTTTGCATGATGTCATTTTTAGTGGCTGCAAGTAATTTTACTCATTCAAGTGTATAACCAGTTCTCTAGACATTTATGTTTTATCTATTTCTTTGTTGGTATAAGCCGCACCATAATAAGCATGATTTTTGTTCTTTTCTTTTTTTAAGGAGAAAATGGATAGAGGAGAAGTTGAAGGAATGAGAGAAATTGAGAAGAACTAGCCAGAGAAGTTTCTCAAGAACTTGGAACAAGATGGGCTGAAAGGCGAGGGTGCACATAAGACTTGACACTGGTGAGTTCAGCCTGTCATCACCTGGACCCATGGTCAGTGTGAGTGTCACTAATGCGGGACCTTGTGCCATGCGGGCCGTGCTGTGGGTCCAGGCTTGGAGCAGGTGGAGAAACTAGGCGAGAAGGTGTCAAATCGAGGTGGTCAAGGAACAAAGGTGCCAGGGAGGGACCGTACGGTTCTGTAGCTTTTTCTGTGAGCGGTGACCGAGTCACATCCCAGAACTCACTGCGCAACTAAGCGCCCTGATCTGCAGGGGGGCTGGGGTAGGGGCTCTGAGGTGGCCATGGTGAAGTGGCAGGCTTGTGTTCCTTTCCGCATTTGTGCGTGTGAGGGGGTGTCGATGGGTGGCTTCAAGTACCCTTCCTCCTGTAAAAAGCTGAGTTTGGTGCCTTTCCAGACCTTCTGGCCCAGCCTTTCCGAAAGCGGGGAGATGTTATTCACCCAGCATTGACCTAACAAATATTTAGTGAGCGCTGCCTTCCTGTGGCCCCCGGGCAGCGGGACCTTTGAGGGTTTGCCTGGTTAGCAAGGACATGCTGCAAACTCTCCCTCCCAGCACATCCTGAACCAGGGTGAGTAGTGCTGTAGCAGTCATGTTTATATTTTCCTTAAATATAAGGAGAGGCATAGACCTCTCCCTGAACTCCGGTAAAAAGCTATTGATTTTGCTCTCCTCAGGAAAAATGCACAGATGCCTATAAACAAATCTGCATGAAATTGCAGAGAATTCACCAATTTCCCGAGGCCACCATGGTCAAGGTTTTCATGCAACTGTTTCCGGAAGAGACAAAGAGGCCATGAGTGTGTGCTGGGGAACAGAGGAAGCCTCAGGAGGGGGCTGCTGAGCCGGACCTTGGACGTTAATGAGGATTTACATTCCTGCTGAGCCTGCAGGACCTGGGAGGAAGGAGACCCAGGGGATGGGAGCCATTTAGCCCAACTGGCTGCCATCCCTGGGCCTGCCTTTCCCCTGTGGCTTTAGGCTGGGAGTCAGCAGGGCTCCCTGATGTCATACAGCTCAGTGATGATTGAGTGGTGGAGACCACCGGGGCCTCAGATGTCAGTACATGGCCTTTGCAACCTGCCCAGATCCCCCCTGGTGGGGAGAGGAGTGGCAGAGGTGAGCCATGTCCCCGTGGGAGGCATCTCTACTGTGTGAGCACGCTTGCTTTGATTTGGTTCTCAGGCTGTGGATTCCTTTAACAAAATGCAGCCTTTCAGTGGCTTCCTCTTTTTATTCCCCCATCAGGCACCAAAATTAAGGAGGCTCGGCTGACGGTCAGGTGGGTTTGGCTTTGAGGATTGGAAAATGAGGCTCTGGCCACGTTCCTCCCTTCAGCAGGTGGCTTGGGTGTGCAGGCAGGGATGGCTGCAGCCTCACGAGTAGCTGCTGGTCTTTTTCCGTCTCTGTTCCTCTTGCTCATCCCCCTACCGGCAGCCAGGCCCCTGGAGAGGAGGAAGATGTCAGGGACTGTGTTGTTGAGCTTCAGGCCCATCAGCGTGCTGTAAGCTGAGGACCGGAGCCAGGCAGATCTGGCTCTACTTCCCCCATCATTTCAGGATGAGCTGCTGGCGCCGGAGGGCCTGTGGGGAGTTGAAATCAGCCAGCAGGTATTTCCTTCTCCTTTCAGCAAAGCAACTTCCTCGTGTGTTTTCCCCTGCGTCCGAGCGTGCGCCCCAAGTACAACCACTCCTTCTGATTTGACTTCTGATCTTCCTGTTTTAAATAAGAAGCTTCAGGAATTTTCGCATGGTTGGCATTCATAAACGATTGCACATATTCCCATGGCAATGACGTAGAGTTGACAGTCTCTAAAGTACTTCCACAGCCCCCTGGGACTTTTCATCACAGCCCTGCCAGGCAGGTGGAGCCTGCATGGTAATAGCACTATTTTGTAGAGGGGCGAACCGAGAACCTGGCTATCATTTGTCATCATCATCCTACTAAAACACAGCCTATACTGTTCTGGAACTATCCTGCAGTCGACATCCTTCTTGAGGAAAGAGTTTCATCTTCTTGGCCGATCTGTGGTTTACATACTTCTTGGCTGAACTGTGGTTTACATACTTAATCTTCAAAATTGCAGTCTCTTACTATGCAAACAGCCATGGTTTTCACCTGGTCTGAGAAGAAAAGCAGCTTAGGTCCTCTGCCCCAATTAAGCAAGCAAAAACTATCACAAGCTATTTCTTGTTTTAGCTTTTACTACATGCCGGACCATTCTGTTCATAAACACATTCATTTAGTGCTCGTAGTGACCCCGTTACCTATGTTTTTACAAGCCATGAAGAAGCCAAGTAACTTGTCCAAAGACACACAGGCAATCTTAGGCAGTTTGAGTTCAGGGTCCAAGAGCCCAGTGTTTGGGCTCATGAGATAAACCAATAATGTACATTCTATGCGGGCCCTGGAGACGGTCAAAGTGTTCAGCCCATTTCTTTCTCTGGGAGTGGGTGGGGCTGGACTCTTACTGCCAATGGTGATGGGAAAATTTGCAAAAAACACTTTCTCCAAAGGCTGGAAAACTATGTATACATAATCTGAGGGAAATGGAGAACTACCAGAGTGGTGAAAAGTTACTTGGTTAACATTCAAAAGAAGGGAACCCAGAGACGTGAGGCAAGGCATTGAGGCTCACTTTTGCTTGGGAACTCTGCAATTCCAAAGGAGGATGCTAAGAGGTGACCAGGGCCTAGGATGGGAAAAGATATTCTGTGCAAACACTAAGTTTTAAAAAGGTGAAAGTGGCTATATTAATATTAGAACAATTAGATGTCAAGATAATGAATACTACCATGGCTATGCATACATATTCCCCACCGTTTTGGTTTTTTTCAGTGTATAAGTTAGAGGCCACAAGAAAACTCAAAATTAAGTAAGAAAAATGTCCCAGACTTTTAAGGACAAAGGAATAATAGGAAGTAAGAATATTAAGACATTTATTTCAAGTGGGTAAACTGAGCTGCATGCCTTTCCAAAGGCCTCTTCTTGTCACACTTGTTTAAGTCCTCTGCTGCATGGCAGCGGCCATGGGGCCCCTGTGATCGTAGAAGACTAGAAACATTTGTGATACTAAGGGTGGAAGTCATCAGTCGCCACTGAGGAAGCAGAGCAAATACTCTGTCACTTGTGAACACTCTACAAAGCTCAGCTGCAAGTTACTGACTCGGGTGGTACAACTGGTGGGTCAAATGGAGCCAGGATTTATCAATGAGGTCATTACCCAAGCAACATTTTGAATGTGGGAGGATGGACAGACTTCTGCGGTGAGTTCTGGAACTTTCTTTAAGGACTAACATCAGAGCAAGTAAATAGAATATTGACACTATCTTGGCAAAATTTACTTCCCTCTCCAGTTTTTTCTTTTCCTCCACCTCTATCACTATCTGTCTTCTCTCTCTTCTGCATTCTATTTCTCATTTTCTCCTTAGCGTTTTTATATACCTTGATCCCTAATTCTGTGCTTATATTTCTAGCTTTCTTTTTAATCCCTTTCTACCTCTTTTTAGTCTTTCTCTTTTCCTTCCTCTAGTTATCTTTCTCTTCCTATCTTTCATCCTTTCCTCTCTTTTACTAGCACTTTCTTTGTGTCTTTTTGCTTTTCTGTCTCTCACCCTCCTCCTACTTCCTGTTTTATTAAATCCAGGGTCACCAGGAGTTTGCATCAGAGCCGCTGTCCCTCCCTCTCTCCCTTTGCTCACCTCTGCAGGCACGTGAGCCTATAAAATCACTCCCTCCCTGCTCTGACTGGTAGCACAGTGGATAAGGCGCTGGCCTGTGAACCCAAAGGTCGCAGGTTCGATTCCCCAGCCAGGGCACATAACCAGGTTGCAAACCAGGTCTCCAGTCAGGTCTGTGGCTGGAGTCAGGTGAAACGCAACCATACATTGATTTCTCCCTCCCTCTCTGCCTCTTTCCTTTCCCCTCTTTCTAAAAAATAATGAAATAAAATCTTAAAAAAAAAAAAAATCACTCCCAATTCCCTTTGGATCCTTTTTTTAAAAGGCACATGACAACAGCCTTTAGGGATGGGGGTATGGAGACCGGTGGGTCTACAGGAAGTGGTATCACCCAGCAACAAGACGGGTTTTATTGTCAGGCTGTAACCCACCTCCTGGTATTTTGTGGCTGGTAGATTTTGTAAATAAGAGTGATGAGCTCATACAGGTTTATTGACTTCTGAACTGCTGTATCCCTGTGACATATGATCCAGGCAGAATGTGTGAAATGAGTCAAGTGGTTTTAACACGCTGGCCCCAGTAAGCCAGCTGCTGTGCCCCGATCCATTTTCCCAGCTCACAGGTTCTGCATCATAACCTAAGTTGCTTGACTTATTTTTTTCACATATTCAGGCGCCTTTGTCTTATTGACAGAGAAAGCCAAAATAAGCCCCGAATCCAACCGCAGCACAGTTCATTAAAACAATTTTAAAAATCACTTAACCAATTAGCCGACAAGAGGTCTTTGGAGTTAACGGCATGCCTGAACAATTTACGAGCTGGCAAAAAGCGTGATTAAATTAATTAATCAGGAGTTAGCAGTCTCAGCTGCCAGCCTGGCTTGGATGATTTCTGTTGGCATGTGAAATCGCTGACAAGATGCTCATCTTGGTCCGAGGCGTATGCTGCCCATTACAGTAGGTGCTCCAAGGGACAGGCACAGAATTCATGTGTTAGCAGAGTAATCCATGGGCCTAGCATGGTGGGATCGGGCTCAGGGCAGCTGAGCAGGGCCCACGGGGCGGAAAGTGTGGGATGGTGAGGAAGGAGCCTAGGGTGGGGAAGAAGGCCAGACTAATGGCAATGACAATGGCTATTTATGAACCCCGTGCACCTGGCATTTTCCGCCTGCTTTCTCAGTCACTGCTGTCAAAAGTCCCAAAGAATAACTATTATTATTTTCCTGGAAGTTAAGGGAGCATGTCCTTATCCTTGGTACTTCCCGTGTTTTATCTCTTATAATCACCACAACCCCCCTGGAAACACTTTATAAATGAGAGGAAAGAATAACTTGAAAGTTTTTGAAGAACTTGCCTCGGATCAAAGGTCTGGACAGTGACAGAGCCTGGCTTGAATACAGCACCACACAGCCCTCCTGCTTTCCCGGGGACATGGGGCCGAGGCCAGTGGATGGAAAATTTCACCTACCTCAGTCTGCCAGGTGCCGACCCTGATTGCTCAAGTCAGGCTTCTATCATTGGCTTCCCAGAGGCCTAGCTGCAGTAAGAAATTTTGATGTAGGTAAAGCTAAGTTTAAGTGCTGCTTCTGTGCGACCCAGCGATTCCTCTTTTGGGAATTTATCTGAAGAAACTTGAAACACAACGTCGAATGAATATTATGTGCCCTCTACGTTCATAGCATTATTTACAATTGCCACGATTTGGAAGCAGCCCAAGTGCCCATCGGTAGATGAGCAAATAAAAAGGCTGTGGTGCGTTTACACAATGAACTTCTACTCAGCCATAAAAAGAGAAGGAAACCTTACCTTTTACAACAGCATGGATGGACCCGGAGAGCATTATGCTGAGTGAGCCAGTCAGATAAAGACCAATACCTTGTGATTTCACTTATGTGTGGAATCTAATGAAAAAATCAACGAGCAAAATAAAAACGGACTAATAGCTGTCAGAAAGGAGGAGGTAGGGGGACTGAGTGAAAAAGGTGGAAGGATTAAGCTAAATAAATAAATTAATAATTATTCTAGAATTTTCTGTCTGTCTGGCATTGGGCAAGTCACTTTCCGGAGCTTCAGTTTCTTTTTCTTTCTTTGTTTTTTTTTTTTTTAAATTGTTGTTGTATTACATCCATCCTTTTTTCACTCCCCTCTGTCTCTGTCCCCACCCACCCACTCCCCCACAGTTAATCCCACTTGTTGTCCATGGTTCTTCCATACTAGTTTCTTGTCTAAACTGCTCCCCTTCTTTGCCTTTTCCTCCCCTCCCCCACCCCCTTCTCCCTTCCCCTTTCCCCCTGCCCACTGAAGATCTATTCACAGTATTCATATACTTGGTTCTGTTTTGCATGTTGTTTGTTTTATTCATTATTGTCCTGTAATGAGTGAGATCATATGG